>JAJGRW010000426.1:23459-142867 GCA_025461045.1 Carex parvula
AGTTCATGGATCAGGCCGTAAAAGTTCAGAATAAACGATTGCTTAGCGAATAAACCCGAATATTCAAACACTCGAGAAATAACCAGACCCCACAATATTTTTCCTTCCAAGTCCTTATAATGACCCGTCAAACCCTTTTCATTACCACGACAAACCAAAAAAACCTTCGTTTGGACCTTAACTGAAACTAATTTCTCGCTTGATCTTCATCCGATCTCAAATCAAACCATTATCCGTCAAAAATGTCGATCGGCAGGAGGACAACATCTTCGACCCCTTCTCCCTCGGCCTGTGGGACCCATTGGACGACTTCCCTTCGTTCGGGGCCCACCCTCCTTCCCAGGTGACACCTCAGCCTTGCTGCTGCTAACATAGACTGGAAAGAAACCCCTGAGGCACACGATTCAAGGCTGCTCTTCCGGGATAAACAAGGAGGAGGTCAAGGTCGAGGTTGAAGAGGGCAACATTCTCCAGATAAGCGGCACCGTAATAGGGAAAATGAGGAGAAGACTGCCACGGGGCACCGTATCGAGCGGCAGCCAGTGCAAGTTTCCTGAGGAGGTTCAGGCTGCCAGAGAATGCGAAAAATGGATCAGCTCAGGGGCATGGAGAACGGTGTGCTGACTGTCACTGTGCCCAAGGAGGAGGTCAAGAAGCCCTGCGATCAAATCTATTGACATCTCCGGGTAGAAATTTTTCGCATATATTGCTGTGGATCTTGTATAAGTTGGGTAATATGACTTGTGGATCATTTTTCTACCTGTATGTTCGATCTTTTGGTGTGTTTTAAGTTCTAGTTTGGTGCCTGATAGGTTTGGAGCTCAGGAGCGTCTGTACTGGTTTGATGGTACCAAATTCCTTTGAGACAGTATTGTAAAAATCTCTGTATTGATAAATTTTTTGGAAAAAGCTTGAAATTGTATTAGTGCACAATTACAATTGCATGGTTAATCTACTATCCCAAAATCTGATCTAACGAGTAACTTATGAAGAAATTCTAATGCATTGTGAGTTATGAATTGTATTTGTTCACAATTTTGCTAGCATTCTAAAGCATTGTAAGTTATGAATTGCATTTGTCACAATGAGATTAGAGCAGGAAAAAGTTTGTATTGGCAAGCTGATGTATTGAAATATGGCAGGAATTAAAAATAGAAAGATTCCAAAAAAGTAATAAAAGGGCAGCTTATATAACTTGATTATGGTATTTGTATTTTCTAGTGTGTTAAAGTGAATTTTTTTTTCAAAATTTAAGTCACTGCGAAGACAGTAGCTGAAATAGAATACATTAGCAATTTAGCATCATATGCTGAAAATGAATAAGTATATGATATCTTCCTCAAGATGAGGCACACTAATCCTACATATATACTCACTGCCCTGTATACAGGACTTTGTAATCATATAATAAGCCCTCAGTAATCATAAAATGCAGTTTATTTTGTTTAGACCTTGCTGAAAAGAAAGTTAACAAATTTTCTATTCAGATCAAATATCAAACTTATCCTAAATTGCAGAATTATCCGTACTCATAAATAGCTTGAATTCATGTCTATCATTTGCCTTGGTGGTACACTGGTACGGAAGTGTGTTGTCTGGCCCTTTGGGTACCAAAAATGTGCTGACAGGAAGTTTTCGAATGTACACAAGTATGCTGGTAATTATCATTCTAATTCCCATAATTAACAAAACAACAACAACAAAAAAGAATGAGACATCACTCTCTATAACGTCCGGACTCAAACCTGAGAAATTATCGAATATATCGTTCCTTCTTCCATGTCACGTCACGTACCCCTTCTGTAAGGCATTGATCTTATAAATTGCAGAAGGGGAATTAGGGGTATCGTCATGATATTTCGTTCCTTCTTCCTTGCCACGTCCAGATTATAGCTGATTTTTTTTATTATACAAACAGACCTGAGCCTGAGCAATCTGTAACCCAACAGACGATCTTGTTACATGGATTTTTTGGATTTCTTAGTTGTCTAATTTAGTTATGCATCAATAGCTCAATTGGGCGTAAACAATTTCTAAGTTTGAGTCCAGACATTATAGACAGTAACATCCCGTTGTTGTTGTTTTTTTTTTTTATTAATCAGAGGTTTAATTCATTTTGCTAATCTGGACGTTATGGTTTATAACGTCCAGTCGGACGTCATAAATCATAACGGTGTTTTTATATTTCGAAATCTACCAAATTCATTAACTATTGTCAACTTTTTTTTTTCCTATTAATAAAAAAATCGGCTGAGCATGCTGTGCTTGTCTGATTTCATCAACAATGGCCATGATCAATTTATTGATCCGTTCCTCTTCTTCAACAAAAGCAGGGCTTGCTGCGCAACATTTCTAATGATGCCAATTAGGTTTGTTAGGGCCCACAGTGAAACAACACATAATGTACTTTTTTTATTTAACCCACAAATTTGTAATTTTTTTTTTTTGCAGTTGTTTTTTTTTTTTGTTAAAATTGTCAATTTAATCCGTTATCAATGATTTTGTATAGTGTATTTCGGTGTTTAGTACCCTATCGGGTATAATTTTCGGATTGAATAACCTGAGGCTAAATAAATTGACAACCTTATCTTTGTTCTCTAAAATTATATTTCAAAACCACTTGGCAGCATCTACCTAGTTTCTAAAAAAAAAATATTTATATTTGAAAAGATGTCCAAATTTACATGTACAGTAATAGACTATAAATCCCACTTGTCAAATTTTTATGGAACTTACACATACAGTATTTACCCAGTTCTGTTCTGAATCCGAATCTCGGATCCAGCAAAAAATAACTACATGATTTTATAAGTACGCATGATTAAATTATGAATATAGCCTGATTGGTATCATATCTGAATCTAACACTATAATAGATAAGAAAGGTTTTAATCTATTGGGTAAATTTTTAATCTATTTATCCGCTGCATAATTGGACACCTCCAATAAGGCAAAGATAAAGAACAACTTACTGGTTCAATTACAACGGCAAAGAGGGTTAAGATGCAAATAATTTTACTGGTCACACAAATTCTGGTAATTGACATATATAGTTTAACAGTCTGTCTAAGACTTGGGTACATTTACAATCAAACCAACAATCCAAAGAGCAATGGACCCAACAAGCCAGAGGAAGAGAAGAAACACTACAATGCCGGCCAATATTGTCGCGAGCGGGGGGCTATTGGAACCACTTGAGCTCGATTTGTTTGCTTTTGGAGGCTCTATGTTAGAATTTGTCTCTGAAGCAAAACCTTGACTCCTCTGGTTTTTGTGCAACTTCAATGCATTGCCAAATCTGAAAATTATCATCTCTTTGAAGTGTGCTCAGAAAGTAAAAAAACATACATGACATTGCAAAATCCCATGCTATCTAGTTTGTTGTATCGTGCATAGCAATTGCTCAATTGGTTATTGCTCAAATAGTTGTGTGAAGGAACCAACAGGAAATTCCCAAAATAACAAAAAGAAAGGAAGAAAAAAAGATCACTATAGAGCTAAGATATCAGCCCCTCTATACCAAAGGTAGTCAAAAGTATTTTCTTTTTATTTTGTTTAGTTGGCTACCAAAAGTAAGAAAGGGTAAACTTGATAAGTGCGAGGTGAGAAGCGAGAAGTACCTGAAACCAGATCCAAAGTGTGAACGAGAGGAGAGAGGGGAGAGCGCTTTGATCGCCGGAGAAAGTCGAGGAGCATTCCGTCGGAACCCTAAAGCCCCGGCGGCGACCAGGGTAACGGAAGACAAGGCAGTGGCCATGGGTGCTGGTGAGTACTGTCCGAGATTCTGAGCTGGAAACCTGTAACAATTGATTTGTCGGAATGCGAATTGTGAATGCGGGAAAAAAATATACACCGCAAAAATTTAGTGATATCCAAGAAGAATCTGAACCGTTCCAAATTCCAATGTTATTTTTATTGATAAGAAATAAAAAAAAATGTGATTGATTTGTAGGATTTTTAAAAATTGAGAAGGCAATCATCTCTTATGGCCCACATTTTTATTAATATCCAAAGTAAATTACAAATTAATAAATTTATTCATGATTTCCAACTTTTTCAAAAAATGTCCAAACCGGCTATTTTGTGGCCGGTTTCTGATTTTTTTTTTTTTTAGAGACACTGTGAAGAGTAAGATAATGAAATCTAACACTGAAAATTCGAATTTTTTGCTTAAATTATTTGTTAGATTACTTCTTTTGATTTATAATTAGCATATTTATAGTAAAATACACTATATTACTTGAAATTATGTTGAATTACACTATATTATATTAAATTACGCTAAATTATGTTAAATTACACTAAAATAGGGTAACCTCCGGTAAATTACTGTGTCTTCATAGTGATGTATAATTAGAAATTATATTTTGTTTCTCTTTTATCTTCATAGTGATTTATAATTAGAAACTATTTTTTTTAAGAGACACTATGAAGAGCAAGATAATGAAATCTAACACTGAACATTCGAATTTTTTGTTTAAATTTTTTGTTATATTACTTCTTTTGATGTATAATTAGCATATTTATACTAAAAATACACTAAATTACTTGAATTTATGTGAATTACACTATATTACATTAAATTACGCTAAATTATGTACCCTTTTACAATGTACAAAGTCAGTGTTACTTATACGGAGATGTATAATATTTGAAAAAATTAAAAAATTATATGAATAGGTTTCTTACCTATATAAGCATGCCAGCGTGGCACCACCCCAATTGAACCTGCTCGTAGTGGACAAATCGCGCAGAAGCTCAAGGTAGCACAACTGCACCTGATCTCCATGTGAATTTGGAAACAACCGACAAGTGATCATCTCCAGAATATATATGCGCAGGTATCGGTCAACAACCACATGTTATTTGTTTGAATTAGAACATTGTTTACAAGTAAATAAATATGATATTATTTAAATTAAATAAGGTACAATTTACATACCTGATCTGGACGATCCGGATAATTCTTGAATTTGGCTCTCAATTTTGACAAGCTGATGGTACTGTGTGAGATCACAGTCCTCTCACATTCCTTCTTCTCTTTATGGAGCTCCTCATGCGAGATACCCAGCAACTCCAAGCACAATGAACGGAAGTCCCCGTACTCGACGCCCGTCACCGGCTCCCCGATAATAATCATACCCCCACAGACAGCTGACGTCCTGTAGGGTGACTGTCATCTCAGCATGGGGGAGATGAAATGTGTGCGTCTCGGGACACCATCGCTCAACGAGGCCGGAAGATAAGCCCTCGTCATGGTTCTCCTCGGCCATCTGGGATAGTTGAAACAATTCCATCGCACATCCCCGTACGTCGGCTGGTACCATAACCACATGTGGTTGTAACGAACCGTAACCACATCCAAACCTGTATTTAATTAAAAAATCAGATCAAGTCCAATCATAAAAAAAATTTAAGTTATTAGTATTTTTATTAATATGACTAATTTATAACTTACTCTAGTGGTAGCCTCTAAAATCCGGTGCTCAGCATTCGGGTACCACAAGAAGTCATTGACCCTGTCAGTGCGACTCCGGATATCCGGAACATCTGCCAACGCACTCTCGATGTGCTGAGACATCTCGTACGGAGTGGCTGTAGGGCCATGCTGTGTACCTCTACTCGAATATGGTACACCCCTACTGGAAGACGGTATATCTCTACTAGATACCATGCTGTATTTGATAAAAAATTTCTATTATTGTCACACCCCAAACAGAAAATTCCAGATTAAGGCATAATCAGTCCTCGTCTCGTGTTTATTAAACCAATAAACACTCAAGGCTAAACAAATACCAATATAAATAAGTTGCGGAAGCGTGAATAATATAAAATCGAGCATCAGTCATACAATCCATAAATATACATATACATATCAATCCATACAACCCACATGATAATAAAACATAATCTAAGGAAGGGAATATATTAACTACGATCCCGATGTACAAACAAAAGTATTGGGACTCATAAATCCTAACAAAAGTCCTATCAAAGCTAACTCAAACAGCATGGTATCGGGGACAGCTCCTGGCAAATCTTGCTACTGATCGCCAATCTCTGTACCTAAAATCCCACATCAAAAGATGGGTGAGCGACCAATCGCCCAGTATGTGACCCATAATTACTCTTTAGGGATCCTCGTTGGTCAAAGTACTTTTAATTTCAAATTACGTAAAGTTTTATAAATAGTAATTTATATACACATGATTTATTATTAATAACCTAACATATTAACTATTAAAAGAAAATACATATAATAGATGCAATGATGCGATTATTCTATAATGACAACATGCAAAAGATTTCCAAAAATATAACACAAAGAGAATGGTATATATGTACATTACATTCGGAGTCCAGTACCTAAGTACTGTGTGCAAAAGATTTCCAAAAATAAAATACAAAGATAATGATATATACACATTCAATTCGGTGTCTAGTACCTAAGTACAGTCTCATAATTAAACTAATTAAAGGGGTTTCGGTTGCTCGGATAAATGTAATGGGGTTAACAAGTATGATTAGATTGGCAAGATATGATGTGGTGTGTATACAAGGATCAAAATTAAATGAATTTAACTTAGATTGGCATAAGAGACTTGGAGAATCAGAATATTTCGCTTTTATTGAGATGGTGGTGGTGCCTTCATAAAAAAAATAATTCACTATGGCGGTTTTGGGCTACAAGGTTGAGGAGTCCAAATCTGCTGCGATTCCGAGAGGAATCGCAGGATTCTGAAATTCCGAGATCAACGGTGTTAGAAATGTACTAATAGGCCAGAATATTATGGGCCATATTAATAATTAATATGGATCAGGTCTTAATGGGCTAGGCCCGAATTTCTGTCTATTCTGATCTGATCTGATCTGATCAGATAAGGTGTTCTGTAGAGGCTCCAACGAAATGGTGCAAGTGAACAGGCTCAACGAACTGGTGCGATCTGTTATAAATATACAACAGCAGTTCGGTTTTTGGTTCAAAAAATTATGTTCATTTTCTATTCAGGAAACGAGAGAGAGAATAAGAGAGAAAAGACGGGGCTGTTAATTCGGTACTAGCATACCGAATTTCAGAAGTTTGTCAACCTGTTCGTGTGGATACTGATAGAGGCGTGACTGCTGAGCTGTTGCGTGAATCCGACACGAGAAGGAAAGGAGAAGAAGGCTACTGCTAGACTAGACTTGACGTTTCCGCTGCACTGCGCGTCTAGTGGTAAATTCTTTATTAATCTTGGAATTAGTTTTATACATGAATTTTGGTTTTCGGGTAGTGAACAAATCATGAATTGAATCAAATTGTTGCACTAATAACCTATCCGAAACCCTACAAACGGTTCAAACTTTTCCGTGCGCGGATCTTGGAAACAATTTTGGAAAAATAAATTTTCATGCACGCATTTCGAGAAAGACCAACAGTTGAGATCGGATCACAGGGTCCTGTGATTCCTCGAGAATCACAGCAGATTTATTTTCCAAGGTTGAGAGGTCATGTAAACCGCGGGAGTAAGCTAATTGTGTGGCTTAGAAGTGGTTCCTTCTTTTGGTCTCAATTACTCAATCTAAGAGCATCTACATCCCTGAAACTATCAGAGTTTCTAATCTGATGTGGCAGTTTCTAGACCAGTTTCAGGGATGTAGACCAGTTTCTTATTTAACAACTGTGCTCAAGAATTTCTTAATAAGAAATCGTTTATAAACTGTGAATTGGCAAAATGATTGGCCGGTGTTCGCTTAATTTTTTCTTTTCTTTTATTTTATTGCTGATGTGGCATTTTAGAAACTCTTAGATTAGTTTCAGGGATGTGAACCCTTAGAAACTCCATAGCCTATAATTTCTGAAAATTAGTTAATAGTTACTTAGAAACTCTAAGAGTTTTAGAGATGTAGATGCTCTAAAGGGACTGTTTCATTGGAGTACAAGGTGGAATATTGGTGATGGAACCTTAATTTCTTTCTGGTTTGACACGTGCAAGATGTACCGTTGAGCCGGTTCGGAGATGGTTTGCCTAGGCCGTTGCAACCGAATATGTCATTGTCACAAGCCCTACCAAGATTAGAAGATATCATTCCGAACCAAGTCAGTGAGGTTTCAATAGAATTATCTTGATGATACACTCATTTGGCGTTGGGACAAATCTGGTGAATACTCTTCAAAACCAGCATACTCCATTCTCATGTCAGCGGGTAAGATTAAGTGGAGGTTTAACAAGTTGTGGGCTAGCTGCTAGATGTCCTAACACAGCGAAAATCTTCGTGTTCATGGTTTTGAAAGGAAAAATCCTAACACAGGATATGTTGTTGCGAAGACACATACCATGTCAATTAGGGTGCGTCATGTGTTCATCGGGCACCTTAGAAACAACACGACATCTATTGTTTATGTGTCCGTATGCAATGCAGGTGTGGAGGATTCTATCTTCAAGACTAGGTTTCAATCTAATAAAAAGAGAAGCAACCATACAACAAATATGGATCTCATCTACTCAGTCTCTATCAACAATAGTACAGAGAAGTTGTGGATTTCTTGGTTCATTTGCGTGACATGGGCAATCTGGAAACAACGAAATGAACGGGTTTTTAGAGGAAAGTCGCTACCTGCAGACCTGCTGGTAGAGAGAATTGTATGTGAGTTCAAGCTGTGGTGCAGTTATTGTTAAGGATGCATCTCTTTCACTGGGGTGCAGTTACTGTGGTGTTATTTCTTATTGCTTTTTGTTTTGATTTATTGCTGTATTTAAATTTCTCTATACGTTGTATGTGAGGTGTTTTACATTGCAATTGCAATGATCCTGGCAGCTACTGCCATGAAATTTCAAAAAAAAAAAAAAAAAAAAACCAGCATAAAGGAGGAGAAAAAGAGGGAGGAGAAAAAATTTAACGCACTAGCAGCTACTTGAGGTTTGGTAACTTGATGCACTAGCATGTATAATTTGGAAGTAAATTTTGATGACGAGAATAAACTTATTCTATAAATAACAATAATCTTTGTTCGGTGAAGGTCAACATCCTCCATTTTTATTGCCCATCTTTTAGAACTAATAATATTATATGTTAAATTCAAATATCAAAACAAAATTATGAAATTAATCTAATATTATTTATTCTGCGTACATATAAAAAAATATAACACTTAATTTTGTTATAACTAGTATAAAAAAAACTCATACAAAATCATTGATGTGGACAATTCTTGAACATTGATTCCTATCAGAATAAATCGAAAATGTTGTAAGTTTATATATACATGTAGAAGAAGTAATATATATCATATCCGTCAGTTATATGTTTTATTTAAATTGTATGATTCTATTATTAAGAATTTAAAATGTAAAAGCATGAAAAAGTAAAGACATTTTAATCCTTCAATTAGTAACATTATATTCGGACATGCAAAATTCATAAATCACTCTTCAACTATGGTTCAACAAGATATTTAGGAAAAGAAAAGAACAGCATGAAAATTAGGCCTTTGCCAATATCATGTCATTAGTAAAAAAAAAAAATACTAATCAGTAGATCCTAAACCTCTTAATCTATACAATAATCGATTAAACATTCAAATACATCAAAATTGGACATAGCCGCCTACAATTTCAGCCGAAAAAATGCCTAGAACACAACAAAACCTCAGATAAACTGTGCAGTTATTTCCTGCGACAAAAAAAGAAATGTAATAACAAAAGAGAGAAAAAATAATTATCATGACCTCTATCGTCAATCAGCATCCAGAGCTCCTTGGACAGTACTCACCCCCTCCATCGAAATACATTTTCTTACTTTCCACCTAGGCACCTCGATCCGAGGAGGTGGGTCCAGTGAGAAGCAAATAACCAAAACTGTTAAATTATCACAGCTATTCCTCTCAAGAGCCTCCTTAACCAGCTCCCTCGAGCACAACTCAGGATCATTATGATTCAACAGCGACTTTCTCACCATAGTAATTGCACACTGGCTACTCATCACATCCCACAATCCATCACAAGCCATTACCAGGAACTCGTCTTCCTGTGTAAGTGAAGAATCATGCAACTCAGGTTCACCGCTGAGGGGGCAGACTGAGCCCTTGGCACCCTTCATGTGCCAGTCTCCAAGTGCTCTGGAGACTGACAGCTGTCCATTGAGGTACCCATCAAATACGGTACCGCCAAGCTTCTCTACTCTAACCTTCTCAAACTTGCAAGTGGGTTTGTGGTCCTTTGTCATATCAACAGCCTTACCCCGTTTACTCAGCACAGCTCGACAGTCTCCCAAGTTGGCGATCAGCAGAGTTCTGATTTTATGAGAAATATTAGTACAAATGTGATGTTTTGTCATACCCAGTATCAAGTTAGCTATTGGCTCTTTGGCATTATTTCTGTTATGAACTTCTTTGTAGTAGTGTATATTACTTTTTATGTAAAATTTATGATTCCACTAGACAAAAGCAAACAGGTTCAGCCATTATTTTGCCTTTAAAGGTTCCCTAGTTGGATTTCACATTGTTACTTGATAAAAATACAACATTTTATGTAAAAATTGCAGGACAATATAAAAGTTGTAAAAAGCTCAAGCAATGGGTAGAAGCTAACTTTTCAAAAATCAGTGCCGTCAGGACAGTGGTCCCTGAGTTGCGGTCCAGAGATTTGGAATCAGCAAGTGCATGATCAGCCTTCATAAATGCACTTCTCATCGCTTTGTGCATGCTATTTGGGAAATGATTATCTTCTATGATAAATTTGAGTAGATTGCTCTTCACAAAACGGGCAGCATCATTGCCACAGTGGCCATCAAACACCTGTAAGACACCGCATTAGTCAATGGGAAGAAAGGCAAGGAAACTAGCCATGCTTCATCAGTCATGTTATGTACAGGTTTTCAAAATGTAAAAGTAAAGTAATAATCTTGGAGTCAAATAAAGACAAAATTGTTTGTATGGCTGTATTGCTAACTAGTAAAGTAACTTGCTGTCCTGTTTAAGTGAAAGAAATATACACCATAACTCTACCCTTTTCCCACTTGATTGCTGTTATATAGAGTTCCCCATTTGCCCGGGTTGCAATAATTAGTTTTAATATTGGACCAATAACTACCATAGTTAACAACAACAACCAAGCCTTTAGTTCCAAACAAGTTGGGTTAGGCTAGAAATGAAACCCAACCGGAGTCACAAAGTCAAAGTAGATAGTAATAAAATAATATTAAGAATAATAATAATAACAATAGTAGTAATACTAATAGTAATAATGGTACCAATAGTATATTATGCCTACACTATAGAATAGTAGGGGCCGAAGTCCTAAGCCCTACGTTCTTGACTCCAAATCACCAGCCCTATGACCTAAAACCTATAAACCTACCCTTAAACGATATTTCCTAGATCATGGTTCTGGTACATAGATCACTATCCTCCATGCGCTCATGTCCAAAGACAACTCTTTGGGTACATTCCATTCCTTCAAGTCCCTTTTACTGCTTTCTCCCATGTCAATCTTGGCCCATCTCTGCCCCTTCTTGTGCTTTCGATACGACTTATGATTCCAGTACACACCGGTGCCTCAGGAGGTCTCTGTTGAAGATGCCCAAACCATCTCAAGCAATGTTGGACGAGCTTCTCTTCAATCGGTGCTACTCCAAGTCTGTCACGTATATCATCGTTTATGATTCAGTCCTGTCTTGTACGACCACAGATCCACCGCAACATACGCATCTCTGCTACACTTATCTTCTCGACGTGTTGTCTTTTAGTAGCCCAACATTCTGCACCATACAATATCGCAGGCTTGATCGCCGTCATGTAGAACTTGTCTTTGAGCTTTTGTGGGACTTTTCTGTCACATAGGATGCCAGATGATTGTTGTCATTTCACCCACCGCTCGTATCCTATGACTAACATATTCATCAATCTCGTCATCACTCTGTAGCATCGACCCCAAATATCGAAAGGTGTCCTTCCTGGGCACTACTTGTCCGACCAAAGTGACATCTCCATCCTCTGACCTGACATCGCTGAACTCGCACCTCAATAACTAACATAGTTACTATTAAAAAAAATTATAATAAACTAACAAATATAGTTCATATGCAGTTTGTTTCAGCCATATTTGTTCATTTTAGCATTGAAAAATTTCCGCCTACAAAATGACAGGTTATGCAAAAACATTGCAATGACTCACCCCATAAAAGGCACCAGGTGCAGGAAAGCTAAGTGGCGCACTGAGGTGCTCAACTAGATTATCAATGCATACATGTTCGTCTTCCATATATGATTTTGTGCCCTTCTCAGACCAGCTGCCCGATCGAAAAACTGGCATGTACCCAACCTGGGGTTCAGTTGGAGACATCAAACCCATCTTTCCAAAATCTAAATCCTGCAAATTAAGCAAAATCATAAATTAAAATAAAAATTGTAATTTTTAATTTAAAGGACAGCCCTAAGGATCTTTTTTTCGGAATATATCTTTTAGTCTAAAATTATGAGAAAGTTCTGTCTTTTTTTTTTACTTTTGACCTGATAATCTTTCATTGGTAATTATAACAGTATCTCCAGAACTCAAAGTGAATGCATTTCAGTCAACATTATTTCCGGTTCTATATACACACACGCATATATTGCAATTGTTCTGGTTCTATTTGTTCATTCATTTTTGATGCACTGATAGAAATATGAACTAAATAGCCCGAACTTTTTGGTCATTAGATTTAGCATAATAATTCTTTGACGTGACCTAAGGGAACAAAAGATTCCCTTTCCCCGAGTTATTATTGCTGCAAAGGCCACTTTTGTACATGACATGTTTGTCTGTCTGCTAGATAAGAATAGCAGTTCCGATTTGAAAAGAAATAGTTACACCAATTCGCACGGATTTTTTTATTATTAATCAGAAAGGAACCAATCATGGCTAATTAAACTTAACAATTTTGGGGTTGGAATTGCAACCTATTACCAGGAGTCTAATCCAGTTCAGACATTCCATGCCATATTCGAGATCAGCTTTACCATATCAATCATTCACTTGAAAAAGACACACTTACAAGATCAGTCGACGAGGCGAATCGGATGTCGGCGTGGCTAGGGATGGACGGGAGACGTGGCGGCTTGGCGAGCACCCTCGCCTTGTCTGCTGGTGGGTTCCCGCTATCTACGCCGGTGGTGACGTGGCAAGAGTTCCCAGCATTATCGCGATCACCGCCTTCCCTGACAGGTTTTCTGCATTGCTGAACGAAACTTGGAATTCGAGGGATGCATACGCCTCCTGATGCGATGGGAGGCCCGATTGTGAAAATTGAAGGGGGAGACGATGCGATCTCTTTCACGGTTGGAGGCTTGGTGCCCATTTCCATTGGGAAAAGTTATTATGGGAAGATCGAAAGAAAAACAGTTTCCTTTTCTCTCTCGTTTTTCCTCCTGCCCTTTCGCTTTCTAATTTTTTTATCCCACTCGACAAAACTTAGTTGGTAAAAGGAGGGGAATTAATTATAGAGGAGGATTGATTAATACGAGTTCGTTTTCTTTTTCTTTTTTTCTTCTTTTTGAATTTATGTTTGTTTTGTTAGACAAACAGGCTATAAAAAGATGGTTTTGTGTTAGTTAATGATTGAAAGCCAACCCGATTTACAGGGAGAATTTTTGATGGAAATAGCACGAATCTTCATATAAATAGACCGTCAGATCCGACAATGGGGAAGACAGTCCGTGGAAAGTGGGGCCCACTACACTCGCTTATGTGGTGTTATTTTTTGTCTTTTTGAGATGGCTTATTATGTGGTGATAGCATACTCCGAAATCCGAATATTATTGTTATCATTTATGTTAGTTGTTATTGACCGAGATTTTTATTAATATCCAAAGTTTAATAGAAATTAATATTTATGCCCAGAATTTTGGGTTTTCGCCAAAAATGGCCGGCTTACTCATTTTTTTTTTTTGAGATATTATGAAGAGCAAGATAATGCAATCTAACACTGAAATTTGAATTTTTTTTGTTTAAATTATTTTATAGATTACTTCTTTTGATGTTTAAATTATTTATTAAGTCTATCATTTGGTAGCAGAGCGATCGTAAATTCATATAAGATGCAATAATTTTTTTTTTACGAAATTGATTTTCAATGGTTCGTATAAAAAAAATATACAGATTCAATTAATTTTATGTATAAATATTTTCTTATAATTTTTTGACGAAAATTTTAAAGGAAAATCTTTATTAATATGTATGCACATATATGTTAATCAAATGTATTTTTTATTGGAGATGCAATATGTTGGAGACTTTTAATCAAGAGGCATCATGTCATGGATCACATGAAATTTCTTTTTTTGATATGTTGGATCTAATACGCCTTAGTTTGTATGAAATTCTGGTCCAAACTAGATCATAACCAAGAGTTTTGGCAACATGAGAAAATTGGGTCAAACCTTGATCACATGGTTATTAAGTGGTAAGGACATAACTTTTATACAAACATTGTATTGGATCTTGAGGAATATATGTTATATGGATCACATGAGATTGCATGTGTACAAAAGACAATATGTATATATGTTGCACTAATTGTAATCTATTAGTATTCTCTGTGGTTTTATATGAATTTATATATAATAATCGGCCCAACGAAAGTTTATTATATATTTTTCAAATAAATAATTTAAACCATATAACGTTATTTTTTTTAATAATTTGTTGTTATTAATTTTTATCAACTTTAAATTGTAACTGTCACTTTATAAATAATTTGATAGATTACTTCTTTTGATAATTATATCAAAAGAAGTAATCTATCAAATAATTATACTTCTTTTAATAAATAATTTGATCGATTACTTCTTTTGATATACCAAATGATAGACTTAATAAATAATTTAAACAAAAAATTCAAATTTTTAGTGTTAGATTTTATTATTTTCAGTGTTAGATCTCTAAAAAAAAAACAAAAAAAAAACGAGTAAGCCAGTCACAAAATGGCCAGCTTAAGGGGGCGTAAGCCGGTCATTTTGTGGCCGGCTTGGGCATTTTTGGCGAAAACTCAGAATTCTGAGCATAAATATTAATTTCTAGTAAACTTTGGATATTAATAAAAATCTCGGTGTTATTGATCACATTTTAAATTTAGAGAAGGGCAGGAGGTAACGAGACTCGCTATATATAGCAATTTCAAAATTTCGACAAAGCAAATGAATAAACAAGTTGACCCATGCAAGATTGACTAATTGAACCTTTTTATCAGCATGATTTTTATTTGCCAGGTGTCGCGCGGGTACGGTAACAATTGGCCATCGAAACTGCCACCGCTTTATTTTGAGATGTCTTATTAAATACTTGATCAATGATCATCGGTTATATATGCTCGTCTGTTTTTATCACGAGTTTCTAATAAATGCTCGTCTGTTTGACGAAATTACGAGTTAGTTAAATTTAAGGATTTAATTGATTTAAATAATTAATCCTGAACTGATTTGAATTAATAATAATAATAATGTGAAAGTTGTCCGACTGAAAAGAAATCTTTAATTAACAAAAATAATACAGGTAGCTAGGTTTGTTATGAGTTCGGATCAACACATGTACTTCAAGAGTCCGTGTCCTCCCAGGTACCTGAGGTGCAAGTTGAAAAACGGATGATCCAGATTAATTTCAGCCTAATTAACTCCATTCAGTGCCTGTTGAGTCTGTAGGGAGCTGCTTTGAGATTCGTGTCAAGTTAAAAGAACAGTTTGAATTAAACACTTGCACCTCAGGTACCTGGGTAATACGAATTCGTACTTCAACCTCTCATGTTAAATCTAAACCGTCCGTTACAAATTAGCACTGGTTTTAAACTGTCTTCTTGTTAAGATGTCTCATAAATTTCGGTTGGATGTGAATTATTCATCTGACTCAGTTTTGGACAACCTCATCCCCTTGGGCATATGAGAGAATAAAACTTCAAATAGAATATGGTGCCGTTACTCGACTACAAAACAAACTAATAATGAGGTGAGATGTTATACCTTCAAGTTCAATGCTTGAGCTAAAATGATAATAAATGTCACATTAAAAAAAAAGGCTCGTTTACGTAAAATTAATTTGTAGTTTATACAAAAAGAAAAATACTATATTAATTTTAAGATATTATCATGTGCCCTCAGTGATAAATTGTTTACATGGCAAGTATTATTATTATTATTATTATTATTATTTTTAGAACAGCCCATAGGCACGCACACACACAACATCCCATATCTCAATCCTGCCCCTCTGCAGAATCGAACCCCTGTTCTCCTGTAGGAGAACTAACGCCTTAATCATCTACACTAGACAGCGGTGGCCATGGCAAGTATTATTAATGACATGGCCAATTTTTTTGCAAGATGACGCTCATGTCATAATCTAACATATATAGCTCTTTATTCCAGAAGATTTGTCTTCGTGTCTCAATTTTTGTCATTCACTACAAGAATTTGAGTTTTTAGTAAGAGTAGCACTAGTTAGTTGCATGATTGTTAAGGGTCCATGCAAAAGAATTTGCATTTATGATTTTGTAAACCTTTTTGCATGAGATGTCTCATTCAAAACGCAACCCATGTAAATGCGTGCTGCTTATCCATGCAATTGTCTCCTATCGGTCCATGTAAATAATATTGAAAAAGCCACCTCCCGCCAAACTAGCCAGATAGTATATTTAAAGGTATATGCAAATACTTAATCCTATGCCCATGATGTTGGATAATTAATCTAACATTGGACTAATATGTAAAAATAAATTTATATTGTAAACTGTCAATTTAATACTCAATTAAAAGTGGTCATATGCATTATATAATTTATGAGCATTAATGTGTCATAGGGTGTGGACCTTTAATGTATAGAACTTAAGAGGTAATATTCAATTTTATGATGGGTTAAATTGAATAATTACCACATTAGACAGCCAAGGGTGTCTTGAGCTGTATATTATGATTTGGTCCCCAGAATACAAGGCCAATCCTGGATTCATTTATCTTATTCCATTAGAGAGAACTATGAGAGACTTTGGAGAAAGCAGGAACAAAGAGAATTCTCTAAAGAGTCTTGATATTCTGGAAGATCCGAATCGGTGGTAGCGCTCTCACGCACAAGACAGTCAAGGATTAAAGTACCCTTCCGCACTTCAGTTTATATTCCACACAGATGGTCCTGCGGTGATCGACAATGATTTTCGTCGGTTCCAATAAGTGGTATCAGAGCCACTCTGTGTTTGAAACAAGTTTTTTGTATTTTTTTCGGTACAGTTATGATATATGATTGAATTTCTAATTAATTGACGATTTTAGATTTGTTAATTTGGTTAATTCTGTCCTGTCCAGAACCTCGAATCGCCATTTCTTAGTCTGTATTTCGCGCGTGGACCGCGTGTGAACCATGTTTAACCAGAAATAAACTAATTTTGCGACCTTTGTTTCGGTAGACCGCACCTTAAGTGCATGCACCGCTTGACCCCGCGCGAGTGAAAATGACGTATACATCATGAACAGCGGTAGACCACCAGAAATCAGAATTTTGTAAACCGCGCATGCACCAGTCCAAATCTATCTGAGTTTTGGTACATCGCAAAGACCAAATATTTTATCCTCCGATAAAATAGTTTAATTTTATATTTGGTCCCGACTTATGTCTTGACTTGATGCGCAAAGACCAAAGTCCAATTAAGACCTTGGTTACAATATAGTTTATTTAAGAAGTAAATTTTGATAATTCGGTTAAGGCTCTTGATTTAGTTTTTAAGTATGGTGTAATTAAGATAAAAATGATTATGATTAATCTAAATTCACATGGAAATAGAGAATCAAAATAAGAAAAATTTGTATTTGATTCTTAATAAAGTTGAGATGAATTTAGATTTTGAATTATATCATGGTAAAATATACATTTATGAGTGGAACAGAGAATTACTTAGCGAAAGAAAATGGATTTAGATACACCTTTATTGGTGATAAGATGTAAAAATTTAAGTACGCTGTGAATTGAGATACCACTACATATGTATATTTTCGGTGTAGCATAAGAATTAAGTTAATTAGGTTGAACTAAATCCACATGGCAATCGGGAATCAAAAGAGAAAAAAATATATATTTGATTCTTAATAAATTAAGGATGGATTTAGATTTATGTTTAAACCGTAATTTAAAATTTTGGATATAATTTTAAGTTTGAATAAAAGGTATTAAGGTTATATATTTTAAAATAGATTGGTTTCAATCGCACCTCGCCAAAGTGAGCTCTCCTTTTGAAATTAATTTATTTCAAAATATAAAAGGTTTTATTGTGTGCATGTAATGAGTGTAAATATTCGTCGGCCCAAAGGAAGACCAATATTTATTAAAGTTGCATGTGCGCCTTGTGATAATAAGTGAAGTGATGATTGTTTGGTTTTTTTTACGTGTGATCAATTTAATCGGTCCAAAGGAAGATTAATTGTTTGACATGTTACTTAATTATCAGTGCTTGATTACTACGCCAAGATACCATAATAAATTAATATTTTAGTCCAAAGACAACTTATTAATGGAACCGGTATCTTGAGGTAATGGGGTTTACCTTTATTTGAATTTGTTATTATATATGGATATTTAATGAGTTTGTAGTGTTTGTTCATTGTTTTAATTTTAGTTAATATCAATTCTAGCATCAAATTTAAGGGAATGAAAGAACTTGTTGTTAGTTCTAATAATTATGGATCTTGATATTGCGTTAAGGATTGATTCTTCAATATTTACGGTGATGAGTACCTCTAATTTAAGAGGGAGAAAGAAAAATAGGAGAAGTCAAATCGCATGTGTAATATAATCATAATAAAATATCATTCTAGAGGCATTTAGGGGCACTTTTACGAATAATTTGGTTAATGCTTATGAATTCCTTTCGACTATTGAAAATAGATTTGTTAAGAATGAATAGTTTCAAGTTAATATGATATTAACAAATTAAATTTTCAGTAAGGTATAAAGTCAAAGGAATACAGATAAGAAATAAGAGTATGGTAGCTGCATATACAACACCTCAGTAGGAACAACAAAAGAAATCAGTTGAACCGGATGGTAGTAGTTGTTTCTTTTGAATTGTTGAAAAGTATAAAGGATTAAGCAATTAAGTACTTGTCATGCTTTGCGTGTCAAGAAAAGTATGCTTATTAATATGGTTTGTTTTGAGGTTAATTTAACTTCAATACTTAGACACACGTGGTGGAAATAACTCACATCAGAGTGTCTATGCAAGGTTGTTTGAGTAGCCGTAGCCTAGTGATGGTGAAAGATACATCTATATTGGCGACGATGAGAATATTAAAGTTGAAGCAATTAGAAAGTTAGATTATTATTTAAGATTAGATTTTATTTGAATCTCAATGAAATATTTAAGTTTTGTCTTTTGGACGTAACTTAATTTCTATTTTTGCTATGTACAAGTATGGATTTACTTGTTATTCTAGAGATCGAAATTTTGGTTTGTTTCATGATTTAAAATCGGTTGGATCTAAGTCTTTTTTTGGTTATAATAATCTAAATTTCAAAGACATAATTGCTTAATATAACGAGTCATTGCATTTAAGTACTTGAATTGTTAATAAAAGTAAAGCAATGAGAATTTTGGTTGCATTAATTGCACAAGCGTTTCAGTTATATCTCCCGATGGAGATAAAAACTTGTGTTAGAATGAAATTCTCGAGCATTTGGATGACACAGATTTTGATATTTGTGTTGATTGTATTAAGATAAAACGAACAAATTGGAGGAGATTTATAGCTAACAAGTCTCAGGATGTCTTGGAACTAATAAAATTCAGATATTAGTGGACCATTTTCTTACGGTTGTTAGAAAAAGGTACATTATTTTATTATGTTTATAGATAAATATTTTAGTTATGGCTATATTTATCACATTTATGAGAAATCATAGTTTATGGATGTGTTCAAAATTATAAGACTGGCAGTGAGAATCAACTCAACATAAGGATTTCAAGTGTCAGCTTTGACTGTCGTGTTCTCTATAATAGTAGATATGACGATTCAGGTGAACATTATATTTCTTTATTACTTTGGAAATAAGGACTTAAGATTGCAGCTTATATTCTTAATTAAAACATTACAGTTTTATGATCCCACAACAAGGTCGAGTTTTGTTTAGGAAGAAAACATGTAGAATTCTTTGAAGATGTTGAGTTTGCGGGGACAAATATTGTTCAAGATTTTATCTTCGATGAGGAATATGTAAATATTTTCACAGGTGTTATTAACATTATTTAGAATTTCGATCCTGATTTTGTTCAAGACACAATATCGATGCTAATACGAAGAGCAAACTTCAATACCTCAAGAACACATGTCATTAAGGATATCTACTAGGTAAAGTGGACAGATGTCATGATATGGAGATGAAGTTCATGAAAGACAAAGATATTTGTGATATTGTTCATTTGTCATAAGGTACAAAATTCATTGATTTTAATGGAATTTGAATGGCAATGTGAGAGCAATACAAATTACACCTTGTCACATATGGCTTCACATAGAAAAATGACATTGAATATAAAGAGACTTTATCTTCGGTTACTTTAAAAGTCGTTCAGGATAATAATGACATTAAATGTGCATTTTAGATCTAGAGTTACATTAGATGGATATTAAGATGTTATTTCTCAATAGTAGTATTGATGATATGATTTATATGGTGCGGCCATAAAACTTTGACTCATAAGACCTAAAGCATACGGTTTGCAAATCCAAAAAATCCATCTATGGACTCAATAAAGTATATTTATCGACAATGGTATTCAAAATTCATCAAGTGATCATCTCGTTTGGTTTTTAGATGAATTTGGTCAATGAATGCATATACCATAACTTATGTGGGAGTAAGGTTATTTTCTTGATTTTATATGTTAGTGACATATTACTTACCAGTAACGATATGCTTGACATCAAGAGATTTCTATTTAAGAATTTTTGAGATGAAAGATCTTGATGATGCATCTTTTGTGTTAGATATAGAAATACATAAAGAGAAATCTCGATGTATTCTCAGGCTGTCACAAAAGAACTATACCGTATAGGTTTACAGGATGGCATGCATTAAAATAAACCAAGAAATATCTCTATATATAAAGGAGACGAGTTTAGTCTCAATCAGTGCTATAAGAACTGATTTTAAGAATAAATTAATATATAGGATATTTCCTATGTTTCGGTAGTAGGAAGTCTGAAGTATGCTCAAGTTTGTACGTGTCTAGATAGTGCGTACATAATTAGAATGCTAAAGTGATATTAAAGTAATTCAGAAGCAGACCATAAGATAGCAGCCAAAAGGGTCTTGCATTATTTTTAAGGAAAATAAAAACTACATACTCATATATCGAATATCAGAAAAGTTTGAGATCATCTGGTATACTGATTTGATTTTGGTAGATGCCAGTAAAGCATGTTATAACATGTGTATGAGGTATCTAATTGGAGAATATAACTGTGAAATTTTGTCACATGGCTGCAAAAGTGAATAGGAGTTAAAATATCACTCAAGTTATTTTGTGATAATAACACGACAGTTTTATATTCCGACAATAGGAACTTGACAAGGTCAAAGTATAGAGATCAAGTTATTAGTTGTAAATGAAAGAGTTCAGAATGGACAGTTGTCTATCGAGCATATTGGCACAAACTCTGTGATTGCAGCTGCATATTAAAGAATTGTCACCCAAAAAGTTTCATGAGCATGTTGCCCGTATGTGTGTCATGTCAAATTAAAGATCTTCAATTTTTGAGGATATTTAGATTTTAGTGGGAGTTTGTAATTATGCTTGGATGATATATGCGGTTTTCAGTTTTTTAAAGTTTTAAGGATATTTCTGCAGAAATAAAATTCAGTTTATTCACATTCTGACTCTATTAAGGTTGATCTCATTTAAGGGTGGACCAGTTAGAAATAGGCACGTTATGATCACATTACGTGAAATTTTCATGCTACACATCCACATCATGATTCATGTCATTTGGTTATGTCAATATATGTGACCATTGTTGGTTGAGTTACGAATAAATGTGACAAAAACTGCTTTGATTCTATATTAATATAATTGATGGACGGAATTGTTCGGGACACATTTCGGTAATAACAGAAAAGTTAAGCTCACTACAGTTATTAATAATACAAAATTGTAAGGTTTCACATATAGTCCAAGTGGGAGATTGTTGGATAATTAATCTAACATTGGACTAATATGTAAAAATAAATTTGTATTGTATACTGTCAATTTTATGCTCAATTAAAAGTGGTCATATGCATTATATAATTTATGAGCATTAATGTGTCATATAGGATGTGGACCTTTAATGTGTAGAACTTAAGAGGTAATATTTAATTTTATGATGGGTTAAATTGAATAATTACCACATTAGACAGCCAAGGGTGTCTTGGGCTGTATATTATGATTTGGTCCCCATAATACAAGGCCAATCCTGGATTCATTTCTCTTATCCCATTAGAGAGAACTATGAGATACTTTGGAGAAAGCAGAAACAAAGAGAATTCTCTAAAGAGCCTTGATATTCTGGAAGATCCGAATCGGTGGTGGCGCTCTCACGCACAAGACATTCAAGGATTAAGGTACGCTTCCGCACTTCAGTTTATATTCAACACAGATGGTCCTGCGTTGATCGACAATGGTTTTCGTCGGTTCCAACACATGCAAATAAGTATAAAGTTGTAAGACAAATTATTGGCATGGGCTGACCCATGTAATTTTTTTACTGATGCTTTTTATATTATTTTATGCTAGAGTTTCATGTTAATACTCAGCCACCATACCCATGTTAATAATCTGGAATGTCAAGATTGATTATTTGCATGGACTTACCCATGCAAATATTTTTAATTACTACACACAAAGACAAATTTTGTATATTTGATATCTCCCTTTTACCATGCATAAGTGCACATGATAATGATAATCTAAATATGTATTTTTATTTCCTTTCATATTACTTCCCGTATCACTTCCGCATAAGTGCATAAGTGCACATGATCTGAGTGATCTGTATAATTTTAGTTTGTTTAAAAACAAAATTTAACCTCCCTTTAGCCCCCACTTCATAACTTCACCCAAAATCAAGCAATGAGAACCTTGTAAGTTCTTATTTTACATGATTTGATTTTCTCAAAAGTATCACTAGTAATGACAACTTAACATTTCCATCCTATTATTTTGGAACAAATTAAGCACTGTTTGCAAGCTGGGAGCTGAAATTGCAGAAAGACAACAGACTACACCTCCGAGGCTCCGACACGCTTGATGGACACACTTAGATCGTCTAGACCATGACATAATTTTTGAACCTTGGAATCAAGCTTAGATGAAAATGTCAACTCAAATTTTAGCAATTTTGATTTCTTACACTAAGCATGTGGGGGCGCTGTATCTGATCGCTCGCAATGTTACTTAGAGAATAAAAATTCTTTTTTCCCTTGTGTAGTTGTAATTTTCTTAGCCTTTTTGGACTTCTTTGTTACTTTCTGCTTTTTTCTTATTTACTCCATCAGGGTTGCTACTCGGAAACCCAATCAAATGTAACCGCATAAGGTTAATGAAATGAGAGCTAGACTCTTATTATTTTCTCAAAAAAAATTGTTACTTAGGCAGTGTGTTTCAGAAACAGTGTGCGTAGAGGAAGAGGACAAAAGGGGAAGGATTCGGTTCATTCTCTCTACACTCCGAATCGGGAGGGATAGATTTAGAACTTTGTACGTGGAGTTCTCCTAGGCACAGTGTCGCTTCTCTTTCTTTACTCTTTGATTTTCTCGCCTAAAGCGGGTGAACGTCATGGGCAGCTCCGGTCTGAGTGCATTTCATCTCGCGTTCATTCCCTTCCTTTGAATGGCTTAGTTCTAAAGTTGAGTCTTAAAATGAGTTAACTCAGCACAAAATTTTAGCTGTTTTGATTTCTTACACTAAATCCTAAATCAGCTTTTGGTCTAGTAACAAAGATAATATTTCATATGTAGGAGATTGCAGGTTCGAAACACGAATGAAGAAATTTATTGTGGATTTTAAATAGTTGAATAGTCTGATCTCCAACATTTACTATTTTTTTTTATTATAAATATTGTTGGCTAGAAATTTGTTTAGATTTTTTAAGTGTATATGTGCGCTATTGCAAATTTTAAAATAGATCACTTTCTTTCCAATATAGTTTGTTCATTTTTGCAAATAAAATAAGTTCAATATTAAAGATAAAAAAAATCAACTTGGTGATTTTTTTGGTAGTTTTCGTTTTGAATCCGGAGACCGTTCGGCAACAAGATTAAGTCTTTTTAAGTTTTCTTTCACTTTTTTGAACTTCTTTAGTCGCTTAATTCTTTCAAACACCGGCTTCTTAGCGAGGATTAAAATCCCCTCCTTTGATCTCCTTTGATCTCCTTTTATCCGAATTTTAATCATTTATCCGAATCTTAAGACACCTCTGCTTCAGAATTATTCTGAAACTTTCTTAAATTTTATCTCAGAATTAAAACAACCGAACATAAACATCTTAGTACAAATTAAAATTTAATCCACTTTTATCAAGAGAAACGAAGACTAAATACAATGACGAGTTCTTTACATATGTTCGCGCTATGTTGTAAGTTTTAATTAAATTTGGCCAGACTTGTTCAGATCTCGGACTTTAAAATTAATATATCCAATAATTAAATCTCTATTACAGTGAAGTCACAAATATAGTGTGCATATTTAATTGATTTAATTGTTCTGCATTCATCGGAAAGACGGAAAATGTAAAAAGAATATAAAAGGAGAGAGGCTACGCTACTGTACAAAACGCGCATCAGTCTATATTATTTACTTTTAAAATTTAAACAGTTAGTTTGAACCGTTCAATTCATAATCTCATACTAAAATGTATCAGTAAGTTAAATTTTATATATTATAAAAATAAATTACTATTATTTTAAATAGATAGAAAATACTATAATTTTCTATTTATTTAAAAAAAATACGATAATTTAAAAAAAATGTAAAGTTTGGCAATGTATTGTATGGAGATTACGTTGAATGATTTAAATCGATTGTTTAAATTATTTTAAATGTAAAGTTTGGCCTCCAACACATAATCCTAATTGGACGGTCAAGATGCATTAATTCAAAATACAGGTGATGCATATTGCATAATGAACCCGAACTGTATACAAATATTAAAGGAGCTCCGTGCATTTCACTTTGAGCCAGATTGATCTGGATTCTAATCGGATGGTCGAGTTGATGCAGACTATACAGATTCCAAGCTCACCCGAGTCAAACCATTAACATAATTGTCCAGCATCAGATCTAGATTTGGACTAGGAGTGTTCATTAGGTCCGGTTTATTTGATTTTTAACCGAACTGAAAAACTTTGGACTAATTGGTTCGGTTTAAATGGGAAGGGTCGGTTTAACTTTTTATTTATTTTGGTTTTTCTTAATTAGTTCGGTTTTGAGAAATTTGATTGAACTGAACCGACCGAACTTAATTTTTTTTAAGTAGCTCTCTCGGACGGTCCGATTTATTGTTACGCTCTCTCTCCCTTTCGGTGTCTCTATTTCTCTTCCTCTCTATTTTTTTTTCATAACTCCATTGTCTCTTTTTCTCTTTTTCTACTCTCTCTTTCCTACTCTCTTCCTCTTTCTCTTCCCTTTTCTCTTTTCTCTCATCTCGATCGATCTGTTAATTTTTTTTTCTTCATTTTTTCTCTCTCCTTCTTCGTTTATTTGGTTATTTCAGTTTATACTCAAATTTGTTTCGGTTCGGTTTGTTCAGTTCAGCGGTGTAATTTAGTTGGTTTGATTCTATTTTAAAAAACCGAATAAAACTCTAATTTAACTATTTTTATTCGGATATGAACTGTTAATCAGTTTTTGGTTCATGTTATGAGTTCAAACATCAAGGAGTTACCTCTCCTCATGTTAGTCCAGCTTGCTGGATAAACAAATATTGTATTTAATCAATTTTAGCAATGAAATGGGCTATTTTTGGAGGCAAACTATTTTTATTCGGTTTGAACCGAACCGAACCAATAAAAACCTCTAACTGGACCCGATTTTCCTAATTGGTTGCAGGTCGGATCGGGTTAGTTCGAGGGTTTGGAGCGCGACGAGCTAGCTATTCGCGCGAGAAGATATTTCAACTCCTGCTGAGAGATTGGTCTGTGTCTCTCGCTCTCCGAGCCCCCCTCCTAAAGAACATTGTGATAAACAACATTTCTTGCTGCCGATGTAAAGCTTCCCAACTCCTCGTCTTCTTCTTTCTGAATTTGAATTGCATTTATTGAATCACTTTTCCAAGTCCAATTCGTTATATTCCTCCGGCGAACGGGCATTTCAGTTCTTTACATGATTTTATTCTGTATTGCTCATGCTTTGTTTCTGTCCTAATTTTTTTGTAGCAGCATTTCAAACTATTCTTAATTTGGAGATTTTTAGCTTAATAGGAATTAGCTCCTGTTATGGTAGTCCTGCTCAAACAATGTAGCATATCTTCTTTTAAATCACTAATTGTAGAAAGAGAAAAGAAGAATATTGCAGTACCTTGGCTTTCTCATACATAGGTACAGAAGGTGTTTGTTGGAAAGCCTCACAAAAGAAGTGTATTTATCAAAGTCAAGGCTCAAATATTATCTCAAGCAATAGATTGCATTTATTAGCAGTATCCCAAAATAATGGTTCAGAGCATTTCTCTTAATAATTCCAAAGCAGTTCTCCATACAATTCTTACATAACTTATCTCTTTAGATAATTTTTAATGGTCTAATTCACAGGTTAAGAATTGAGGCATCCCTGTGTGCTCCCGTTGCAACATCAAGGAACAGATTTGTTGTTAAAGCTTCTTTAAAGGAGGGCAGTAAGAATTCATCCGTGCAGATTGAGAAAAGGCATCAGGAAGGAGTTTATTTTGACAAAAGAGGGAAATGGAGAGCCTATGACCGTAAAAAACTGTCTAGGAAAAGGGGTAAAAATACTAATACACTTTTTCTAACTGCTCATTCTATCAGAAGTTTGTTTGGTAAGACCCTAATATTGATCGTAAATGATACAAATAGCGTGCTAGCCATGACTGGTATCAACATGGCAATGTACCAAGCCTGTCCCACACAGTGTAGAGATATATGAAGGAAATCAATCTGAAGAAAATGATCACATTCCAGTTGGGGTGCTTTTCATCATAATTCGTTAATCTCTTATCTGTTTGGCAATCTCTTTGCACAGGTGGCTCATTAAGGGGGCGTGGATGGAAATATGGATCTGGGTTTGTGGATGGGATCTTTCCAGTTCTGAGCCCTATTGCACAGAACATTCTTGAACTTGTTCAATTTGAATTAGACAGTGCTAAAATTTGTAGATGTTTTGACAATCTGCCCCCGACACATGGTTTGTGGGATGACCTCATAAATGTAGCAGTTCAGCTTCGAATTAACAAGCAGTGGGATCCTGTTATATCAGTAAGCTTTGCTGTAGTGTTCAATTTTTGCTGAACGGCACTCTTTAATCGAGTCCCTGTAGCTCAATTAGTTTCAATTGGCCATGAATTGTAGAACTTCACCTCAAAAAACAGTTCTGTTTTTTAAATTGTGCCTGGAATTAAATACATTTGCCTGTGCCTTTAAACAGAAGCGAACTTAAGGCGAAGCAAAGAAAAATTTTAAAGGTAATAAGCATCAGAGGTGTAAAAAAATGTTCTGTTGATTTGCATGTTTTGTATATGGAATTACAATTATTCCATATGCTTTGTCATTTACTTGTAGTTTCTAAAGTACTCCGTAAGTTCTTCTAAATTAATTTAAATGTTTTTTGTTATTAGGTGTGTGAGTGGATTATTTATAAGAGTTCATTCAAGGCTGATGTCATATGCTACAACTTGCTTATAGATGCCTATGGCCAGAAATCACAATTAAAAAAGGCAGAATTGATCTATTCACATCTCTTAGAGGCACGCTGTGTGCCAACTGAAGATACCTATGCTCTTCTTATAAAAGCTTATTGTGCATCTGGGCTGATACACAAGGCTGAGGCTGTTTTATCTGAGATGCGCCAAAATGGGATCTCTCCAAGTAAATACTTCTCTCTCTCTCTCTCCATATTTAAACCCTGATAATTGTGGAAATAGTATGTATCTTTGCTTACCATTGTAATATATATGGTAAAACATAAACCCTAAGCCATAAAAACCAGTTATAATTATCGTTCTTCCAAATGCAACCATATCTTTCTGGAAATGGTGTTGTGTAACTGACATTAGAAGTAGCTGTAATATTATTATGGTTGTTGTTACTTGGTAAAGCTTATCCTTGAGCCAGGTTTTCTTTTTCGACATACAGTTCTTATGGCCTTATTACTAAGAAGCATCTGATTTGGTTAGGTGTGGTTGTGTATAATGCATACATTAATGGGCTATTTAAAGGGAGACAAACTCACAAGGCAGTGGAGATATTTCAGAGAATGAAAAAAGATCGGTGCAAGCCTTCAGCAGAGACATATACCTTACTGATTAATCTTTATGGAAAGGTTTGTTAATTTGTGTTTATAAGGTTTCTTATGATATGCAATCAATCCATAATGCTAGCAAAATGTCTGTAGTTTTTTTTCTACTAATTTTGGTTTAAATTGAAAAATGTTCTCAAGTTAATCCATTGTTAATAATCCTCTCCTACTTTTGTTGCAGCTTATTTTATTTATTTTTTATTTGTCCTTGTCTCAGGCAAGCCAGCCACAGATGTCCCAAAGGATCTTCAACGAGATGAAGTCAGAGGAGAGTAAACCAAATATCTGCACTTACACTGCATTAATCAATGCCTTTGCACGGGCGGGCCTCTGCCACAAGGCCGAACAAGCGTTCGAAGAGTTGCAAGAATCTGGGATTGAACCCGATGTCTATGTGTATAATGCTGTCATGGAGGCTTATAGGTAAAATACTGATACTGTCCTGCAATATGATACCATCTAGGGGTTGTAATTTTGAGCGAGCCCTTTTGAGTTCCACCTTTTACTTTATTTTAAAAAAATTCCTTCTATCGGTGATGACCAGTATGTCATGCATCTGCAGAGAACCTGGTGGGAATAGGGAAAAAGAGGAGTATAAATGAAAAATTGAAAACTTGAATGAGACCTAAAATGAAAAATACAGGAATGTCAAATTATATGCAGAGAACACAAATTCCGGTGATCAACTAGCATTATATGGTGTTATCCTTTTATTTAGTACGAAACACATTTGGTGCCTATTAAATGATATCCTAATTTCTTTTATTACAAAGATCGAAGTGTGTTCCAGTCGTGCAGGTTTTCCATATGGGGCCACCGAGATATTCTCTCTGATGCAACACATGGGATGTGAACCAGACAGAGCCTCGTACAACATCTTGGTTGATGCATTTGGCAGAGCCGGTCTTTACGCAGGTAAACTTAAAAATTTCCTAAGATTATTTGGAGTTCTTGTGTGATCTTTGCTTCCCAAACCCCCTTAATAGAACTCCGACTAGAATTTATTCAAGCTTTCAACACTTCAATCTCATCTCAAGTATTATTCCAATAGAAGCTGAGGCTACATTTGAAGAATTGAAACAGCGGGGAATGGAGCCCACTATGAAATCCCACATGCTTCTTTTATCAGCCTATGCCAAGTCGGGAAATATTCCAAAATGTGAATCGATCATGAACCAGATGCACAAGTCAGGCCTAAAACCAGACACTTTTGCACTAAACTCCATGCTCAATGCCTATGGCAGAGCTGGTCGGTTTGACAAGATGGAGGAAGTGCTAACCCTAATGGAAAAGGGTCCGCACCGACCTGATATAAGCACCTATAACATACTCATTAACATGTATGGCCGGGCTGGGTTCTTTGATAAGATGGAAGAGTTGTTTGAATCAGTTGGTAAAAGGGGATTAAAAGCTGATGTGGTGACGTGGACTTCTAGGATAAGTGCTTATTCAAGGAAGAAGCTGTATGAGAGGTGTTTGGATATTTTTGAGGAGATGGTGGATGCAGGTTGCTACCCAGATGGAAGTACTGCCAAAGTGCTTCTTGCAGCGTGTTCAAGTGATGAGCAGGTCACACAGGTGACGACAATCGTAAGGTCGATGCACAAAGAGGCACAAACTATGCTCAGCTTGTGAAGGTTTTGTCTAGCTTTTGAACTTGCACAGGTGTACACCATAATTTTAGTTACATAATTGTTTCCTTGGATAATGGTGCTAAAGGTTGAATAGAGCAGATATTTTTTTTCTATGTTGGTATTTTTTGAACAATCTCTACATTTGTATTTACATTATACCCTTGCATAAGTGTTTAGCTTGTGAAGGGTTTAGTGTAAATACTTTTAAGTTGGAGGCACAAGGAAGCACAAACCGTGCTCGCTTGTGAGGTTTTGTCAACTTGCACAAGCGTACATCATAATTTTAGTTACATGATTTTTTCCTTAAATGGTGTTAAAAGGTTGAATAAAGCCGAAAAGTTTCTCTATGTTGGTATTTACACTAAACTTTCACACTTTAGCGAGTTTGATACTTGAGTAGGAGGCTGTGGTGATCTTTTGATATGGCGGAATCATTTTAATATGTTAACACCTGTCATGGCTTGGCCAAAAATTACAATTGAAGATGCAGGTCATCAGTAGTGAGATAGGTTCTTGTCAGATTGCATTTTTGTCTAACAAAACAGTTGGAGTACATTGTTATTACTTATAATCTTGTATAATACTGGAAACTTGTCTCATTCAAAAAGTTCAACCAAGTGAATGAAAACTTTTCAAGTAAAAAGTTGAATATAAACCACCTGTTCTTAAGAACGCGGTTTACAAAACTTACAGAAAAGTTTTATCTTTCTGTCCATTAGAAATGAACCTTTTTTGACAAACAAATAATTTGTTTTCAGAAAGAAAACATTCTCAAAACATAAAAAGAAACTCAGGCTTCATAAACTTTGCACTCGTCGGTATCTGGGTTTGTCTGGCAGTAATCTTCCAGAGGATCGCCACTTCCTGTAGTGGATGTACCTGGCCACTTGGCAGCTACTAAATGGGCCAAATCAACCACACGTTGGCTGCACATAAGAAGTGTGTAATTATGTTTAGCTGAAGACATGCTTTTTAAGGCTTTACAATTCATTAGAACTTCTGTTATTCCTAAATCATTTCCTTGGCCATGTCATGTTATTCTTGAACCTAAATTTAGTTGGTTGCCACTGGGTCCATGTCTCTGTCTTGTTAGGTTCTTAACCCTCAAACAAGGTTTCTCAAAGATGTAAGGGTGGTTATCTTAAAAGAAAGCAAAAAAAAAAACACATCTAACCTGTATCCCCACTCATTGTCATACCAGGCGACCACCTTGACCATATCATCTCCCATTACCATTGTGAGGGACGAATCAATGGTAGATGAGACATCGCTGCACCTGAAATCCACTGACACGAGTGGTACATCACAAACTGCTAGAATGCCCTTAAGTGGGCCATCGGCGGCCTTCCGGAAGGCTGCATTGACATCCTCAGCTGTAAGGCCCTTCTTTGCAACGTTTATGACGAGATCGACAACTGAGACATTTGGGGTTGGGACCCGGAGGGCGATACCATTGAGTTTTCCTTTCAATTGTGGGAGGACGAGGGATACTGCCTTTGCCGCGCCAGTGCTTGTTGGGACAATGTTCAGTGCAGCAGCACGAGCACGCCTGAGGTCACGGTGAGATGCATCGAGCAACCTCTGCGGTTTCATGTCAAGCATTTTGTGTAAATGGAAGAAAACCAATTCTTCTTTCATAATGCAAAAGTGACTTGCGCAAACAACTAATTTATCTCTCTCTTATTTTTTTTTGGAAATAAGTTAAGACCTATATGTTTGTACATTTGCAAAATAACACCTGATCATGGAACCTTAGTGATAATGTGACTGCAGCTTGCATGGGTCAGATTTGTGCAAGGTCAGTAGAATTTATAAAATTGATAAAAAGGGTATCTTATTTTTTTCTTAGTAGCACCCAAAATTTTTGATTCATCAGAAATAACACCTACCTGCTTAAAAAAAGCCTAAGAGTTATCATATTTTACATAATGACTAAATTGCCCCTAATATACTTTATGAAAGCAAATGTTGCAGTGCAAGAAGAAAAGGACCTGATCTCCTGTGTAAGAGTGAGTTGTGGTCATTGTTCCCTTGACAATGCCTACAAAAAGAAATGAAGAACTTCAGCCTTTTACTGCAAGCAGTGTTGGAGCTATTAGTCTCAAGTTATGAAACTCTGGTAGCATCTCTTACCGAACTCTTCATCCAGGACTTTAACAAAAGGAGCCAGGCAGTTGGTTGTGCATGACGCATTGCTGCAACAGCCAACAACAATTTATATGGATTGGTATGAGAGCACACTAGAAAAGTAGAAATAGTGTTAACCAAAAAATGTACTAGAAAAAAAAGTAAACACGTAAGAACATGCCTGATTATGTTTGCCACTTCATGCGAGTAATCACCTTCATTCACTCCAACAACATAGGTAGGGATATCAGCTCCCTTGGCCGGTGCTGTGATTATGACCTTCTTAGCACCGGCTTGAATGTGCTTTCCTGCACCAGGCCCATCCACGAAAACTCCAGTTCCCTGCATTCAGCTTTTTTTTATTGATTAAACATTTTTCTCACTAAAAAGTTATCTACTTTAATGGATGCACTTATATTGAGCACCTCAATGACAATGTCGATCCCCATGTCGGCCCATGGGAGCTTAAGTGGGTCCCTGTTTGCGACAACAGTGATTGGCTTGCCATCTACACTGATGGTGGAATTGTCCACAATCTTTACATCAGCTTTGAAGGTACCGAGCATGGAGTCGTATTTTAGAAGGTGAGAAGCCTGCAATTACATACACACATTAAGGTTCTGTGAAAATTTCTTAATGGAATATTGAAGGCAACAGTACATTACATTTTGTATCCATTCATTCCATTGTAAGCAAAGATATTCTTAATTGAAGTCAATTCATATTAACAGTTCATCAGTGGTCAAATTTTGCTTTCTTATGCTTATCTGCGCTCTAGATTTTTCAAATAAATCCTGTTTGCCAAATAATTATAATTACTGCATGACTGGCTCCAAAATCTCTCTGTTGTATGTATATTTTTAGACATTTTCATTTAATACATGTGTATTAAACAATGCAGTAAAACTGCCTGCATTCTTCACTGTTCCTCGTAGAAGACTTGTAATAATTATGGAGACTTTTAACTGTTTAGTCATTGTAAACATGTTGGGTTCCCTTTTTATTTTTTATTTTTTTTCTCTTACTAGGTGTTTCTTTAAACTAAATGACTAATGTTTTAGAATGTCAATGATTTGGGAGATGAAATAAATAGACGCCAGCTAGCATCTTTAATCTGCTGAGTTAAATTTATTTTTATCATGATCAAAATTAGAGGATCTGTATTCCTTTCTTTTTGGGAGGGGTTGGGGGTGGGGAAGTGCGGTCTTACATTCTTGACACCACCGCTGTCATTTACAACGACAACTTCGAGCGGGGAGTCTTTGCGGCCGTGCCAGCAGCGCAGGAAGTTCCTTCCGATTCTTCCAAATCCATTGATGGCCACCTTAAGTTTTGCTTCAGTTTTCAGGCTAACTCTGCCTGATCTAGTAGCCTGTTGACAAAATTTTAAAAACAAAACTTAATATCATGGTTGGGATCCACTGTTGATAAATTAACTGACAATAATTGTAAAAAATCACTCCTAATTCGAGCACAGAAATTTGAAATGTTATTTATTGTATATTATATTATGCATATAAGACAATGGAATTTGATGCAATTAACTTTTACTGCTCATAAAAAAGAATATTAATCGAACAATTTATATACAATGGCTGTTGATGAAATACCAAAATGAAATTTAAATTGTACGAAATTTAATGTACAACTTATTTATTAGTCTTAATACATGTCAACAATTATTTTTTTTTCTTTTTTAAAACTTGTTTTGGATCAATTTAAAATTATCATCAAGTTAATATATTAATTATCAATGTATCCAGTTCTCGTTTAAGTAGAACATTGAACTTCGACAAACAGGTGCTATGATATTATTGAGCATGTAAATTAGCCCTGACATGTGTTGCATATATTCGGTGAATTGTCATCAAAATTAATTATATAAAATGGAGGTTTAGATGTGACGACCATAACACAATTTGAAATCGAGAAGTTAATTAAGGTCAGAAAAAAAATGCAAATATTGAAAACTGAAACAATCTCAAAGCTACATTTCTTTTCATTTCACGGACTAACCCGGCAGGAAAATGGTGCATCAAGAGCATCAGAAAGATCCTTTCCACTTGTTGTCAATGTCGTCCCGTTAAAACTTGATCTGAGCGCAGTGCACTCCACAAACTCAAACCTCTGCTTGAGATAGAGAGAATTTAATTAAGTTTATTGAAACCAAAAGTAATTACTGCTTGTTGTCATCGGAATGGAGGAAGGAAAAACATATTTAAACCTTAGAGATGGTGGGAGTGGTTCTTTTGTGGAGTTTGGTGCTCGAAGGAATCCGAGAAGCGGCAAGAGCTGCGTGGCAAGCCATTGCTCAAGCTCTACTACAGCAGCTACCCCCACAAGAGAAAACACCTTCCTAGATATATATATACTTTTATCTCCACACTGAATATCTTTGAAGGCTAATATGCCAGTGGAAATTGGAATCACACGTTTGTTCTATGGTCTCAGATTTCAGTGCATGACAGTTGCAATGTGCATGAGAAATTGTATAAGATGTGTGGCCAGATCGAGTAGCTGATCGCATATAAGTGAATATCTCACACAAGTAAAAAATAATGAAAATAACATGTAGAGAGATAATTAACTAAGATAAGGAGATAGTGTGGATTTGGACCATTCGTTTAAGAGGCCCTATCCGTGTGTGGCAGCTGTGGGGCTTCCCGAGAAAATATTCTGGTTTGATTAATTCTTGCTATCACTGCAACCGGGACCCCAAATATATGATTTCGTAATGTCAAATGCAATCCGTCCAAGACAAATCAGCCTGTGGTGCTTTCCTTTGCCCTTTGTTAGTGACAAAAAGCTGGGGAATTTGAGAATGAATAAACAGAGCTTCTTGTAAATTAATTAGTAAAATATCAACAACTTGACGACATAAAAGGTTGACTCGATCATCATTTATATAATGTTATTTGTTATTTAATATGTCATTTTGTATGAGATATTTTTAGAAAAATATGTCAAAAATATCAAAAATTAAAATACACATGTCATTTAAGAAATGTTATTTACATGTAGATATCATTTAATATGTCAAATATTATTTGTTATTTAATTAGTCTATTTTCTTTTATAAAAATATGTCATTTTGTATAATTTTTTTTGTTCTCTTATAATATGTTCTTATTGCAACGCACGGGCACGATACTAGTATTGCATTTATGGCCGTAGGAGTGCAAACGGATCATATACATATTGAGTAGTGGTAAAATTATATTCATATATGCTTTTATTTTTTGGATTTGGATACGGATCAAATATTAGACAGATACGAATTGGATATCCATTTCTCAATACAATATTTATTAAAAAATATATAAATATTATTAAAAATACCAAAGTTCATAATATTTATCTAATTATAATGGTGAATAACATATTTTTTTTCATAATATATATCAAACTATATATGGTGTATATCTACTATTCTCTACGGATAATTAAAATTTAAAACCAAAACCGTATCCGTATCTGCAAGGATTTTCAGATATCGGATATCCGTATCTAATTTTCGTATACGGATCCGAATTCGGTTGGATAATATCGGATCCGTTTTCACCCCTATTTATGGGTTATCTTAGTTTACAATGAAAATAATAATTTAATTTGGATTAAATTAAGGTTAGTGATTAAAATTGGATAAATGAAATGCTGTATTAACGGATTGAGTAAATGTCTGTGGCAACTTCTTAGGCCGGGACCAGCATTGTGTTGAGCCTTTTGAAGTTTTTAAAAGGCCCATTTAAAGACATAAGTTGATCAAAAGCACGATCTCAAAGCTAAACCATCCTCATTTATTTGCAAAGGTTATCTCATCATAATATGTTTAAACTCGGCCCAATTTCTACTTGATTTTACCTAGGCCCAACAAAGCTAGAGCCCAATAGTCCTTTCAATTTGGCCCAGTCAAGGTGAGAAAGCGAAACAATCTCCTCTCTCGGTTGCTGCCGCAGTGCGCACCGTTGCCGCCACAAGACAAGTCTCCTCCCCTTCCAGCAGCGCTTGCTCAGAAAACGGAGAAAAATAATAAAGCGTACTCTTTCGTCCCTTCTCTTCTCTCGTAAACCCTAATCCCTAACTCCAGTTGGCTAATTATAGGAAGCTAAAATCCTTCGTCGATTAACAGAGAAGGCGTGCAAAGATGCTTCAGAGCAAATCCTTCGTGAAGAAAACAAAGCAAGGTCGAGTTACCAAGGTTTGTCTCTATTTTCTCTCCTCACCACCGGAAAATCTAAGCACTGGTTCGAAGCTTGATTTGGATAATTTTTTTGCCTTTTTCACTCAGGTGGTGAGAGAGCACTACTTGAGGGATGATATATATTGTGGGTCCCTCTCCTGCGCAGTCTGCGATACCTCTTCTGCACGCCTCAGTGCTGATGCTTCTACTGTTCTTATTGTCGACACAAACGTTGTTCTCAATCAGGTATGTCATTTTGTCATGATTGGGTGGAATTTCTCTCTATTTTTATTGGGAAACTGTTGGAATTACAGACTTTAGTTCCAGTTTGTATCGACACTGAAAAGTTATTGGCTGAAAGCACTTTGTGAATTATTCAAGGTTCATTTACTTTATTAGATGCAAAAGCACCTTTTTTTTTTTGGAGTAAAGGTTGGAGGTCAAGCCACCCAACAATTTAATATCCACGAGGGATTCCTCCATCCGGGTTTCGAACCTGCAACCTGCAAAAAACATATTGGTATATACAAGTAATACTTTAATGCTTTTTGCAGATTGATTTGTTGGAGAATCCAGCAATAGACAATGTTGTGGTGCTTTTGATTGTCTTGGAAGAGGTGAAGAACAAAAACTTGTCTGTCTACAACCGGCTCAAGACTCTCTGCTCAAATCCTGCCCGAAGTTATTTTGTTTTCTCAAACGAGTACCACAAGTAAGCTCGTTTTACAATGTTATATGGTAGCATTCGTACTAATTTAGTACGAATTTTCTTTGCTGTTTTGTGTTTTACTGTGAAATTAGGTTCTTTTGAGGCTTAACCTAGCTGAAGCCATTTAGTTTCATTCGTAATAATTTAGTATCATCATGTTCATGTCAGATGGTACTTAAATGCATTGCCACTGGATAATTTTATAATTTCTTAATTTTGTTTGCATTGACTTTTTTTTTCGCTTGTGTGAAAAGGGAAACTCATGTCAAGCAGATGGTTGGTGAAAGCCCAAATGATCGGAATGACAGAGGTCTGAGTCAGTTGTTTTAATTATTAGTATTTTATTGGTCAAATTAGCTTTATATGCTGTGTTAATAATTTTCTGACTTGGATATTTGGTTTTTTTTTTAAGCCATTCGAGTGGCTACTCAATGGTATCAAAGACACTTGGGTAGAAACACCAAAGTTATGCTTATTACAAATGACAAAGATAACAAAAGGAAGGCAGCTGAGGAGGGTCTTTCCGCAGAGACGGGTATTTTGTTAACCCATTTGTGTGAATCTATGTTCTTTGTGGCTTTACATGCTTAAGATTACCTATTTAATATCTTTTTATCTAACAGTTGAGTCTTACGTGAAATCACTGGAGCAACCTGGTCTATTAGACTTGGTGGTTGTTTCAACCTCAGAAGATGTCACTATGGAAGATGTTGAGGATCTCAGGCCAACCAAACGGAAAACGATATATAGCGAGGTCTGTTATCTGGCAGTGGCTGCCTTTTGGAAATTGGTTAATCATAATTATATAATCGAATAAAATGAAAGGAAGCAAAGTACAGTCACTGTTCTTTTTGTGTCTATATTAGGGGCAGTTTTCTGTATAGTCTTGCTGTACATTAACTATGCTGCATATCCTTGCAATAACAATTTTTTGTAAATAACTCTAAAACATAAACTTGACAATTATCCTTTTGATAGTGCAATCCCTCCCTCCTTACTGTTCATCCCTTTGCAATTGAGAGTACATAATGGGGTTGATTTGATATTTTAGATGAGTTAAAGGAGGGCTAATCATGGTATTTTAAGTTTTAAGAGGGCCAAACAGTATGTTTCTTGTTTTGTACTAGTTATGCAATATTCTGATGTTTTATGAGGGATTTGTGCGATGTGTTGGTAGTCTTCTTATGGCATAATGAGATAATCCTTAATAAAAATGAAATTGCTACCTTTTACTGTATCTGCAGCACAAGCCAATGTCAGAGATCACATCAGGTCTCCTTCGTGGGATTTACCATCAAGGGAAGCTCCGGGTGAACCGCTACAACCCATTTGAGGCATATGTTGGGAGTGAGAGTATAGGTGATGAAATAGTTATTCGTGGCCGTACAAACATGAATAGAGCTTTCGATGGTGATATAGTTGCTGTTGAGCTCTTGCCTCAAGATCAATGGAACACAGTGAAGTCATTGATTGTGGCAGATGATGGTACCGTTCTGTCTTTCTTACTTTGAATGTGGCATTTGAACAAGCTTGTTATACCAGTAGGTCTTTAGTACCTTGTTAGTCTGAAATTTTGGCTGGAAATTTGTCTTAGGGCACAGGGATTTGGATATCTACTTGAATACAAGGAAATAGAAAACAGGTTAAAGAAAAATGATATATAAAACTGAGAGTGGGTCAGTTGAGTGAACCTGCATGATATGATACCAATTTCAAGGTTCTTTATCATCTGGTCTGATTAAGCCTCTGATATAAGAGTCCTTTAAACTCCTTTTCTGCTAATAAAGCACAAATAAAGAAAATTTGATGCAGAGTATCTCCATCCCGTACAAAGTTACAAATTGATTAACACTTGAGAAACACTCTCTGATTTGACACACTATTTTACTTGTTTCAGAGGATGAAGAGGATGATGATGTCCATTTAGTTCCCAACAGTGCAGATGATGCTCCTAGGGACACAAATTCAACGCAGCCTACTACATCTGCTGCTCCTGGTCCAAATCGACCAACTGGTAGTGTCATTGGTATAATCAAGCGCAACTGGAATTCGTAAGTCAAATGGGACGTGTCTTTTTATTTTTATTGTTTTATATTATTATTAAATCTATCTAGTATTATATTGGTGTCTCTAATGTTAATAATAACACACAATGCTTTTAAAAGTTTGTCGCTTGTTGAATCCCTAAACATATATGATATTTATTTTTTTAATTTTTAACTTAATCCAGTATCAAATAAAATGAAAGATAAACTAAAAAAAAATTTAGATATTTCACGGGAAGTTTACTATATTTTCACTGTTTCATAATGAGAGGACGAATAAAAAGTTGTCTTTGAAGTGCTTTGTACTTTTATTTTCCTCCACCACTAGCAAAAATTTGGGAGCTGTGTGCTCGAAGAAACTCATTGTCAACCTTTTGTGAATGAGCTAATTAATGAAACACTGACAGTTATTGCGGGTCATTGGAGCCAATGCCTATGCCGGCTGGTACAGGTGGAGTTGCACATGCATTATTTGTATCCAAAGATCGCCGTATTCCTAAGATAAGGATTCAGACGAGGCAGCTCAGCAATCTTCTGGACAAAAGGATCATAGTTGCAGTTGATTCTTGGGATCGTCTATCTCGATTCCCTTCAGGTCACTATGTGAGGACCATTGGAGAGATTGGCGATAGAGATACTGAAACTGAGGTCAGTGTTTTATATTTGGGTTTTAGCAGGTATATTTTCTGTCTCAACATATGACCTGATGAAATAATCTTGCATGAAACAGGTGGTTTTAATAGAGAATGACATAAACTCAAGGCCCTTTTCCACACAAGTCCTTGCTTGCTTGCCACCTTTGCCTTGGTCCTTCTCATCTGAAGATTTGGCTAATAACCCTAACAGACTGGACTTGAGGCAGCTGAGAGTTTTCAGTGTGGACCCTCCTGGTACATAAAACCAATTATTCTTTTTACTTATACTTCTCTATTTTGTGAATTACTTTAGTATAGCCTAATTTTGCTTTTCTGTCATTAAGGTTGCAGAGATATCGATGATGCATTGCATTGCACACCACTTCCAAATGGAAATTTTGAAGTTGGAGTCCGTATCCTTATTTTATAGCACTTTAGGTGAACGTACAAGCATACTATTTTAGTTGACAGATTCTGCAGTTAATTCAAGACTCCTGACATCCTTCATTAAGAAGGAATTAATCAGAGACCTCCATTAACTGCTGTGCATTTGCAAGTTTATCTTCAGTTAGCTTGCACTTCCCTTTGTTAAGTGCTGTGCATTGCACATTCATTCATGTATTTCCATAGTCATGTTGTCTCCATTAGATATTGCCACATCTGATGGAATTATGACATTTAGTGAGGGTCCTTTTCTGCTTCTATTTACGACTGCGACTGCCCAAAACTTGTTTCTATGTAGTAAATGTGTGCAAATGCTTTTATTATTTTATTCTTTGGGTAAATTTTTAAAGCACATCTTGCTAGTTGGCTTAATAAATTTAACCAGACATTGCTGATGTCACGAATTTTGTCCATCCTGGCACACCACTTGACGAGGAGGCTTCACAGAGAGGCACATCTGTTTACCTTGTTGAGCGAAGGATTGACATGCTTCCAAAACCTTTGACAGAAGGTACATACTAATAGAAGTTTTATAATTAAATGTGTACAAATAAACTCTGAAAGCATCTGACCCACTTGACCTGTCCAATCCAACCTGCATCTTATGGGTTATGATGTGTTGGATATGTGCGCAGAATTTGACTAACCTGTCAATCTGGGATGGCTTATGGGTTTGCCTTTAGAAACCTGTCTTAATTCGGCATTCAATACAATTATTTATTGTTATACATAGTTCTTTTGTAATTAGTTTTAAATTTTATAAGGACTTATCCTATTAGTCAATCACTATTTTATTAATTGGTTGTGCTTTGTAAGAACCAGACAAATAAAAGGGGCTATGACCCCTGCTTCCTTTGGCATTAGAATGAAGTTTTTGAAAGTGGGGGAGTTCCAGCTTCAAAGGGTGGAGTGACATGTGGAAATTCGTGTCATACAACCACTGAACTAAGGGCGACCACTTATGCCAATATTTTGGATGTGTCGACATCATGGAATGCAGATATTTCTCAACACTGATTCACTATCTCTGATAGCTGCCAAATCCCTTGACTTACAACTTGAGATTCTCATATATAGTGAAATTGGACAGAAATTCTACTAAGTTTGTCCAAATTAACAAATAGTATGATAATCTTTTAGATACATTTGTTTTACATTGATATCGGACTCTTTTTCACGAAATAGTGAGTCAGAAAATCTGTGTTTTGAAATGAAAATCATGATTTTTTACGAAAATTGGATGTTGTGTTAACAATATTTTTTCTCTGTAGATATTTGTTCTCTTCGTGCTGATGTCGAGAGGTTAGCTTTCTCCGTCATTTGGGTAAGCACCTACTTTCTATTAACCAATGATTTAGGGTTTCTTTTGTGTGCTAAGTTCCATGTTTGCTAATCCCATGTTAGTAAAAATGGCAGGAAATGACAAGGGAGGCAGAAATTGTATCCACAAGGTTCACAAAGAGCGTTATCAAGTCATCTGCTGCTCTTTCATATATTGAAGCTCAAGCAAGGATGGATGACAGGTTCCTTACTGTGACTTTTTTGTTTTCTATCATCTAGATGTTGATATTTGGAATTTGGTGTTGTGGGAGGGGGGAGATGTATATATTCTTACATCTTCTTTTATTTGTTGTTCGCTTTTATCATGGATTCTTCATTTGAGAATATCTGTTTTTTAACTTATTATATTGGGCCTATAGTTCCTCTCATTTCCGTCATTAATGTTTATCTCATGTAGCCGGTTGATGGATCCTTTGACTCTTGACCTTCGGAATTTGAATGCTCTTGCAAAGGTTTCTTTTACTGATCATTTTATTAATTTTTTATTTTTTGATAGCTTGCTTTTTATTTTTCAGCAAATAATACTTATTAATTTTTCCCTTTTGGGGTATAATTCTGGTAGATAATGCGAAACCGGCGTTCTGATAGGGGTGCACTGACTCTTGCTTCAGCTGAAGTCAAATTTCAAATTGACACAGAGACTCATGATCCTCTTGACATAGGTATTTGCTTTTGTATTATTAACTTTATTACTTCTTATCCAATGATTTTCTTGGAGTACGAATACGATTAAATTGGTATTTTTTCAAGGAATGTATCAAATTCGGGAAGCAAATCAGATGATCGAGGAGTTTATGCTTGCTGCCAACATTTCTGTTGCCGAAAAGATCTTGAAACATTTCCCTCTTTGCTCATTGCTAAGGTACTTGTTGAATAATCATATCCTTTTGTCATCTATTTTATCATCATCATATGGTTAAGTGTTGAATATTTATGATGATATTATACTAAGATTTCGCATTATTGCTAATTACTTTTAAAACTTTAGCTCTTGAAATGTGTAACATAGGTATATGATATTTAATTTGTATTGATAGATTTAACAATTGGTTTAATTCTTGACTCTCTTCTTTTTAATTTTGATTTATAATAGACGACATCCTTCCCCAACGAAGGAAATGCTTGAACCTTTACTACGTACAGCTGCTGCTGTTGGCCTAGATTTGGATGCATCGTCTTCCAAAGCATTAGCTGAATCTCTTGATCGTGCAGTGGTATGAGTTGAATTTCAGTCTTGTCTTTATTCATTAGTCATACAAAATGCAGAAAGATAAAATACGGAAAAACATATATTAGTTCCAAGGATGAGCATAGTAACTTTTGGTGGCGTTCCACTCTAATTTGATACTTTGTACCACTGGTTACTGGTATGGTTTGACCAATTTTAACCAACCTTTTTGGGATCTTTTATGCATGTTTTGTTGCCTAATTTGGTGTTCAATTGCACAATCAATAGGCATTGGATTAAAATTGCCTGATTGAGGTACAATGACACACTTGAATGTTAATTGGTGCAATAACTGTACGCTCTGATATACAACTTGAGTGGCTATCTGAAGAATCATGTCTACCACACTGTTATGGTCACTGATGAATGTAGAAGTTGCTCTCTTTGTTTATTTGTTGCAACAAGTAAATTTTCCTCTGTTCATTATATACAGGGTGATGATCCATATTTCAACAAGCTAATCAGGATTCTGGCAACTAGATGCATGACTCAGGTAAGCTGATTTGGTTAATTGACTTGTTGCGAGATTATTTCTGTAAGATGATCCACATGACATGACCTTATCTTTGAACTGGATAATTAGGCGGTCTACTTCTGCAGTGGAGATTTGAATTCCTCAGAGTATCACCATTATGGGCTTGCAGCTCCTCTCTACACACATTTTACCTCTCCTATTCGTCGATATGCTGGTCAGACCCCTTTATGTTTTTTTTTTTGTTTAACCTTGCAGCATTACTATTCTTTTACCCTTGCAAAAGTGAGAAATTACCCATACAAGTTTCTTCTCCGTTTTCTTAGGAAGTGCCAAACTGCCCCTCTACTTTGAGGGGGTAGGGGTCGATGAAGGGTGGATCTGATCAGATTTGTTTTTTTTTATTTATTTTTATCTGAAATGGTCGAACCACCCCTGCACTTAATCTAATACAAAAGTTTGTGAGGGGGGGGGGGGGGGGGGGGGGTGAATTGGGTCAAGGCCTGTTGGATCTGGTCTGATTTGTGGGTTGTTTTGGATTTGAGCCCATTTCTGCTTTTGATAGCTTTGGATTGTTCAGGTTTTTTTTTTTTTCCTGTTTTGTTTGATTTTGGGTCAGTTTGATGTGAGATTAGGTTCCGAATGAGTCCGGTCGATAATTTGTAATATCTGGGGTCAAATTTCTTAGTCAGGTTTGATTGGCACAGTTGCTTACAGGCCAGCTTAGGTTTGGGGTTTGAGGTTAAATCAAGGTTAACTTTGTCAGGTTGGTCTTTCTGTACATGTTGTGGGTCTGTAACTTTTCAAGTACAGAAATGAGGTTGAATTTCTTGTAGGTCTGATGTTTTATTTGGGTGAAATGATCGCCGTTTTAGTTATTCTAAGAATGGTTTACAGGGTTTAATCTTATTTTGCAAGGTTTTCAGCATAATTCACTTTTTAGGTTTGTTGCTGCATAGTACTATACAGTTTTTGGGAATTCAAATGAAATTTGGTTGGACTTTTCTGGAATATCTCTTAATAGAGTTATAGTAGACATTTTAATTTTTGATCATGTGCCCTTGTTAATGTAACATACTCTAATTAAAACAATTGCTTGCAGATGTTATTGTGCATAGATTGCTTGCTGCAGCACTTGAAATAGCAAAGCTTCCGCCAGTTTTCCATGATGGGCCACAACTTACCAGCATTGCTGACAGTAAAGCCTTTTATTTGGATTTCTTAATGAAACTAGACTTTGATAACTCTATAAAGTTCTAATACTTGGATTCTTTTCAGATTTGAACTACCGGCACAGAAATGCGCAAATGGCAAGCCGAGCATCGGTTGAGCTGCACACTCTTATTTATTTCAGAAAACGGTAATTCAGATTATTTCCAAAATACCTTGTTTACTTTCATATTTAGCTGCACAAAAGGTCATGCTAATTGTTTTTTTTTCTTCCAATTAGACCCACTGATACAGAAGCTAAAATAGTGAAGATCAAAGCAAATGGCTTCATCGTCTTTGTTCCCAAGTAAATTGTCCTTCTTCTTAGCTTGGTTATGATTTTTGCTTGCGTATCGAAACTATTATTTGTTATGCTTTGAGCCATCATAATTTTTTTTGGGAAAATATACTGTACCTTCTTGGCCTTGGTAAACCAGAAAATATCTTAATCCCCTTTTCCTTGATCAGTTGAGAGATGTAGTGAAAGGCGGATGATTTGGAATTTGGTTACTTTCTTTGAAGAAAATACCCAATGACCTATTAGTAACAAGATCAATTTTGGTCAATTTTTATACCAGTAGTTGCTCATCATGCATCAAATATAATTTACTTTTTGTTATTTTTGTAAAACATCTATTATACTTGCAATGTAGTCGATATTTAACACTCAAAAATAAAAGAGTAATGAGAAAGAAAATATAAGAGACTGAATTTGGTGTAAGATAAGACTATTATTTCACAGCTTTGAAAGACCAGGTAAAAGACGACCTCATCTACATCTTGTAACCATCAGTGGTTATATTAGCAGCTGAATCTTATTGTCATGGTTTTGGTGTTTCCTTTCTTTTTTTCCAGATTTGGAATCGAGGGGCCAGTCTACTTAATTCCAAAAGGAGATAAAGGAAACGATTGGGTGGTAGATGAGGCACACCAGAAGGTAACCAAGCCAGGCACAAATATAAGTTACCGGGTTTTGCAGACAGTACGGATCCACATGGAGGTGGTTGAACCCCAGCCCAACCGTCCCAAGCTTGAGCTGACTCTTATTTGATGGAAGGAATATCTGTAATGTTATCCCCGCTGTTCTCTTTATTTTCGTATTTATGTTTGCTTAATTTTATGATAATTTTTTTTTTCTTGATCTGTTTACTTGCATGATTTTTTTAAGTAGAATAGAAACTAGGTTCCATTAGGAAGATGTACGAATTATATTAATTTTAATCAGCATGTAATCCTTGTGTTATGAGAAATTATATTTACTGTAACATAGTTTATCTTTTATTAACTTCTATTTTTCCATGCAAATTGTGGAGGTGTGTGAACTGTATGATATTGGCTTGAACATTTTTTTATATCTACTTCATGTGTGTTGTAAAGGTGTAACTGTACAGAATGGCTTCGGTGGAACTTTTCTTCCTTTTCATGCAAGCTTTGATTTGAAGACATCAACTGCATGGTATGGTCAGATGTCTACTGTGTGAAGTCGTCTACTATTGGCAGTACCAATTACCAGGTTATTGAGTTGATGAAATGGGGTAGCCTTGTATTATTTAAAAAGAAAAAAAATGATCATGAAAGGGTTTACTTCATGTGCTTGGTAAGAATGTCCTTTTCTCTACCAGTTTGATCGTGGATGCAAACAGAAACTGGTAAAAAAACATAATATGATATATGGTAAAATCAGTCTCAATTCTATACTACATTGACTAATTATGACTTTATCATCTGAAACACCGCGTGACAAACTGAAAGCAACCTGCTTCACTTGGATGGAAAAAAGAAGACAAAAAAAAAAGACGCATTACCAATTGCTAGCTGGGGTGTGTAAACTTAGAACAATATTGACATAAATACCATAGACCAAACTATAAGCGCAATTGAAGCAATTAAGTAGGTCCAGAAAATGATAACCGAGCACTCTTCTTCACCGACTTCAAACAATTGCGCAATTGTGCCTGCATTTTCATAAAACAGCTCAATTGCATTCTCATATGAAAATTCGATGTAGACATCTTTTTTTGTAACAAATATAAAATAGGTAAACTCCTTTCGTTCGTTTACGCCCCCATAATTTCGCAATAGAATCGTGTGTAAGAGTTAGAAGTTTGAGTAAGTTTGCTATGAAGTGGACTACGAGTCAACCATAGGAGAGAATGGGATGAACGAAGTAGGTTTACAGAACATGGCATTTTGGGTGGTTTCCGTAAAACTTTCATTTGATTGTTAGATGTACGACCCAGAACTGTTCTGTCTTGCAAAATAAGACGAGTTGTTTTTTTTTCTCTCTTTCAAAATATGACATGTTATTTTCCTTCAAATTATAAGTAGTGTACATTTGGTCAGTTTGGTTCGAATTGAACACAAATTAGCGCAACCTCAATTTGACAACTGCAGAACTGAAAACGAATATAACCATTTCAAAATATAAACCGAACTGAAAGCAAAACTAATAAACTGCTTAGTTGAAATACTTTGTTGACAATTCAATTTAGACAACATATATTTTAACTTGTATGTTATTATTGTTTTCAAAATTTTGCATATTGTTTATCATTATTTCAGTTTATTTGGGTTTAACTGATCAACCAGAACGAGAATATAATAAAGAAGATGCCATACCTTTCAAATCTGAACAATTAACCTGTTTAAATTACCAGAATTCGTTCAAGTTGGTAAAAGTTAAATCCAAACTAACCAAACCAAACCAAATGAATACCCCGTTTGCAAATATGTTAAAAGTCAGAAAATAAAAGGGTGTAAACCTCATTTCTTACCAATGTTTTAAATAGCGTTTATAGCGTCATAGCGGGAAGGCTACAAAAAAAGCTATAGCGAATAGCGTAGCTATAGCGGAAGCTATTCCAAATAACGTTTTTTTTTTACAAAAATTATATTATATATTTGTACTATATATTAACATTATCTAAAGTTTCATAGAACAATAAATAACACCAAATTAATTAAGAAATTATAATATTCATATTGAACTAGTACAAAAGTCCATGGTTCAAAATATCCATAATAATATCATAAACTATCGATCTTTTTCTATTCAAAATATCTTAAGCATCATGATTCATTCTATTTTTTTTTCTATACAAAATAAATTTTATGGATCTTTATTTAAGTCCATATAAATTGTCTAAAAAAGCCCAATATGCATAGCGCGCTACACGCTATGCGCTATAGCGGACCGCTATTACCGCTATAGCGGCCGTAGCACAATTAGCGTATTTTCATGCCATAGCTTAGCGTTTAGGGTCCAAAAACGCTATAGCGGCGCTATAGCGCTGCTATAGCGCGCTATTTAGAACACTGTTTCTTACCGAGGCTCATGGTGGGTGGTACAGTGAATTGTATCAGCAGCACATACTTCAATAGTGGAGATTCTGGCAAAAATCCTAGCTTATTAGCTCCCGTAACAACCCCAATTCCACAAATAGGAAGAATTAATAACGTATAGCAGTAATTGCTACAACCACTAACGGCTTCATAGCAGATTTTCGAATTCCTGCTTGTGTATTCATAAAATGTATGTGTTAGTGTTGAGATTTGTATCTTTGTTATTAGTATTTTTGTTAGGGTCCTATTGGTAAATAGGAATTATAGAGAAGTCTAGGGACTTATTAGAAAGAATGTAAGCTCTATATAAACCCAAGAGGTGAATCAATAAAATATCTTTTGTTTGGCTGCAATCTTTTTTGGTATCAGAGCTTTTCCTAATCCTAACCCTAGATGCGCTACAGTACTGCAGCCACTACAGTACTGCTGTAACAGTACCGTCGGCCACCTCTCTCTTCCCGCCGCCCTTCCTCTCTCTTTCTCGGCCGCCGCTAGGGAGAGTTTGTCGCCGATTGAAGAAGGCCCGTGTGAGGGTTGATAGGAGGATCTCGATCATGATGAGGAGATAGATCAAGATCGGGTCAAGAAGATGAAGTAAAGGTTGAGATGAGAAGGATCTCGATCTTGATGGAGAGATAGATCAAGATCGGGTCAAGAAGAGGAAGAAGGTTGTGTGTGATAGGTGGATTGGGGAGATCATCAAGAAATCATCGATGGAGGAGATTAGTTAGATGCCTCGGAGGTGAAAACTTTGCTTGAGCTCATGAAGCTGTCGATAGGCGAAGGGTCGACATGCTCACAGCCAATGAAGGTGGATCTCCCACCTATGGATCTGAAACTCGATGGACCAGCCACGTATTTGAGTTGGTCGCGTCAGGTAAATGGGGCTTTAGCAGCGAAGGGCCTCATAGGCTACTTGACTGGAGAGAAGGTAGAGCCGGGAAAGAGCACCGATGATTGGACTGAGTGGAATGCCATTCGCATGGCGTTGTACACCTGGCTGCTCAACTCGATGGTTCCTTCTATTGCTGTCACGGTAGATGGCATTAAGGATGTGAGGGACATTTGTTCAAAGTTGAGTAGGAAGAATGCTGGGGCTGGGAACAACCTGAAGGTCTTCCAGATAAAGCGCGAGATCAATCGAGTTGCTCAGGGTGATAGAACAATTCAGGAGTATGCCATATAGCTGGAGCGTCTATGGGCAGACTATGATTACTTCTCTGTGAAGACAAGCTGTAGTGATCCTGCGTGCAAGAGCAGGGAGATCTATGCATAAGAGAGGACCATGCAGTTTCTAGAGAATCTTAATCCAGCATTTGAGCAGAGGAGTGGAGTGTTATTGGCTCAGACGAGGATCCCTCCACTTGAGGAGGCTATTGTAACCATGATGCAGGAGGAGAGTCGCATCGGGCTACAGGCTGGAGTTGGTGGACTCCTAGGGAGGCGATCAGCATTAGCGATCTCAAACTCAGGTAACACAGGGGTACATGGGGAGACTCGCAAGTGCTACAACTGTGGGAAGGTAGGCCATCTGAGCAAAGTCTGTCCTAAGCCACCTAAGGAGAGAGAGACAGGTGGACGTGGACCCATGGTCGTGGCCGAGGGGGCCGAAGAGGTGGAAGAGGGGGCTACCAGATAAATCTGATGGTAGCAGAGAACGAGGAAGAGACATGTGTGGTCTTTACCAATGAGGATCATGAATTTCTGGAGATGCTGAATAGGAAGCAGAAAGCAGCAGGTGATGTGACAAGAAGAGTGTGATTGAGGATGCATCCACATCGTCATCATCTAGGGGTAACACTGCTTCTTATGCTCACTCAGCCAAAGATACTTGTGATACACATGCTCTTGCCTCTATATCCACCACAAGATCACCAGAATGGATAGTAGATTCTGGTGCATCTCGACATATGACAGGTACTGCTGGTGAGTTCTCTTCCTATACTCACCTAGTAGTTCCAAAGAGCATTCAGACCGCTGATGGTACAACACAGCCTGTAGTTGGTAAGGGTACTGTGAGATGTACCGATTCTATAACTTTGTCCAATGTTTTGCATAATCTTTTATCCATTAGTGCCATTATACTCCAACTAAATGTGTTGTTTCTTTTGATATTTCTAAGGTGATCTTTCAGGATGAGGGGACTGGCCGGAGACTTGGGACTTGCACATGGCATAGTGGACTTTGGTACTTGGATAGAGAGGGAATGGACTCAGTCCTGACATCCATGGTAGAGAGCTCTGGAGTAAGAGGATCTGGGAGGAGTGTGGAGGATGTGTTGCTGCTACATCATAGGCACATGTGACATTCTTCTTTTAGTCTTTTGAGTCGTTTGTACCCGTCTTTGTATGAAAAGACTAATAAAGGAAAACTTGTGTGTGATCCTTATGAGTTTGGCAAGCATACCAGGAGCTCTTATGTTAGTTCTGGTAGTAGGAGTTTTTGTGTTTTTTATTTAGTGTACTTTAATATATGGGGACCTTGTCTTACAACTTTGATGAATGGTTATAGATATTTTGTGACTTTCATTGATCATTTTTCTCGTGTCACTTGGCTTTATTTGATGAAAAATAAGAGTGATGTGCTTGGGTGCTTTAGAGATTACACAGGATGATTCAGACTCAATACGGTGCAGTAGTGAAGGTATTGTGATCTGATAATGGGACAGAGTATACCAACAGGGTGTTTGGGGAGTACTTATCATCCCAGGGAATACAACATCAAATCATATGTCCATACACACCAGCGTAGAATGGGGTAGCAGAAAGGAAGAATAGATATCTCCTAGAAGTAGCTCGGAGCATGATGATCTCAATGAATGTCCCAAAACACCTATGGGGGCAAGCAGTCTTGACAGCTGCCCAATTGATCAATAAAATGCCCTCAAGAATATTGGAATGGAGGTCCCATGTGAGATGTTGAAAGGTGATAATGGAGGAATCTTTCCCTTGAAGATCTTTGGTTGTGTGTGCTTTGTGAATGACAACATACCAACAGTGGGGAAGCTGGATTCCAGAGCTGTGAAGTGTGTCTTTATGGGCTATTCTGGTACTCATAAGGGGTATGTGTGTTGGAACACTGTAGAGAGGAGATTGTTTGTGAGTATAGATGTGACGTTTCGAGAGCTCGAACCGTACTACTCCTCGGAGGTGACCTCACCCTTTGGTGACTCGCCAGATACTGGAGGTATGAGGCGAGAATGGGAGAGTAGTGATGGTGAGAGGTTGGTAAATGTGGAAGTGATGGCTTGCCTCGTCTTGAGGGAGGACACTATAGACTCGGCTGGTGGTGAGCCGAACAATGTGGAAACTGAGCCCAAAGGTTATGGGATTCAGGCTCAAGGGGAGCTGAGAGTGTATACAAGGAGGAGGAAGCAGAATGAGGGAACGATGCCTACAGTGCCACTAGTGCCAACAAGGCCGTCGTCCTGGTCTACCCCGACTCCTGAGACACCTACACCATCCACTACAGCCTCAGAATACACATGTGATATGATTCCTCTCCCTTCTCTTCCCACTCCCATGTTAGTAAGGAGGACCTCTCGCAGCAATGCGGGACATCCTCCTGAGCGATATGGTTTTCCACATGATATTGCCCAGTTTGTCTCTTACTCTAACACATCACCTGTACATGGAGCATTTATTGCATCTTTGGACACTGTCTCTATACCCAAGTGTTGGCAGGTTGCTAAGGAGGATCCAAAGTGAAAAGCAGCTATGCAGAAAGAGCTTGGGGCTCTTGATAAAAACAAGACATGAGAGATAGTGCCGCTACTAGCAGGCAAGAAGGCAATTGGGTGCAAATGAGTCTTCACAGTGAAGCAGACCCTAGAAGGAAAAATTAACTGCTAAAAGGCACGGTTGGTGGCGAAAGGGTACAGTCAGACGTATGACATCGACTATGATGAGACATTTACACCAATTGCGAAGATGATCACAGTCAAGACACTCGTATCTCTTGCTGTGAATGGTGGTTGGAAGTTATACCAACTTGATGTGAAGAATGCGTTTCTTTATGGGGATCTGCTATAGAAGGTGTACATGGAGACACTTGGCTTCGGCACAGGCCAAACAGTGGGCAAGGTATGCAGACTGAGGAAGTCCCTATATGGTTTGAAACAGTCTCCTTGCACTTGGTTTGACAGGTTCATGAGAGCAATGGTAGGCATGGGCTATCAGCAGATCAATGCTGACCACACAGTGTTCTTCCGACGACATGGTGGTCACATTACTATGCTTGCAGTGTATGTGGATGATATGATTGTCACTGGTGATGATGAGGGAAAGATTGCACAGCTAAAGGCAAGATTGGGCAAAGAGTTTGAGGTGAAGGACCTGTGACAGCTTAGATACTTTCTTGGGATTAAGATGGCTCGTGGAGCAGAGGAGATTGTTCTATCTCAGAGGAAGTATGTGCTGGACTTGCTCACAAAGACATGCATGTTGGGGTGCAAGCCTGTAGTTTCGTCAATTGATTAGAAGCTCAAGTTGAGCGCAGAGGCAGGAGAGCCTGTTGATCGTGAGAGGTACCAGAGGTTGGTAGGCCGGCTCATCTATCTAAGCCACACTCATCCTGACATATCATTTGCAATGAGTGTGGTGAGTCGCTACATGCATGACCCAAGGAAGGGCCACATTGACGCAGTGTATCAGATTCTGAAGTACCTGAAGAGTGCACCAGGAAATGGGTTGATCTTCAGGAAGAATGGGCATTTAGGCATTGAGGGCTATTGTGATTCTAACTGGGCTAGTTGCGCTGATGACAGGAGGTCCACCTCAGGATATTGCATATTCGTAGGAGGTAATTTGGTCTCTTTGAAGAGCAAGAAGCAGTCGGTAGTTGCGAGGTTGACAGCAGAGGCAGAGTACAGGGCCATGGCCTTAGGAGTTGCCGAGATGTTGTGGCTGAGAGCTCTATTGCTAGAGCTAAAGGTGGACCAAGGAGCCCAAATGAAGTTGTGGTGTGACAACAAGTCAGCAATCAACATTGCCAACAACCCGGTGCAGCACGACCGAACTAAACATGTGGAGATTGATAGGTTCTTCATCAAAGAGAAGCTGAATAGTGGACTATTGGAGCTAAGTCATGTTGCTACTGGAGAATAAGTGGCTGACTGCCTCACCAAGGGACTTAGCTTATTAGATCTATCTAGATTGTGTAACAAGATGGGCTTAGTTGATATCTTTCGTCCATCTTGAGGGAGAGTGTTGAGATTTGTATCGTTGTTATTAGTATCTTTGTTAGGGTCCTATTGGCAAATAGGAATTATAGAGAAGTCTAGAGACTTATTAGAAAGAATGTAAGCTCTATATAAACCCAAGAGGTGAATCAATAAAATATCTTTTGTTTGACTGAAATCTTTTGTCAGTCTCAGTATATTTCTTTTTAAAAGAAAAATGAAACAATTTTCGTTGCAGTATCGCCTACTATGATACATTCACCATGGCCAAGCTTGCTAAGTCCTATACTTTTTTTTAATCATGGTAAATGAGGTATGTTCCAATTAAATCATTGAAAGAAAAAAGAAGGGTGTCACCCAGTGCCATATATGTCATTCGCAGGTGATGGATGGAGATCCACATTCTAACATTTAAAAAAAAAAAAAAAAGAGATAGACTTTTTGATAGGTTTCCGCCGAGTATAAGAATGGTACACGGGATTGCTGCATCTCTGAACAGTAAAATAATGTCAAAAGGTGAAAATTTAGTAAAATTATGGAACTGCTACAATGAGAAAAAGTACTTACCCCCAGAAGCTTTAAGGAGTCTTGGATGACATGAAGGGGAGCCTGCTATAAGTGATTTTAACGTAGGTATGGCACCGACAAAGAGTCCTATGAATTAACTGCGGATATAGTAAAACTAAATTTACCTATATTAAAGTTGAACTGCAAAAGTTTATCTCACAAAAAAGGAAGAAAAAGAGGTACCCCGGCAATAGTTGGCGTGAGAGCAGAAAACCCATTACATTTTTAGCATTTTTCTTGAAATTGTTCCAAAATTTCTCCAATCTCCTACTGGAATTTGTTTCAGCTTCAACACAAGTATCCTGTTTTAGGATCCATTATAAAAGGTAATAATTCCGTCCCACATGACTCTTTCTTTTTTCAGATAAAAATGTATTCCAGGTTTAAATATCTATAAGGAACTATTCAGTCAGATTTGAACGTTACGAAATTATAGGTTGCATAATACCTTAGTTATGAGATCTACATACTAAAGAAAAACAGAGAGAGAGAGAAGTGGTGATAATGATATGAATGATATAAGGAGATAAAATTTGGTTCATTCTATTGATATTATCAAGTAATGATGTGTTATTTAATTAATTGTACATTAGCATGCGAAATCAAAGTATTACATTACACAGGCAAAATAAATCTTGTGAAATTATTTACAATACCTAATAATGTGCTACTAAAGCAAAGACTGTTCAAATAAAAGTATGACCAAGTTACACAATTACATTCCACAAAAAAATAACAATAACCATGAAAATCTCTTCATTTACTTTGTCCGTTTCTTGAACCAAGTTCACAAAAGAGAAGTCATCTTCATCTCTTCTATCTCGTCCCTCATCTTTATCTCTTATCTCTTCTATATTCAATCGCATTTCCTGCAGTGCATTTTGCCGATTCAACTCGGATCTCTTGCTATTGGCATCTCAATCTCAACATCTGAGATCTCATTGTTAGAATGTGACCTTCTAATATCCTCACCAGCACATCCCATTGTTCTATACCGGTACAGATGGCGAGATGCAGGTGATGCCATCAGACTTTGGCCAGGGCTTGGACTCGGAGTAACATATGATGAACGTGAGCTTCCTTTTTTGTGTCTTCTCCTGGCCGCATCACACCATTTTTTGAGGGCCTTGGATGTTTGCTCGTCAAAAATAGACATTTTTATGTGTGATCCCATCTGAATAAGAAGCATCCACAAACTGTTTGTAACTTGTTGAGAAGAATAATTTTCTGACAAGTACTTATATGCATGCTCTGTCTCAGAAATCATCAAGTGTTAATTACCTGAGATACAAGAGCATAGAGAGGGAGTGTGATATAGCTGCAAAGGAGATGGACAGCGACTCTACAAAGGTAAAAAAAAAAAGCCATAAACATAAATAATTATATCATATAACAATCTATCATATTCTCCACATGAGATACAAGGGATTGGTCCATTTAGAAAGACAGTATCTCATTGTAATTTCAATTCTTTTTGTTCTTTAGTTTCAATTGGACAATTGAAGATTACAAGTTATTGATGAACCCAATTTATAGCTAATTTAGTAAATAAAATTGCTGATTATGAGATATATAACATTACTATATATCTCACACTAAACACCATGGCAGTCATTCCTGATTTTTTAGACCATGGCAGTCATTCCCAATTTATAGCTAATTTAGTATTGTCACACTAAAGACCATGGCAGTCATTCCTGATTTTTTAGATGAGAGCTTCAATTTTGAAATAGTCTCCGTGATTATATCCATTGAACAAGGAAAAAATTCAATTTCAGATGATTGGCGTGGACTTACGCAATACATATTCTTGCAACAACGTAGCGAAAGTCTTCATGGAAGCAAGATTTAGACCAAACAAAGGCTACATCAATATATAGAAGTCAGTGTATCCATCAAAATTAAAAATGAAAATGACAGAGTAGCCTTTTAGCTCTCTCACATACAAAATGAAGTACTTACCCAAATCCACAAGAAGTATGCAAGTTGGAAAGCATTCTGAAAGAAATGAAAAGGAGCTCCTTTAGATTTAACAAAAACTATGGTTTTTATAGTGAGAAGGGATAGTATATTATATAACGATCTATCTATAAAATGTTTCGTACCACGAATAATGTAAAGTGAATCAAGAACAGAACTAAGTGGGGCTGTCCGAACCAGAAATGGTGGTTACTTAATTTCACAAGGGGCATTCCTTGGATAACTGAATGCCTCTGCTTTATCTCAAGGGCCATTGATGTGATTATTGCTTGCAACTTTGTTCCAACCGCCAAAATCACCTAGAATAAGAAGCATGAAATTATACTTAAAAGTTTTAACACCACACTCGATTCGGCACCCAATTTAATTAAAACAAAACATTGCCTCGGACATTAAGTCCAAGAAAAAAGAAAAAGTGATTTGAATGAAAAGACTAATTGGATTCATGATATCACAAGATCTTGGCATGACTAATTAGCGATATACCATGCATACTACTATTTGCAATATGGTCCGTTCATTTTGGCATGAATTAAGTTAAGAAAAAAAAATAATGATATAGCGAGAGCTTACAACTACTGGCAGTAATGTCACCCAGAATAGTTCTTGAAACTCTGTAGAAAATAAAAATAATGTGAAATAAAGAGTTTAAAATAAATTTACTACTACAAATCACCACAAAAGAAAAAGATTTGAGACTATAAATGTTCGCTAAAAAATATAGACGAGATGCTCACCGCGTACATTTAGAAGTAGGATGACGATGCCACATGCCCACAAAATCGGGCTATTACATAAAAAATAATGCAATATTAATATTTATAAAAGTTAAGTAAAAAGAGGAAAGTAACAACAATAACTAACAATTTTACGTACCTTATTCCAACAACCACTTTAAAATCATTATCTAGTGTACGTTTTATGTACTTTTGGAAGTTAAATTTCATTCCAGGACTTAAATGAGCCTGTAAGAAAGTAAATGACGTTAATAAAAAGATATATAATGAGTATATAAAATAAAGATGTTGGTGGAAGGAAACTCACATTTATGAAGCCATGGCGCAATGTTAAGTAATCAGTCTTTCGAACAGACCTAATAAATTGCTTAAAGAAGCTTACCTAAAAGAAATAAAGGACAAATAATCATATAAAGTGGTTTAATATGAGGTAGGGTATCCAAAGATATCGACTTTAATATGTACAAGTATAATAAAAAGGCAAACAAACTGTCATAACCAGTCTTATATTTCTACGACTTCTCTGGGTACCAACCTTTGGTGTGATCACTTTTGTTTTTCCCTCTTTTATTTGTTACCTATATGAAACAACTTCTGCCTTTTATGGAATTTTCCATGTGGGGCATGTTAGAACCTTACTGTATGTTTATTGAAAAAAATGAAGAAACAAAGTATAATAAAGCAGAAAATATAAGACATAGGGTAACTCTTGTGCATAGTCAAAGCATTATAATTTGTATTAACATATCGGCCCTACTGCTTCAAAATTGCACTTATTGATGTTTGAACACACAATTGGAGCCATTTGTTGTGATCTAGACAGGGAAATCTTGTACTATTTCAAAATTATTTATAGTTGTTGCCATGCCTTACAGCATATCTGAGACATAGATGGCCCGATAGACACATGATGACTATTTTACAATGTTTGAAAAATTGCATTTATAAAGTTCTAATTTTCACTGTTTAGAAAATGTTAAAGAAGAATAGCGCTTACAATATAAATAAGAATGACTGATTTGCTCCCAAAGTTTGCATGTTCACGAGCAAATGATGTCTCGTGAGTGAACCTGAACCTTGAAGGATCTGACAAATCAAATATATATATATTTTTTTATACAATAAAATTCCGCTTTCATATGTAAATTTTAAGAGTTCGTTTGAAATTGCTGGTCTCCAATGTGGTGAAAGTATTTTATTGAATGGTAGTGTGTAAAATTTTTGGAGATCTTAAATACAAATATTTACCAATATCTGAGAATATTAGAAATAATGCAGACCCGCTAATACAAATATATTATCCTATTGAAGAGATAATTCCTAGATTGTTTTTTTGTGTATTAATTTTGGGAGACTAAATTGATTGGAGGTGATTGATTGAAAGAAAGCTACCAGTTGAAAACTCATAATTAAGTGACACAGTCTCCTTTTCCCACTCTTTCCATGAACGTATCTGTATTAAAAATTACTTGTTAGTAATCAAACTTATAAATAAGTTTATTATCATAAAAACTAAACATAATTATGGGGCTATTGTTTATGATACACACCTTGAATCTTCCAAGAGCCATTACTGAAGCACTATATACAACATGAACAACAGCTAAGAAAAATATGAAACGATGCAACTCGTGTAAACTTTCTGTTGACATGAGAGGCACCTTACCGGCCTATTAATGGTATCAAACACTCAATTAGAATAAAAATTTACATCACAAAATCGATATTTTATAATAGGAAATGTCATCCATCTAAACTTTTCAAATGTCACAATTGTCCTTTTGAGGGAGGAACAGTTGAGATGGAAAACTTGAAGTTCATCCAAAATTTAAAAGATCGAGCTTGAATGAGCTCTGTTTCAAACATAGAACCTGGTGACTAAATGCAAACATACCAGAATAAAAGCAAGAGATAGTACTAATAGTCTGCTTTGTGGTTCCATATTATTAAATGAAATAAAATGCAGACTCACTTCAGAGCACTTTGATGTTTTGTTGCCAGCAAGGCTTCTATGGTTTGAGCTGACATCATTTGAGCCGAAATCCATGGTCTCCTCCCACAAAAGCCGTCTGCTATTCTTCTCACTATCTTTTGCCCTGCGATGGCATGGCAACATGGTGTTGCCAGCTGATTCTGGGATGCATATTTCAGCAATGTAGTTCTGGAAAAAGACAAGGAGCAATGATATGAAGCCGAGAATCATCAACTCTGCAATTGTCAAGAATAATCAGGGAACAATTGTGGTTGCATTTTTTTTTTGCTTAATTAAGCAAGCCGTTCACCGACAAAGGATGCAACAAGTTCAAGAAATAATATTAATTGAGAGAGTTTCTTTCTTCTTTATTTTAAGGCGTGGAGAGGGAGGGGTTGAAGTGGCACAGAAAAAATGGAACAAAAGGGGTATTGGAGCTCACCATTTTTAACCTTCTCAAGTGCTTCAGCCAGAGCATTCTTGTTCTTCTTGTGGAACCACTGGAAATATAAGCCCAGTTCAGATGTAGTAGAGAATATTGGGCCCAATAGGCCAATACACTGTGCAGCTTATAAAGCACACGGACATGGCCCATGATTAATGTAGAAGGCAATGTTTCTTCCAAATTCATTCTTTTTAACAAAACTCAATTGTTTTCTTTCCTCTGTACAGCTGAATTCGCATCCTCTGAGCTATCTCAAACTTTGAGTGTTTTTTTTGGAAAATATCAACCGTTCTAGGTTCTGCACGAATCTCAAATCATAAGTAATGCTGCCCCTGTTCTATCCCCGAATAGGCACCACCGTTTCCACGTCGGTCACGCAAAAGTTGAGATATCTCTGAGGATACGCACTCTGTACAGCTCCCATGGGAGTACGGGAAACTCTGCCTAGTGCATAGTGAACCGACAAGAGGAAACAAGATCTCACCCAAAAGAAAACGGGAATGGAGAAATAGAAAGGAAAGAGACAAAATAGACAGAAAAAAGGAAATAGGAAACACATACCTCGCCAATGTGGCGGAGACCCTTCTCTATCAAAAGAGAAATAATAATCATCACTGCACAAATTAAGGCCACAGCCCAAGTTGGCGTCTCGGACAGCTCTCTCGTGCTCTCACCACTGTCCCCCGCCATGATTCAACTCTATCAAGCTCTCAGCTTTGTATTAACTAAATGGTTTCTTCTTTAGGTAGAGCCAGCTGGTTACTTTAACTAAGCTTGACCTTCCAAAGTTGGTGCTTTTTTAACCCTTTTTATTATGTATTTGTGTATTTTTTTTTCTTTTGCTGCCTGGGGACTTGTGCTCTCTTTCTTTTCGCCCAGGACAATCGAAACGGACGGTCCAGGATCGTTCTTTTAACTTGGCACGGATCTCAAACAATGAATAATACTGGCCCCTGCGCTATACCCCGATATTTTTATTAAAACCCCCAAAAAAAAACAAATTATCAAATCTGCTCCCACTTCAAAATTATAATTATTTCTACCCTAACCGCCCGTGGACTGGGCGGTCCACTTTTCCCACCAGACCGCCCAGCCACTGGGCGGTCCACTACCACGAGCTGACCGCCCAGCAGCTGGGCGGTCCGCTATAAAACCCTATAAAAGGGGTTTTTCTCTCTCCAGATGAGCACAGTATTCATTCCTCCACACCAGAAAATTTTCCAGAACCGAATGAGAGAATTTTGAGGCGATTTTGAGGCGATGAACAGTAACAGTGGAGGTAAGAAAGCGAGCAACCGAGATCGTGGCGTAGCGAGAGGAGGGTCAATTAGTGATCGAGGTAAAAATGAGGAAAAAAAATACAAGTGTCAAATATGTCGTGATTTTTTTAATTGTGAGACATGTAAGCTGGAGGAATGGAAGAAACGACATGTTCAGTATGAAATTTCAGACGATGACTTTGTGGAAAACCCCTACGGCTTTGGTTTGAAAAAGAAGAAAGTTGATCCAGAGCCTCCAGCATCGGACGATAAGTTTGTTCCGTGTACTGGTAAGGCTACCACTTCGTCTGCTGTGACTGATCCAGATCAGGCAAACTCTGATGATGACTTTGTGCCTTGCACTTTCAAGGCTCGTTGTAAGAAGTAGATTTTTTAGGAATTTATGTTGTAGAATTTTTAGGAATTTATGTCGTAGACTTTATTTCATTAGTTTTGTGTTTGTTTATGTTTTATGTTGTTAGTTTTTGTATACGTAATTAAGTAATAAAAATAACAAACTACCAATTAGAATAGTTCATAACTAGGGTTCACAATATACATCTAAAATATTTCATAACTAGAGTTAACAAAACTTGGTAATCAGCAACGACGGCCGAACAAACTCAAAATACGACGTCTGGGTCTGGGTTCAGCTGGTTGTGCGGCACTACCGGATGTCTCTCCATGGCTACTACCGGTTCCTAGGCTTTCATGACTGCGGTGGCTACTACCGGTAGCCTCAGCAACAACTCTAGCATTTTCTCTTTCGTTGGCTTCGTTAATGGCATCTGCATTGAATTCCAGTTGAAATAAAATCAAAATAAAATATAAGTAAACAAATAAAATATAAGTAAATAAAAGGAATCAACCGTACCTGCTCGCTGCCTGTCAGTTGTTGAACGGCGGGCCTGATGTCCCATTCGCCTACCTTCCATCTCGTCCATGGTCATTACTTGACGCTTGTGGGGTCTTCTTCCTTTTCTGATCCACCCGCTTGCGGGATAGACTTTATCACCAACATAGGGCGGCCACTGATACTGGTTGGGATAAGGATGGAAAGATGCACCCCAAGTACTCGCAAGGTAATCGGTCCGGTACATGTCAGCGACATAATCATCCTCAGAGAAGTTTCTCTCTTGGCACACCGCCATAACATGAGAACAAGGTAGGTGGGCCAACTGGATTCCTTGGCAAGTGCATGTTACAGTATTGTCAGGTGCAAAAATAACAACATACTTGAACATCCTTTTCACAAACTCCATAGTCCCATCCGGTCTACGGCTGGTTGGAGCAAACTCATCTGGACAGTGCACTTCGAATTCCATTTGGTTATCCCCGTACGGGACAACTCTCATAGCTGCACCTTTCTCCCTATGTTTCCTTAGTTTTCCCTCCACCCTTGTTGAAAATGTTTGATTCCTGGACAGTAATTCAGAAAATATAAGTCAACAAATAAAAATATACATACCTTGGCAAAATCTCTGAATAAAAATATACATACCTTGACAGTAATTCGAGGGCTTTAGCACGCCGTGCAACAAACCATGCATTTAACTTGTAGAAGGTGTCCTCCACAATTGCTGCCACGGGCAACTGCCGGCTCTGCTTGAAAACAGCATTTAAGGACTCAGACCCATTTGTGGTCATAATTCCCCATCGGAAACCTCCATCACGGGCTTGCAATATCTTCTCATATCGAGGTGGCTCAGCCAGATCGGCGGGATTATTTTTTCCCACCTTGAGTAAGTACAAATTTGCCTTTGGACAGTACTGCAAATAAAACGTTTGATTAAATAATTCATATATAAGTCAGAAAATATCTGCAAAATGTAAGTACAAAATTCCCACCTTGGAAAAATATAAGTCAACAAATCTTTGAACAAATAATTCATATATACATACCTTGGAAAAATCTTTGAACATCTCTTCCACCCTTCTCGGCTTCTTCTTCTTGCAACCAATTCTGAATGTATCTGCAACCCATTTTCCAGATCCGCAGTTCTTGTGTAGGTTTTCTGTAACATGTTGCATACACAGCCTGTGCACACAATCGCCGTTCGCTGTCGACCACCCGAAATCTGGGCGATCAAAAACATATTTGATTCCTTTGTGCTGGTCTGATATGACACAAAAGAACCGGTCGCCAACCACTCGTCTTCTTACGAAGCTCATGAAAAATCCCCAGTTTTCCCCGTCCTCCTGCTCAACAATTGCAAAGGCCAAAGGCAACAACTGGTTTTCAGCATCATATGCACATGCGATCAGCAGTCTCCCGTCGTAACGGCCAGACAGGAAGCATGCATCCACACTGATGACCGGTCTAATGTATGGCACAGCTTGAATACATGGACCGAACGCCCATGCTATGGCCTTGAATTGTAACGCGTTGTTGACATCCCGTACGCCTATATTCCAACATTCAAAGACAGTGCCGGGATTTGTACTTGCTATGGCCTGCAGCAATGGTGCAAGCAAGCTGTATGAACCATGCCAGCTACCGAACATTCGGCAAATCGCAAGTTCACGCCCTCTCCACAACCTGTTGTATTTTGGGACGACATGCTTGTAAACCCGTCTGACAGCTCTACCGACCTCCTTGAGGCTCATCGATGGGTCCTCCTTAACGTCATTCTCAATTACATCGGCAATAAGTGAAGCCGTAAGATTTGCATGGTCTTTCCTTGATGACGCAGCCTTGCATGTGTGAGGTGGTTCACACTTCTTAATAATCCATGCATCGCCCTTACCCACAGGGGTTGCATATAGACGGAAGTGGCAATGCACTCCGTCTTTACAAACAATTACCAACCTTCTTCGGTCCCTTTTTTCCTCTCGGCACTCCCAGTTGCCGTGAACATGGACCTCATGTATTTTCTTCACAAGTTCATCTATGTTGGTGTAAATCTGCTGCGGAGCAAGCTCTTGACTGTACCTGACACGAGGCCCAAAAAATGAGATGTCTGCCTCTTCAAAAGCAGTGGTATCGTTGAATGTGGGGCACGGATGCCTATCTGTCCGACCTCTAATCGGAAATCTGTCTTCCTTAGGTAAATAATCTCCATCACCTTCTGACTCGTGATCAGAATTCCAATCCCCTTCCCATTCGTCACCTGTTTCCAAATTTCTTTGTGGTATGGCATCGAGCTCAGCATCAAGGTCAAGGTCTCTCCGGGTAGCAATGGGTGACACTATAGGTATTGATGGTGGTACAGATGGAAATCTGGGTTGGATTGGGGTTTCAGGAGGAGGTGGTGGTGGTGGTGGTAGATCGGTGGTAAAATCAGGTACATAATTCTCATAAACGGGTGATACGGGCGGTTCATAACTCGAGTGACGGGGGTTGTCATACCTCGAGGGGCCGGGGTTGTCATAACTGTAGTGACCCGAGTTGTCATAACTAGAGTGGCGGGGGTTGCCATACCTCGAGTGCTCATGACCCGAGTTGTCATAACCCGAGTGCTCATAACTCGAGCTGTCATAACTCGAGTGACGCGGGTTGTCATAACCCGAGTGATCATAACCTCTATTTTCCCTAGATGTTCCAACCCCGGGTTCACGCTGAACTCTCCTGGAATATAAGTCCATTACCATTACCCCCTGTGACTCAAAAGTGTTGTAAACACTCCTCCATAACGACTCATCTGTTATTGGATACCGGGTATAGTAAGGTCTACCACCTCTTACTGTGTTAATCCGGGTAGCTAAATCTATATCACACCGGTTGGGGTTCACACCGATCTTTTCATACACAATACCCTTCAGTTCAACAAATGAGGTATTTGCATTTACCTCGAAGCCGTATGCTGCTTCCTTAGTGTACTGTGCTCCCTCCGCACCTCGGGTAAACTTCCCGCCCACATACAGTGCAACCAACATATTTCTGTTCTGAAATTACTGTTCTGGAATTACTGTTCTGGAAATACTGTTCTGGAAATACTGTTCTGGAAATACTGTGCTGGAATCACTGTGCGGGAATCACTGTGCTGGAATCACTGTGCGGGAATCACTGTGCTGGACTTACTGTGCTGGACATACTGTGCTGGAATTACTGTGCTGAAATTACTGTGCTGAAATTACTGTGCTGGAATTACTGTGCTGGAATTACTGTGCTGAAATTACTGTGCTCAATCGCCTCAAAATCGCCTCAAAATCGCCTCAAAATTCTCTCATTCGGTTCTGGAAAATTTCTGGTGTGGAGGAATGAATACTGTGCTCATCTGGAGAGAGAAAAACCCCTTTTATAGGGTTTTATAGCGGACCGCCCAGCTGCTGGGCGGTCAGCTCGTGGTAGTGGACCGCCCAGTGGCTGGGCGGTCTGGTGGGAAAAGTGGACCGCCCAGTCCACGGGCGGTTAGGGTAGAAATAATTATAATTTTGAAGTGGGAGCAGATTTGATAATTTGTTTTTTTTTGGGGGTTTTAATAAAAATATCGGCGCTATACCGATAGGCACCGGCTGAGAGTAAATCTGGCCCGTCCGTTTCAATAAAAAGGTAACATCGGGCCACAATAATATTATTTTTTTATAGACTATGCATAATAAAATAAAAAGGATTATTAAGAACCAGTTAATTTTTGAATATTTTTTTTTTTATAAACTATGCATGAAAAATAAATTAAAATTAAAAAATATGTGGATATTTTGTTAGTTAGCATATTTCGAAAATAATTCAGTTGTCAAACTACGGGAGTTTAAAATATTCAAATGACTTATTAAATAACTTGTTAATTTTTAAATTGCACCAGATAGAATATGCAATATGTCTAAACCAAGGCAAATTCTTGTTTTTTCTTTTAACAATTATTTTTACAATTATGCTCAATTGCCAAATAAATTTGTTGTCCATGTAACACATTCTATTTTTATAAAATTCATAACCTAGTCAATTATACATAATATTAATTGATTCGTCATCTACAGTCTAGAGATCTGAACCATCTTTCTACATCATGTGATTGTGATTAGACCTAATCGTAATTATATATTAAATTACAAAACTCAACGGTTTATGGTGTGTCTTCTCAACTCTCTAGTCAACTCTCTAGTCAACGAGGGACTCTCTAGTCAACCCTCAGGTACCTGACTGAGTACAATTGAAACGGGTTTATGGTGTGTCTTCTCAACTCTCTAGTCAACGAGGGACTCCGTGTTGGAGTCAGCGTGTGTCTTCTCGGGTACGTCTTTCTACTTGCTGCATTATTAGGTTATGTTTGGGGAAATAAATCTGCTGTTATATCTCCGATTTTTTATTAATAGAAAATATAATAAAAAAATATCGACATTAAAGAACGAATTTGTAGAAATTCGAGATCTAACAAAGACGTTATGGTCCATAACGTCCAGGGTACTGTAGCTGGACGTTATGGACCATAACGTCCAGCTAAAACGATCACTAATGATCTCTAATTAACAAAAACACTGTAGCTGGACGTTATGGTTCATAACGTTTAGCTACAGTGTTTTTATTTTTTTTGCTGATGCTGCTTCCTGGTATCCTTCAGTTAGCGATTTTTTGAAAAAAACAATGTAGCTGGACGTTATGGTTCATAACGTCCAGTTACAGTGTTTTTTTTTTTTTCTGCTTCCTGGTATCCTTCAGTTAGCGATTTTTTGAAAAAAAAAACACTGTAGTTGGACGTTATGGACCATAACGTCCAGCTACAGTGTTTTTGTTAATTAGAGATCATTAGTGATCGTTTTAGCTGGACGTTATGGTCCATAACGTCCAGCTACAGTACCCTGGACGTTATGGACCATAACGTCTTTGTTAGATCTCGAATTTTCGCGAATTCGTTCTTCAATGTCAATATTTTTTTATTGTATTTTCTATTAATAAAAATTTCGGGTTATATCCTGTTATTTTGATCCCAACCGTTGAAATTCGTTGAGAGTCGTGCATGGAAAAACTTTTTAGTGAGATCGCGCATGGAAAAATTTTAACGGTTTGGATCGGAATAACAACAGATTTATTTCCTCCGTTCAGATATCGAGCAAGATCCACAGTATAGATTTATTTTATGCTTAAGCTATTCAACGAGAAGTAAAATAAAAAAAATTAAAATCACGAAAGATAAGTTAACTCTTCAGATAAATTAGTATAAGAATAATTGACACCGTGAGAAGTGATTTGAGTGAAATGAAATTATTATAAATTATCTATGCCAAATCTATTACTTGTTTTTTGAGCTGGAGCTTTCAAAATTTCAAATTCTGAACAAATCTAATAATTAGATTTTCTTTTTCTTTTTTCTTGTTTAATTAATAGAACAATAGTCCGAACTTCTTCTTCTTTTTTGAATAAATGCTGAAGTGTTAGCATCCGGAACTCCTCTTTTCCCTATTTCAAAATTAAAAATTGTATAATTACCGTTCTTATCCTAAAATTAAGCTATTTTATATTATATTTTTCTTTTTCTTTTCTTTAGTGATTGTTTATTGCTTAAATTAAATTAAGAAGGTAACATCGGGCCACAATAATATCATTTTTTTTATAGACTATGCATAATAAAATAAAAAGGATTATTAAGAACCAGGTAATTATTTAATATTTTTTTTTATAAACTATGCATGAAAAATAAATTAAAATTAAAAAAATATGTGGATACTTTGTTAGTTAGCATATTTCGAAAATAATTCAGTTGTCAAACTACGGGAGTTTAAAATATTCAAATGACTTATTAAATAACTAGTTAATTTTTAAATTGCACCAGATAGAATATGCAATATGTCTAAACCAAGGCAAATTCTTGTTTTTTCTTTTAACAATTATTTTTACAATTATGCTCAATTGCCAAATAAATTTGTTGTCCATGTAACACATTCTATTTTTATAAAATTCATAACCTAGTCATTTATACATAATATTAATTGATTCGTCATCTAGAGATCTGAACCATCTTTCTACATCATGTGATTGTGATTAGACCTAATCGTAATTATATATTAAATTACAAAAAGTTGTCATTGACATTCCTATTTTACGCCATGCAACAAGTCGGTCAAAGTAGGTTAGTCCATATTATTCTATTAGGCCATGCAACCGTGAGTTTGAATTGAGATGCTAATTATTGGGCCTAATCCCAATATATAAAGAAATGGGTTTTGAAAATGTAAAAAATAAACATTGACAATTATTCATCTAACCATCTTATGTAAACGATTGGCTCGGACATAATTAAACTAAAATTATCTCAAAGTTTGCACAATCACTTATTAATTGATTTTTTTTATTTGTAGCATTAAAAAAAATTCAAAAGTAAGCACACATATGGGAAAATCTTGTATTTTAGCATAAACACATATTAGGTCTGCGCTTCTCTCATGAGTGCCATGTGCCCATTAGAAAATTGATGATTTGGAAGAAAAAGAAAACATCAATATTGGAGTGAAACACATACTAAGGGCTTGTTCGGTTGCTAAACGGGAACGGGAATGGGTTTGGGTTCGGGTCCAATTTGAATGGCCGAAACACTGTGCGCGTGGGAAAAAAAAAAAATTCACTCTGAGTGAATTATTTTCTTCCCACGGGAACAGTGGCAGCCGAACAGGCACTAAGTCTACACTTCACTTAGGGTGAAACACAGACCTAGTCTGTATTTATTCAAGTATAATACTTATCATCGATGTTTTATTTCTTTTATTGACATCGATATTTTATTGTCTGATACATCTATATTTTATTTTCTCACAAAATAAAAATTTGCTTAAATAAGAAATAAAACAATTTATTAAGGTCAGAATTTGTCTAGTCTTTGGTTCTCTGAAGAGCTCAAGCCTAAGAAAAATCTTACAATATTACCTAGCTAGCTTTCTGAGCTTTTTTCCTTTATCTCTTTCTTTTTTATTAATATGCATTTTCTTTGTTTGTGATATCTAACAAGCCACAAGGAGGTGGCGGATGATATGGCAAAGAGATACAGACTAACGGGTGAATCATACACTGGGTTTACCTACCCAATATTTCCTTTGTAGGAGGTCTAGTGCATTGTCAATATGTCATAGGTGGATTAGGGAGATATCAGTGTTTCTCTGAGACTTGTATCTGTAGCCTACGGCGGACATGAATTAAGCAAAAAAAAGTTATCTAACAAGCTGTTTTTCTCTCCTTTCATTTTTTTTTTCCTTAGTTGATTTATTTTCCTTTTTCATTATTTGTGATATCTTAACATAAGACTTGTAAATCTCCTTTAGCATGATAAGAGGAAGCTAAGCTATAAAGGCTATTGGAATCTATTCGGACCACTTGAGACTTGAGAGTAGGTCCAATGGGCATCATGCCTACTCTGGTTCGATGGGCATCGGACCTACTCTGGTTTCATGGATTTAATTACCGTTTATTTTCTTTAATATTCGTGCAGAACGCTTTAAACTTTTTGCGTGTCTGTTTCAATTTACGTGCGCACAAATCTTAAATTAGATCGAACAAAAAAGTAGGTCCGATGGACATCGGACCTACTCCGTTCTCATTCGGGACCATCCTCATTATTCAATCACTCATACCGACATATGAACTGTGTGGGCCGGACGGCCATGCTCAATTTTTTGTTTAATAATAATAATAAGTGATGGCGGTAAATAGTCATTTATCATGTCAGATTATTTATCTTATATATATATATATTTTCTTTCAAGATTTAGAGTAACTCAACCTTATTAATTAACTTACGGGATCAAAATTAGTTAAAAAAAACCTTCACTCTTATCTCACTAAAAAAAAACTTGTATATCAAAAAGAAAAAGTTTCTGACTGTCAACTAGATGTAACAAAACTTAAATATTTTTTAAAGGAAAAAAAAAAAACCTTTCTCAGATTATAATATAATTGGCACGGAATGGTCAGAATTAATCAAACATAGTTGGTGTTAAGAACAAGATATTAAAGCAAGCAATTAAGTCGTTCTTTAACGAAATTGTTCAAGTTTTACTAATCTGATTTCACCACAAACTTTCCTGTGGCATATTATAAACCTGCAACCTGTGAAGCGGGTTAAGAGAACACGGGAGAACATAACAACATACATATATATCACATGAATTGTTGCTTTAACTAATGTAACCTTGACAAGTTAACAGCAAATATAGGACATTAAATGTCAATCTTTATCAAAATTTCAATAGCATTTAATTGTTGAAAAGTAAGCATGAGAGATTTTTTCAAACATCTTAATTAATTGGCATACAAATACAATGTAGCAGCCTGTAGGTGGCATTGCTCAATTAAGGGTCCCCATCAATTTAGTCGCCAATTTATGTAATCTGGAATCCCTTTAATTATAGGCTGTCAAAATTAGATCCCACTAAATTTTCATAAATTAAAAGAATCAAACCAATAATTCAGTTTTTTTTTTTTTTTGTGACAAAGGAGAAATGGACCAAATCATAGTCTTGGTTCGGTATGATCTATGTATCAAAAAAATTACACATTCCTTTTCTGGTAATTTATTTTCCATATTTTTAAAAATTAAAACTTTTACAAACTTGCTGGTTTCACACTACTTTAATCAACTGTGCATTACGTTCACTCTTCCACTCATCTAAAGAAAATATCAGTATATATTAAAAACTGCTTCACCTAACCAAAAGGAATAATAATAATATATATACGTAAGGAGGGTTCAGTAAGTTTTTCATACCTCATCATACTTCATATTTTATATTTTCATTTTCAAAGTCCAATATATCGATCCGAACCGCTCAATATGATATTTGTACTAAAATATATTTGGGGATGAAATTTCATAATTTTTAGAAATTTTTTATTATTTTTTTAAATAGACAGAAAATTACTGTTTTTGAACGGTCTAGATACATTGATTTTGTACCTATTTTAAAAAATAATAAAAAAGTTGCAAAATTGATAGCCACTATCGGTTTTTCAAAAAAATAAAAAAGTTGCAAAATTATAAAATTTTATTCCCAAGCATATTTTAATATGGGTATTATGTTGAGTGGTTCAGATCAACAGTTTGAACTTTGAAGACGGAAATATGCAATATGAGATATGATGAGATATGAAAGACATGATATATTAGAGGTATGAAAGACGGAACCGAATCCTCTGCCCACATGAGGGCAGGAAAATCCTGCCCACTATCAAATTTAACCAATTTCGAATTGACACATGGCATCTCCTTTTATCTCATTAATGAAGATCTTTATATGTAATTAATTTATTGTGGATCTTTCCTTTCTTCTTTCATATCTCTTCACGTTCCATTTCACAACTAATAAAAAAAAAGACTCTCTGAATTGTCCCCTTTAATCTCTCAACGGTGTGGAGTTTTTCTCCAGTCTAAAATAATACTATAACATAAACATCAACTTCGTCATATTTACATATTACAGTTTACAAAAAATTCATTGTAGTTATAGCGTGTTGAATTTAATATGCTTATTTTACTTTGTTAATTTTAGGTACTGACAATTAGCAATTGTAGAAATTAGAACCATATTTCGAGCTTCGTTCTAAAATAAAAATACTCATTGAATAAAGGCTTTAATTTTTAAATTGAGACAAATACTAATAAATAAAATATAACATAAAAAATATATAAAATTTTTAATAGATGATCAGACAATAAATAATCAATTTTATGTATTGAATTTGGTAATAAATAATTATAAATTAAAATTAAAATAACCGAGTTATACCATTAAATAATTAGATATACTTCACACATTAATAATTGATCGAATAATTAAATTTTAATAACTTTATTTGTTTTAGATGAAGTATCAATAAGTAACATTCTGGTTAGTTTGTTACAAAAATTAGTTTTGTTCAATTATTAAAATCTATTTATACTTAAAATCTTACGGTTCAAATTATTCTACTCCGGTGTCAGAAAGTAATTTTTTTAGTTCTTGAATGAAAGGTGAAGAGATGAAAGAGGAAAGAAAATATCCACAATAAATTAATTACATATAAAATCCTCATTAATGAAATGAAAGAAAATGCCATGTATCAATTAGAGATTGGCTAAATTTAATGGTGGGCAGAATTTCCCTGCCCTCATGTGGGCAGAGGATTTCATTCACACGAGTATTGGAACCCTAGGATTTGATCACGTCAGTAACCCTTTAAGAGTTACGAGTGTCTCAGCGCGCAACTTGCTATATAATTATATATTAAAAAATATGGCCTCGTTTAGAACAGATGAGAACATAATTATATGGCCTCGTTTAGATTGGCGAAATTACATCGGCGAAGTTTAATTAACTATTTACTATCTCTATCTACTGTAATTTATACTTAATTTAATTACTTTCCATCGCCAATAGGTGAATATACGAAAAGAACCTGACACTTAATTCTGGTGTATGTCAAATGGAACTTAAATGCTAGACCTCTATTTTTTCTCTAAAAAAAAAATTATATCTCAAACCATCCACTTGCTTAAAGATACAATAACAGTCGGAACTGCCATATATATATATTTATTTATATCGAAGAATATGTTTTTTTTTTTACTTTATTTATTTACCTTTTACATTATAAAAATATTCATCGTTATCATCTTAAGCTCTCAACTTCTAACCTCAAATAACTTAAATAATTATTAATTAGATAACAATTAATGTCAGGTCTAAATCACAACCACATGATGTAGAAAGATGGTTCATATTTCTCGAAGGTATTCAATCAATTCTGTATAATTGACGCATGATGTAGAAAAATGGTTCATATTTCTCGAAGATATTCACATCTTATAAAAAATAAAATGTGTTATATGGCCAGCAAACTTATTTTCGAACACAATTGAAAAAATAATTGTTGAAATAAAGAAAAAAAAAACTAGAATATGTTTTAATTTAGATGTGTCCCATATTAAATTTATTACTTCATTTAGTTGACAATTGAACTATATCCACAGTTTTAAGTTTTTTTAAATTTTAATATATTTTTCATATTCATAGTCATTAATAGACTTCAATAAACGTGGTTTTCAAAATGACCCTTCCCATGAAAATTGCGACCAGGGGTGCACAAAAAGCTCATGACTCGAAACTCAGTTCGGAATCAATTCGGATTCAACTCGCTAATAACTCGAGTTGAAACTGACTCGAGTCAAAACTGACTCGAGTTAACTGACTCGGTTGATTTATGAGTCGAATCCAAGTTACCTCCAACTCGGTTCGAAATCAACTCGGTTTAACTCGCACCAAACCCTAATCCATATATTCCTAATTTTTGCGTCTCCAAACCTTATACCTGTTTCTCACAATATTTGGTAATTTGATAAATTATGCACTATTTCTTTTGTTTTGTTAATTTATTAGACTCTGTATTGTTTTGTTAGACTTTATGTGTTTAGTAATTTTTAATTATGTACTATTCTGGTATTTTCGTAATTTTTAATTATTATTAGTTATTGTCTTATTATGTACTATCTTTAATTGTATATTATTTTGGTAAACTATGTAATATTTTTTTGTTAGAATTCAATTAGATTGTCTTACTATGTACTATATGAGTCGCGAGTTGACTCGCTTCGACTCGAGTTGCTCGCGAGTTGATTCTAAATTGGAGTTTTTGACTCATAACTGAATTAGCAACTCGGACTCAACTCGGCTCATGAGTTCGTGAGCAGCCCTAGTTGCGACCCCCGCTCGCTTTCTTTTGGATTTTTGTGATCCCCAGGTAACTTTTTTTTTTTTTTTTAGACTTTGGACCAATTAATCTTTTCCGATTTTCTTATCAGCAGCATTTTAAAAAGGTACATTTGAAAAGTAGCATCACAAATTTCCAAGCATAGACGTCTCCGAAAAAGTAGCATTGATTTCAGAAAATCTTTGCGGAATTATTTGAAGGTCTTTATGAAATCCGCTGAATAATTTAACATGCAAAGACGTAGCCTATATTCGCTAAATAATTCAGCGGATCAACATATTCTGCAAGAGAACAGTTATAAAATGATCCATTTTAATGATCAAATTCATAAAAAAAAAAAAAAAAAAATTATAAAGAAGAGGAGGGATCAAGTTACAACAAATTTCAGTTACAACAACTATTTTTTTCATTTTCAAAGTCCAAATCATCGATCCAAACCGTTCAACATGATCTTCACAATAAAATGTGCTTGCAGATCAAATTTTACATTTTTTTTGAATTTTTTTACTATTTATTAAGTATTTTACAAAAAATAGTTATATTCAAACTATTGAATTTTGTACCCATCTTAATAAATAGTAAAAAATTCAAAAAAAAAAATGTAAAATTTGATCTGCAAGCACATTTTATTTAGATAATCATGTTGAACGATTTAGATCGACAATTTAAACTTTAAAAATGACAAAAAATAATTGTTATAACGTTATTGTAACTCAAATTTGTTGTAACTTGATCTCTCCTCTCAAAAGAAACAACAATGATAAACTGTCAGGACGTAAGGCCGGGGTGAATCGACATAATAAAAGTCTTCATCTGTGGTCCCCGGTTCAATTTCGTTTGTGACCCGGATGGTTCCCAACTTCCCATTGAGATTTGAGTTAGATATTCTTATCCATATTTGTTATGTAATCCCACATGGATGCTCAATTATTTGGTGCACGATACAATCGATTGAACTGTGTTATACAATTTAGGGTTTTTTAAGCCAAGGATCATTATTCATTACCAAGGTGAATTCTCATATCAAAGGATGACCATATCCATATCTTCAAAATGGTAAGCACTTTATGACATCAAATAATATTAGAGTTCTAAATAGCGTGCTATAGCGAAAATTATGCCGTTATCAGTGCTATAGCGCGCTATAGCGTGCTATAGCGCGCTATAGCGTGCTATTGCGGTGTAATATGGACATGGTGCTACTTTTTTAGCTGTTCAGCTATGACGCGATAAACGCTATTTAAACCTTTGAATAATATTATTCTTCAAAGAATTTGAATTGATATAAAGATAAATAACTACTTAATAATAAGGGAACAGAGTGAGACATAAAATTGGACATAGTTTTAAGAAATAATTATTTAATTTGCATGAAGGAGTGAAACATACTAAGTTTGAGGGACTAATTAAAAAATAATCTACAATACTATTAAAACTTATAAAGGCATTTAGTTGTTACAAAATAATTTTGTTTATATTAGATACATATTAGTATAGAAGAGTTGGATTAATTCAAAGGCTTTTAATGGACACCTCTTTTGTACAACAATGATTGGTTGTACAATGATGAACATTAAGAGTGTATTCATGCAGACCGCTGAATAGTTCAGTGAATAGTATTTTTCGAAATCCATTTAAAACAATGGTAATTATACTTTTATTTTGGCCATGAATAAAAAAAGGCAAATTCTTTTATGGGCATAAGGATCTATTTGTAAAATGAGCATATTTTCATTTTCAAAGTTCAAACAGTCGATCCGACCGTTCAACATTTTCTCCATATTACAATGTACTTGGAGGTCAAATTTTACATTTTTTTGAATTTTTTTACTATTTATTAAGATGAATACAAAATTCAATGGTCTGAATTTGACTAGTTTTGTAAAATACTTAATAAATAGTAAAAAAAATCAGAAAAATATAAAATTTGACCTCCAAGTACATTCTAATATGGAGATAATGTTGAACGGTCGGATCGACTGTTTGAACTTTAAAAATAAAAATATGCTCATTTTACAAATAAATTCTTATACCCATCGAAGCATCCCTCGTAAAAAAATGGGACAAATCATCTAGTCTAAGTCAAAGAGTCAAGACACGGAGACTCGTCGAGTCGTCTTAGAAAGGATAACTATTATGGGGCTGCAAGGTGTCTCTCTTACTTTTTCATTTACTTATATAAGAAATAAAGAAATGTTTTTAGTAAGTATAAATATATAAGTTTGCACGATAGAAATATTACAAAACCTACATAAATACGTACAAGCATTAAGACATTTATTGTTGATAATTATGTATTCTTAAACAGATAAATAACTTTTTTATTTTTAAAGAAAGATGAAAGTCTGCCTTTAAATCTCATACTCTTGTTATTATCAAAAAAAAAAAAAAGTTTCCTATCTAGGTTTTAAATCCATGACCTCTCATATGAAGATCATGTGTCTTTGCACTAGATCAAAAACTAATTTTTAAACAGATAAATAATTATTATTGACAAATAAGTAAATATATTGTAGGGATGGTTGCTACATCTTTTTCTTCTACTTAAAATTTACTATTTTTTTTGTTATCGATAGTTATTGTTATTATTGTTGTTATTATTATTATTATTTATAGAAAATAAATTAAGTGACATTAATAATTCAAAGTTCAAGTTGGGAACCAAATACTGATATTGTTTTTAAGTAGCAAATGCATTGGTATTGAAAAATATACATTTGAAAGTTTATTTTGAAAAATAAAATCAGGACCAGAAAAATGATCGGTTCCTTAAGTAGTTCATAAGTTATGCTTTCACCTTTAAGTTTTGGAGAAAAATGATCAGTGTCATTTCATCCTATATAACATCAGTGTCATTTCAGCCTATATTACGAGTGAGTCTGCGAGTTTTTAAGTTAATTTTAATACATTCATTTTGCATCATTTTTTACCGCTTGATTTGATACTAAAATAACTCGAAAATATAAAAAATTTGCATGTAAACGCATCACTCATAAAGTAAATCGGTTTGAACGGTTTAGATTAGTCGTTTGAAGTCTAGTCAATCAATTTTGAAGTTAGTGTCATATGATACCGATGTCATACTAGCCGGACTCCTTATGAGTTATGACTTATGGCTGGGCCATAGTTCAAAATTACAGCACTTCAATAAAAACTCAGGCATTCTGATTCTAATTACACAATACACCAAAGTTTATATCAAAGTTCATTACAAATATCAAAATTTATATCAAACACCAAAGTTTAGTACAATCAATTAAAGTTCAGTACAATCACAGTATCCAAAGTTTTCCAAATAGCCAACAGGAACAACATTACCAAAGTTTTCAAATATCCAAAGTATTCAAAGTGCAATTTAAATATCAATAGAAGTATAGAACAATCACCAAAGTCTCAAAATTATTACAAATCCAAATGTTATCCTAAATAAAACATTAAAGTTCATTATCAGCGGAAATTAACGGTTCACGTTTGAGTTAATTTCGAACTAAGTTTGGTTTGCGAACCTATTTCGAACGAACTAGGTCTAGTTTGAGTTTGGTTTGAATTAATTTCGAACGAACTCAATTACGAATCAAATTTTTTACGAACTTTTTCGAATCAAACTCAATCGAATTACGAACTACAAATTTTTTGTGCAGCCCTACCCGCAACGCATCAATCTCTTTTCCGAAAATATGATTTTTTTTTTTCAAATTAAAGAAAATTCTTGCTCTGAGTACTTGTCAACATTTTGTTGCGTTACAAAAATTACTTAGATTGAAAGATTACTTTTTTCTGTTAAAAAAAAGGAGGTGAAGCGAAAGAAATTTTCTATATTGCTGATTGATGCAAAAGTTGAATAATTTGACTTGTTTCAGAAAACCACAAGACATAAGACAAAATTTGATAATGTTGATTTTTAGTGCAGTGCGTGGAAACTAACATGTGTATATATGGTGTTCATCTTAATTATAATTATAGAAAGAGAAGTTAATGATCGGAAAAAAAAAATACGAAAAAAAAAATCAACACTTTGAAAAAATTGTTATCAGTGTTAGAGCATCTATATCTCTGGTACTATCAGAGTTTCTAATCTGATATGGCAGTTTCTAATCCAGTTTCAGAAATGTGGGAGAGTTTCTTATTTAGAAACTATGCAGTAAAGTTTCTTATTAAGAAACTGTTTATAAACTCCATGCTGATCAAATAATTAGCTCGAATTATTTCTCTTTTTTAGTTTGTTGTTGATGTGGCTTAATAGAAACTCTAAAATTAATTTCAAAAATGTAAGAGTTAGAAAATTTTGAGACCTTAATTTCTAAAAAGTAGTTAACAGTTATTTAGAAACTCATCTGAGTTGCTGTAATGTAGATGCTCTTAGAGCTAAAATTGTAGTATTGTGTATTTGCCATAGAAATGGATTCTTTCTTTTGGGCTATGGTGAAATGGATTCTAACCCCTTGAAGTTGGAACCAGTATTCCATCTTTAACCAGGTTTGGGCTGAATTCGGATCCAGTGAAAGTAACTCAATCTTTGGGTTTTCCATCGAGACCGTTCATCTGCGAAAATCCATCTCCAAAGTGAGCGCACACATTCCGACGATGAATTCGAATTCCGAGATGATCTCGAGCGACGAATTCGAATCGGACGGTCTCGATCCAAAACCCAAAGATTGGGTTACTTTAGGGGATCCGGACCCGTTTGGGCTAATCAAGTACAAATGTTCAAATGTTCAGTTAATAAAAAAAAGTACAAATGATCAGTTAATACTTCAAATAATTCGTCTCAACCAGAAACTCATCAAACTTCTTTTAATTTTGGCATTTGAATATTGTTCAAACTTGTCATCTCACAAAAGAACAAAAAGAAAAACACAAAAAGAGGGTTCAAAATCTGAAAAGTCCATTATTGTTTATTGGTCCCATTCCATTACAAGTCAGACGGAGCCAATTAATTAACCGTTAGTACTCATTAATCATTTCATATTTTCAGAAATTTGTTTCAGAAAATAGAAATTAGAAAATAGAGAGAATTTTCTATTTATAGAAAATATGATAAAATAAGAGAGAGAAAGAGAAAGATTTCCTTGATTTTTATACATATAAGGATCACTGAAAAAAATTTCGATTCAAATTTTGAATCGGTAAAAATTCTACCGATTCAAACTTTTTTTTTCCGCTTAAAAAAACTAAAGATATATAACATGTTAAGAGCATTACATTTTCTAAAATACTAGTGTGTTTAAATAGATAAGTATCTCACTCAATGCGACTTACTAAAGAGAGTATTGTAGTATTGTAGGTAGAGTGGAAAAAACGTGCCGTGCCGTGACTTTGGTCTCGTGCCGTGCCGTCCAAGTTAATTTTTCATATGCCGTGCCATGCCGTGACCAAAATGTCAAGGGTTGGTCACGGCACGCGAATGGTCACGCCGTGCCTAAACATGCCGTGACCATACGTGACTCGCGTGACCATTTAATCATAATTTAGGTTAGTTTATTCAAGATTCACCACTAAATCAATATCTAATGGTTCTAATTACACGTGACTCGCGTGACTACGTGTCGTGCCATGCCGTGACTAAATCTTTCACGTACCGTGCCGTGTCAAAGTTTCAAAATATAAGCACGGCACGCGAATGATCACGGCACGGGACACGCGAGTCACGACATGTAACTGACACACGTGCCGTGCCGTTCCGTGACGGAGCCGGCTCCGCGGTGCCATTTTTCCCACTCTAATTGTAGGGTAAATATTGCAAAGAAATAAAGAAAGGAGACAGTTGAAAAAAGGGTTTTGTATCAGGAGAATTTTTACTGGTCCAAAATTTAAATCAGAAAAAATTTCATAAGTTTCTTTATGCATAAAAAATCAAAGTATTATTTCTCTCTTTTATTTTATAATATTTTCTATAAATAAAAAAATATCGAAAATTGACGCCATAGTTTGGTTGAAACTGTAACAATATATCTTTCTCATGGTACACCGTCTGATGTAAAATGTAACAAGAATCGACTACACTTTGAATTGACAGAGGAGCTTAATTTTCTCCTTTCAGTAGAACGGTTCAAACTTAAAAAAAATATATTATATTATCTGAAAAGATTCAACCAAGTAATTCCAGAGAAGTCACTTTCAGTCTTCAGACGATGGAACCAAATAATAGGGAATGCTTTAAACCAATCGTACATCATTTAAAATTGATATGGACTAATGAACACCTCTGATCGTAATCAACCCATTTAAGGAGCAAACCTTGATAACAAGTATTAACCTCTAATGTAAAAGTGCAAAAACAAAACCAACACGGAGTACCCTCTTTGACTTCAGAGAAGACTAACACATCCCATAACCCAACCCATGCTCTGCTTCCGCTCTGTGGCTCCTATTAAAAGAGAGACTTGAGGGGTACATGTATCCTCTGTTCTCATAACCTTGTTTTCAACCGAAGAAGCAGATGAAAGAAAGAGAGCTGACTCCTCAACAACAACAAAAATACATAAGTAGATTAAAAAAGAAAGAAAGGAAGAAAAACCACCAACTTTGGAAGCTCAAGCTTGGCAATTAAAGGAACCAGGTCTACCTAAAGAAGAAAGCATCAAGTTAATACAAAGCTGAGAGCTTGATAGAGTTGAATCATGGCGGGTAGTAACAGTGGGGAGACGAGAGAGCTGTCTGACACGCCGACTTGGGCTGTGGCGTTAATTTGTTTGGTGATGATTGTTATTTCTCTTTTGCTAGAGAAAGGCCTCCACCATATTGGCGAGGTATGTGTTGCTACCAAATTTAACTAGAAGAATTCTTACAAATCACTTAATCATGCTCCACACATCACACATACAGAGCAACAAAACTATCTATCTTATATATAAATCTCTTTTTCAGAAAACAAGATGGAAAAAATTGTAAATTAATAAGAAGATTTCAAACAAATATATACCTCTTCTTCCCTAACTCTCCTCTGTGTACATAGCAGGGTTCCCTTTTAGTGTTTCCTTGTTTCTTTTCTCTGTTAATTGTGGCTTTTCCTTATCTATTTTCTCCATTCCCGTTTTCTTTCCAAGTCCCATGAGAGGTGCCCAGAGGACAGAATTCGCATCTAGAGATATCTCAAACTTTGATTAGATCGGTCTAAATTCCGGACCGTTCAAATTTTTTCTGCACGAATCTCAAAGCACAATAATACTGACCTCCTGCATTCTCTTCTCAATAGGAACAAAAAGAAAATTAAATCGGTTTTAGATAAACTGAAAATTTGAAATATCTCAGAGATATGGACTCAGAAAAAATTATTTACCATTTTAAAATATTAAAATTTCAGAATTATCAGCACTTTCGAAAAAAAATCAATGTTACCCGCAATGTAGATATTGTTTGCGCTCCATGAAGACGACACGCAAACAATACCAGCATTATTGGATGCACCGTGTGGGCACAATATCTGCATTCCTAGTAATATTGAATTTTTTTTCAAAACATTAGTAACTTTGAAATTTTAATATATTCAAATGGTAATAAATAAATTTAGGAGAGAATAGTAGACTTAAAAAAGTATTTTCCTAGGGATTTCAGCTAGGGCTGTAAACGGATGCGGATATCCGCTCCGAATTCGCATATATGGATATTGCGGATACGGATAATTATCAATTATCCGCAGAAGATCCGGATACAGATAGTAATACCTAAACGGAGCAGATATCCGGATCATCCGAAACCCAATAAATTTTTTCGGATCAACTAATTAAAAGAAATTATTTTGCCTTCAAGGAAATTTGAACCCATGTCATGTGAGGTGAGAGTCTAAGCAACCAAGCTACAAACCACTATACCACACTATATTTTGTTACTACTTCTTTATTTTATTTATATATTATATCAATGGAATGAATATCTTATATCTCCCATCTTTCCAACATTAATATCTCCATCAACTTACAATTATTCATTTATTTTCATATTTAAATTTTATTAATTAATTAATTATATCTTAAAGTTTATATAACTCAATATCTGACAATTATCCATTCTATATTCGTATTCGAATCCGTATCCGTTTAAGGCGGATATGGTTTTAAATTTTGATATCCATTTACTATCCGTATTCGTATCCGTATCCGCTCATTGAAAGGCAGATATGGATTTGATATTAGCATTATCCGCTCCGAATCCGCTCCGTTTACACACCTAATTTCAGCCCAAAAATATAAAAATGAATTTGGAAGAAACATTGCTTCTAAGTTCTAATCAATGGCTCATGTGATTTATAAGCTGCACAGTGTATTGGGCCTATTGGGCCCAACATTCTCTACTAACATCTAAACTTGATTTGTATTTGCAGTGGTTCCACAAGAAGAACAAGAATGCTCTGGCCGAAGCACTTGAGAAGGTTAAAAATGGTAAGCTCCAATACCCCTTTTGTTCCATTTTCTGTGCCACATCAACCCCCCTCCCACCTCCCCGCCTACAATAAATAAAAAGAACAAAAGAAATCTCTCTACTAATATTTCATCAATTTGAGGGGTGTTAGATGTATTTTTTTACTGACCTTTATCGTATTTGGTACGATGGATATAGGTAAGATTTTTCTAGCTAGTTTATCGGGTACGGATAAGAATAAAGTTTTTTTCGTTAACATAACGGTAAGGTAAGAGTACGGATAAAGACTATTTGAAACCCATTAGCCTATATGGTAATTATTAAAAAAAAAATTTATATATAGATATATATATTTATATAGTGATGATGCATGATGTGATATAGTTCTATTCATGATTCATATATATCTATTCAATGCTACTCTTTTATTCATTTACCCGACCCGTACCGTATTCGATAAGACGGGTACGAGTAAGATTTTTTTTTGTTAGCTTATCGGGTGCGGATAAGGATAAAGTTCTTTTTCGTTAACTTAATGGGTCGGGTATGAAAATGCCTCCACCAGACCCATGTCGTATCCGCTGACACCCCTCCTCAATCTGTTGTGTCCTTGTCAGTGAGCCGCTTGCTTAGTTACGCAAAAAATTATATCCACAATTGTACCCTGATTATTCATGACAATTGCAGAGTTGATGATTCTTGGCTTCATATCGTTGCTCCTCGTCTTCTTCCAGAATTACATTGCTGAAATATGCATCCCAGAATCAGCTGGCAACACCATGTTGCCATGCCGTCGCAGGGCAAAAGTTACTAGACGACTTTTGTGGGCCGACACTAAGGATTTCGGCTCAAATCGTAGAATCCTTGCTAACGACACACCGTTTAATTGCACTGATGTGAGTCTGCAATTTATTTCATTTATGATCGATATAGTCACAAAATATGTGCTAATATGGTACCACAAAGAAGACTATTAATAACTTTCTCTTGCTTTTCTTCTGGTATGATTTCATTTAGCTGTTTTAAATTTTAGAAGAACTTCAAGTTTACCATCTCAATTGTTTTTCCCTCAAAAGGACAATTATGAAATTAGAAAAGTTCGGATGGATGTCATTTCCAATTATAAATTAAAAGAGGGTCGTTATGTATTGTAAATATTCATTCTAATTATTGAGTGTTTGCTGCCATTAACAGGGTAAGGTACCTCTCATGTCAACAAAAAGTTTACACGAGTTGCACCTTTTCATATTTTTCTTGGCTGTTGTTCATGTTGTATATAGTGCTTCAGTAATGGCTCTTGGAAGATTAAAGGTTTGTACAATAGCCCCATATATAATTATATATGTTTAACTTTTATATATGATAATAAACTTTTATTTATATATACTTGACTAAAAACTAATTCTTAATGCAGATACAATCATGGAAAGAATGGGAAAAGGAGACTATGTCACTTAATTATGAGTTTTCAACTGGTAGCTTTCTTTCAACACAAGACTTTTATATATGTGTGGTTAATTAGGTTGTAGCTCTAGAATTGAATGTTATTGCTTTCTTGAAACCAAACCTTTTGCCCATTAATTGTTCTAAGGCAAACAATCACCTCCAATTAAGCAAATTAGTTTCAAAATTAATACACAAAAAATCAATCCAGGAATTATCTCTTTATTAAGATAATATAATTGTATTAGCAGGTCTGCATTAATTATTTCTAATATTCTCAGATATTGGTAAATATTTGTACTTGAGATCTCCAATAAAATACTTTCACCACATTGGTCACCAGCAAATTTCAAACGATCGAACTCTTAAAAATTACAAATCAAAGCTGAATTTTATTGTATAAATATTTATAATATTTGATCTTTCAGATCCTTCAAGGTTCAGGTTCACTCATGAGACATCATTTGTTCGTCAACATGCAAACATTTGGAGCAGATCAATCATTGTTCTTTATATTGTAAGCACTATTCTGAGTATAAATTTATTTCATGTGCTTTAACTTAAGTTTGGTCTTATTTGAACAACCTTTTTTGGGTGCTTTTCACTAGTATTATTGTTCATTTGTGTCCATTTCAGTTCTAGCTACTTTATATTAATTGCAAATTGATCAGGCAATAGCCAATTACATGTTACATGCATGTGTCTATCCGGCCTCTATGTCTCATATATGTTGTAAGACATGGAAAAACTACAAATAATTTTGAAATTGTACTAAATTTCACCATCTAGATCACAACAAACGGCTCTGATTCTATGTAATATTGTTATCCTATGTCTTATATTTTCTGCTTTATTATACTTTGTTTCTTCATTTTTTTCAATAAACATACATTGAGGTTCTAGCATACACCACATGAAAAATTCCATAAAAAGCAGAAGTTGTTTCATATAGGTAACAAACAAAGAGGGAAAAACCAAAGTCTTATATTTTTTTGCTTTTACCCAAAGATTGATACATTGGGAAGTTCTACAAAAATAAGACTGATTGTGACTGTTTGCTTCTCTTTTTTTATACTTATAAAAATTAAGTCGATATCTTTGTATACACTACCTCATATTAATCCGCTTTATATCATTATTTGTCCTTTATTTATAATAGGTAAGCTTCTTTAGGCAATTTATTAGGTCTGTTCGAAAGACTGATTATTTAACATTGCGCTATGGCTTCATAAATGTGAGTTTCCTTCAATTCAATATCTTTATTTTATAAACTCATGTAAATATCTTTTTATTAACATCATATACTTTCTTACAGGCTCATTTAAATCCTGGAATGAAATTTAATTTCCATAAGTATATTAAACGTTCACTAGAGGATGATTTTAAAGTGGTGGTTGGAATAAGGTATGTTTTATTGTTAGTTATTGTTGTTACTATCCTCCTTTTACTGAACTTATATAGATATTAAGATTGCATTATTTTTGGTGTAATAGTCCAATTTTGTGGGGATGTGCCGTTGTCATTCTACTTCTAAATGTACGCGGTAAGCATCTCATCTATATTTTTTAGAGAACATTTATAGTCTCTAATCTTTTTCTTTTGTGGTCATTTGTTAAATATATATATTTTTAAACTTTTATTTGACATTATTTTTATTTTTTCAGAGTTTCAAGAACTATTCTGGGTCACATTACTGCCACTATTTGTAAGCTCTCACTATATCATGAATTTTGTTTCTACAACATAGTTCATGCCAAGATGAATGGACCATCTAGCAATAGTAGTCTGGTATATGGCTAATTACTCATGCCAAGATCTTGTGATATCATGAATCCAATTCGTCTTTCATTGAAATTACTTGTTTTTTTCTTGGACTTAATGTTCGAAGCAATGTATTTTTTTTTAATTAAATTGGGTGCCAACTCAGAGTAATTTCTTAAAAGCATAACTTGATGATTGTCATTTTAGATGATTTTGGCGGTTGGAACAAAGTTGCAAGCGATAATCGCATCAATGGCCCTTGAGATACAACATAGGCATGCAGTTATCCAAGGAATGCCACTTGTGAAATTAAGTAACCACCATTTCTGGTTCGGACGGCCTCGCTTAGTTCTGTTCTGGATTCACTTTACATTATTCGTGGTATGAAAACAATTTTTAGATATATCGTTATATAATACTTACACTTCTCAATTCTCATTATATAAAACATTGTTTTTGTTAAATCCAAATGAGATCTTTTTCATTTCTTGCAGAATGCTTTCCAACTCGCTAACTTCTTATGGATTTGGGTAAGTGCTTCATTTTGTGTATGAAAGAGCTAAAAGGCTACTTTGCCATTTTCATTTTGAATTTGTTGGATGCACTGACTTTTTATATTGATGTAGTTTTTGTTTGGATTAAGATCTTGCTTCCATGAAAGCTTTAGCTATGTCGTTGCAAGAATATGTATTGGGTAAGTCCACAACTTAATTGTATAATCATCTAAAATATAACTTTTTTCTCTTTTTTCAATGGATATAATCACGGAGACTATTTCAAAATTGAAGCTGTTGTCTCAAAATTGAAGCTGTTGTCTAATAAATCGGTAATGACTGCCATGGTCCTTGGCGTGACAATACTATATATATAGTAATGTTAACTTAGCTATAAATTGAGTTCATGAGTCACTTGTAATCTTCAATTGTTCAATTGAGACTTGATAAGTCTTCAATTTGGTATTAGTCCAAACTTATTACGATTACAAACTGATCAACAACTAATTCTTCTATTGTCCTGCAATAGAGATACATTGAAGAGTCAGGTTACAATAAATTCCACATTATAATATACAATCAAGAACAAAAAGAATTGAATTACAATGAGATACTGCCTTGCTAAATGGACCAATCCCTTATCTACATGTGAAGAATAGAATAGATTGTTATAGGATATAATTATTTATGTTTGCCGCTTCTATTTTATGTTTGCCGCTTACTTTTGTAGGGTCGCTGTCCATCTCCTTTGCAGCTACATCACACTCCCCCTCTATGCTCTTGTATCTCAGGTAATTATCAATTGCTGATTCTTGAGGCAGACCTTATATGCATATAGTTACTTGTCAGAAAAATATTCTTCTCAATAAGTAAACGAACAATTTATGGATATTTCTTATTCAGATGGGATCACACATAAAAATGTCTATTTTTGATGAGCAAACATCCAAGGCCGTCAAAAAATGGCGTGATGCTGCGAGGAAAAGGAACAAAAAAGGAAGCTCACATTCACCATCTGTTACCCCGAGTCCAAGTCCTGGCCAGAGTCCAATGGCATCACCTGCTTCTCGCCATCTGCACCGGTATAGAACAATGGGATATGCTGGTGAAGGTATTAGAAGGTCACATTCTGACAATGAGATCTCAGATGTTGACATTGAGATGTCAATAACAAGATCTGAGTTGAACCGGAAAAATGCACCACAGGAAATGCGATTGAATGTAGAAGAGAGAAGAGATGAAGATGAGGGAATAGATAGAAGAGATGAAGATGACTTCTCATTTGTGAAACTCGGTTCAAGAAGGGGGCAAAGTAAGTGAAGAGATTTTCATGGTGATTGCTACTTTTGGTGGATAGTAATTGTGAAACTTAGTCATAGTTTTTTTTTCGCATTCTTTGCTTTTGTAGCCCATTATTAGATATTGTAAATAATTTCACCAGATTTATCTTTGTCAGTATAACGTAATATTGTGATTTTGCATGCTAGTGTACAGTTATTAAATAACATGTTATTACTTGATAATATCAATTGTATGATCTGACTTTGCTCTGATACCAATTTGTTATGACTCGAGTGGTCTTGTGAGGAAAAGTAGACTGTAGACCTTTCGATGGTATTTTGGGGTTTTGAAGGGTTTTGATTGGTGGAAGTGTGGTAGAATAAGTAACACTAACTTATTTTACTCCTAAAAAATAACAACAATAATAATATTTGATAATTTACTGTTATATTGGTTGCTTATTTGTTATGACATAGACTAGCTCTATCCTAAACAATCGATCTTCTTATGGTTTTTAGGATGCTTGACAGTGATTTTGTGGGAGTTTATGGGAAAATTTTATATGGACGACCCGATCTAGGTTTTAGTAAAGTTTAATGATCTTCTAAGATGGTTTGATGGACGAATTTGATGATGAAAGGTGATGGGTGGTTGCTACAATGGATTTGGGTTATGGTAGATGATGGTGGAATTGGATGCATATTTTTTATATTATTTTGAGTAATAAAAGGACAATAAATTAACTAAACTCAATTGCATTCTGATTGTATACCACTAATACACTTTTTAAATATTACATGACATGAAAATAACTTCTAAACACCGCGTAGAATGAGCTCTGAGTTGGGTTGAATGGAGAAAGAAACATTTAAAAATGTTACAAGGGCTCTCTTAAGGGGGCAGAAACGTTACCTCAGATGCTATTTCTCACAAAATTTTCACTCTTCTGCTATTCGAGGTACGAGACATAATAGCAGAATAAACTATTCATAACTATTCTGCATTTGTTTTGCGTTTGACAACGAATGACTCTCAGTTATTTTCAAAAAATTTATACTTGTGTATAATTTTCTATATAACTTAGAATAAAATGATACAGGTACCATAAAATTAATTCTCATAGGTAACATGAAAATATATATTATTGATCTCCATTCACATTTGACTCTTATAACTTTTTTTTTTTTGAAAAACTTGACAGCGACTGGACTCTCATAACTTGAAAGTCTGACTCCCCACTAGAACAACACTCTATTCTGCTATTCCATATTGAAATGTTGTTGCTAAACAAGTCAAAAGAGAAAGCCAGTGGCCACTTGCAAGCCAGTCGCACACATTCCCTCAGTAAAAATTCATTTATAATAAGCTCATTTGCCCTTTTTTTTTTCTTTATTACATTAGGATGCACCTCAAAATAGCTTTGATTGTGTTTTTTCCAAACGATAAACAAAGAGAATGTACTGTACACAACTACTCCGAATTTTATTTGAGCAACTTTTCTATGCAATATGTAAAATCCAAAACCAACACAATTTTCAGTTATCAAAATTGAATAATAATCTAACTTCCTTCTCCCATAGTGGTCTACACTCCTACATGGCACAAGTCCATTAACTCAATAAAAAAACCTAGAAAAAAGAAGACCCGTTCACCATAAAATTACTCAACTTTGGTATGAATGTGCCGTTGGTGAAGGTAGATCAGCACCGGAGACAAAAGCATACCAATCAAGTGACCAGCAATTGCTCCATAAGTGACACAAATTGGCCATTCCTGTACATAAGATTAAAAAAATATTTAATAGGCTGACATAAATCGATGAGGATCTCGTCGGACCTAGAATCCAAATTAAATAAATTTGCAAATAGAGAAAGCAGCCCACCCAGGCAAAGAATGGTTGGGACTTGTCACAAGAATGAATTGCTGAGTACTACTTAAAAAACTATTTAAATATATGGGTAAAAGTTCATAGACATTTGGCACCTGCCATGGTCTTTCCCAGTCAAGGGGCATGGGCCATGCACCAAGCCATGCACCAAGTATTGCTCCATGGGCTGGCACTGATATCATGTAATCAACTACATTTGATAGTCTATAAAAGGAACTTATTGTTAGATCACATGAGCAACTAGATAGATAGAGAATATCATAATATATACTAATATAGGAAACTTACTTAGAATAGGATAGTATGTGCTGCCAATCAAGTTTAGATGCACCAAAAACACAAGCTGCTGGCACAAACTTCAATAAAAATAGTTCTTAATTTCTTATTTTTCTTTTGTTAATCGAGTTTAGATATGTCATGGAGCATGAGTTCCTACTGGAGAAAAAGAAACCCTAAAAAACTCTCTAATCACAATATAAAGCGCTCAAGAAGTCGATAGTTAAAGTCAAGATTAAAAAAAAAGTAAATGAAGTTAAAGAATGACGTAATAGATTGAAATGTTACTCACAGTGAACAGTGACATGAGCATTGACCAATAAATGGTTGCCAGCCAGTACCTACAGCAAAGGAGAGATGGCAAGCAAAGAGATATCAGCAACTTAGAGAAACCAGTAATAACTGTTGGAGTAAATAACACAGCATTCTTTCTGTTTTGGTCCTAAAGTTAAATTGTTCCCTTTTTGTACGTAAACATGGCGATTTGTATTGATTTCAGCCTTTCATATCCTACACTCCAATAAACGGATGAAAATCTTATGTAATTGCACGCACTGAGTCAAACATCAAAACAGTGGGAAAAAGGTGTAAATTGGAAAGTCGTGCCAATTATGGAGATGAGCTTAATCCCAGGATTTAGATGCTCTGTCATGTAAGGCCAGAATAAAAACCAAGATGTAATGTCCAAGGACCAAAATGCAAGTTTTAAATTTTACTTTCAGGATCAAAATGGAAGATGTGACAAAAAATAGCTCAGTGTAATTGCTAATGATATTATTTTTCAAAATTTGAAAGCAATTCATTTCTTCAATATGAACTTTTGGTAGAAGGCTGGAAGCTTCAAAAAGAGGTATGCCAGTAAGAATTAACTACAGAGCAAGGTTGCCATTTTTGCATGACAACAATGGAATTGTTATGGATGCAACAAATTTAAAATATATCTTGCTCACATACCGTCAGTCTTAAAAGTGCCCTTATTTCATAAAGAAAAGTTTAACTTACTTGAGACCCACCGGTGCACCCAAAACTATTGCTCCAAATGCATTAAAGAGAGCACCTGAAACAATAAAGAAAATTCATATTCGACTCGTAATAAAAACAAAAGGAAGATATGAAGACCACAAAAGGCATTCACATCCAAACTGACAAAAAAAGGTTATATGCCATCCACAGTCCACACCAATGCAAACCAATCAAAATTAATATTCATAAGAAGATGAATTTATTACTTTGAGGATGTAATTGTAAAATGGAAGAAATATCAATTACCAATTGGAAGACCCATTAAACCAGCGACCGACCGACTTGATAAACTGCCAAAGAATCAATTAAAGTATGAATGCACTTGCAGAAAAAAATATACAACACATAATTAGTAGATCACACTTTAGCACAGTAACTAGTGCACTGAAGATAAAAAAACACACAAGGCCTTACCGTGCATCGATCATGGTCTCGACGAAGCCAACTGAACAGAACAATTACAATAGGTGCTTCACAAACCTGATTCACAGAATGCCAATAATAACACAGAATCAAATTTTAGTATGCTCCACAGAATCACAAACTTTCCTTGATTTCCACATTAATGTAATTGAACTAGTTTTCTATCGTTAGGTCAAGCATTTAATTGTCATTACCCTGTTGCAACCCATGAAGTTCATTTACCAGAAAGCCAAGGAGAGGAGATGGGTTGAGATTATTACCGTGAGAAAGCGTAGGGTTCGAGTGGGATCAGTAATGAGGCTGGAGGAATAGAAGGACTGAGCGAGCCAATGCCCAGCCGCTAAGCCGGCGGCGCAGAGAGAGTGCAACGTCAGCGCCGTCGTGGCGCCGATCTGAGCCGTGCGCATTTGCCCCTGCGAAAAGCTGATTTGAGCAAAGAAAGGTTGGGTAATTCCGAACGGAAGCTTCGGCCTTTGAGTCCGGTACTCCGGGGAATTAACGATCAAGTCGCTGCCTGGAAATTCGCATCCTCTGAATAGGCACAGTACAAATCCGGACCGTTCAAAACTTCAAATCAATTATGCACGATCTCAAAGCACAATTATGTTACCTGTATTGCACTGAAAATAATTTAGTTCGACTTTAGATAAACTGAAAATTTAAGATATCTCAGTCCAAAATTTTTTTGCCATGATATAAATAAACTGAAAATTAGTAATTGAAGCTATTCTAGAATGAGGCTATTCGGAATTAGCAATGTGTATCCAAACAACATTTTAGTTATTCAGAATAGCTAGAGTAACTGCTATTCTCTATTCTTATATGTGAGTATGTTTGGTTGAGTTGAGAATAGGTTATTTTTTAAACTAGTCTATTCGGTGTTTGGTTGAATTAGAATAGTTAGAATAGGGAATCCAAATTTTTTGTCTTATAATATTAGAATAGGCTATTTTTAAGAATTTGAGATTTAACTATTCTAATAAGACAAACGACAGCTATTCTTGATTTGGCTATTCTAGCTATTCTTGTTTTGCAACCAAACAAACCCATTGGGTACGTTAGAGTTAGAATATCAAAATTTTAGAATAGTAAATGAGAATAGATAAAAAATAGCGATTTTCATATTAGTGTGAAAATGGTGCTATTCGGATTAGTAAAAATGTTGTTTGGATTGTATATATGGAATAGTGAACAGCTGTAACCAATAAAGAATAGTGTTAACAAGGTGTTAATTAAGAGGAAAGATAGGCAAGTGGGATCTCAAGTGAATTGTCACGACGTGGAGATAGCGGAAAGTGGTATCAAATTTGTCATTTCGGGATTGTGTTGGCAAAAATCTAAAAAGAAAATATTTTTTTCTCTCATTTCACATTTATGAATAGTAGCTATTCTAACATTTACAAGGAATAGAGAATAGCAGCTATTCTAGCTATTCTGAATAGCAAAAATATTGTTTGGATGCACATTGCTATTCCAAATAGCTTCTATTCTAGAATAGTCTCTATTATTGCTATTCTTGTGTCATCCAAACATAACTAAATTTTGTTATTCTAACTATTCTAGCTCCCATCGAAACGCAGCCGAGCTCGTTATCAGCTCAAAATTGTGTAACCCATTTGAAATTGTGCCCAATATAGATGAAAATGGAATTAAATTAAAAAAAAATCTGTTAAACAAGATGAGAGCTGTTTTAGGCTTTTAAACAATTTTAACATAAAAAATATTACAAATTATAGAATTTAATTAGTTTTTTTAACAAATAAATGAATTTTGAATAAAAAAACAACTAAATGAATAACTTTTTTTTAGAAAAAAAGAAGGAAAGAAAGTAGAATACCACACCAGTATGAGCATGCTAAAGTTCCACAACTGACAACTGACAACTGACAAGTGATGTTAAATTTGGTCAGAATAAAAAAAATATTCTTTATCATTTAGATAGATTTTATAGAACTTACAATTTGAGATAGTCTAATCACTAATCAAATATCAATAAAAATATAATCAATCAACTTTCAACACTAAATTTGATAGACATCTTATATGAATTAAATAAATATTTAAACAGATTTAACTATTGTACTGACAAGTAATGTGATTGTTGTTCCGATTATCAAATATTTTTATTATTAAGTAAAGGTAGTAAAATATGTTTATCGTAAAAAAAAAAACATAATTGCATTATACATGCTAAATAAAATGTTTCAGACTTTATTTTGAATTTTGAATTACTCACATAGTATATTAAAAATTAAGTGAAGATAAAAATATAATATTTGTAAGTCTAATAGTAGTAACTAGTAAACTAAAGAATTATTCGTGCCCTTTAAATCAACACTTGAGAGTAGGTCCGATGGGCATCGGACCTACTCTCGTTCGATGGGTTTAATCACTGTCAATGTACTTTAAGATTCGTGCAGAATGCTTTAACTTTCGTGCGTGTTTGTTTCAATGTTCGTGCGTGCAAATCTTGAACTAGATTGGACGGTCATCGTGCTCGTTGAACCTAAAAGTAGGTCCGATGGGCATCGGACCTACTCTGTTCTCTTAAATCAAGGGCGGAACTAGAAATTTGATAAGTAAGGCTAAAACTTAAAATGAACAATATGTGATGGGTGGAATTTGAACTCAAATTTCCACAACAAAAAAATATAGCTCTAATGACTAGGCTACAAGTAAAATATTTGATATTTTACGAGGGAGGTTGGACTATATGAAAAGGAAAAAAAAATCAATTAAATTTCAATATACATAATTAAAATTTTAAAAATCATTAAGATGACTTAGCATCCCTATCAATACACGTAAATCCGCCTTTGCTTTAAACATTTTATTTTTTAGAGCTGACGTTAAAAAAACATCAAAAAGATGCATAGAATTAAAAAAGACGGACTATTTAATCAGAGGGTTGATATTAATCAGGAATTTTATCTTTTAATTATGACCATTGGTGAATCAGGACATCTACGCGCTTCATATATGATAAGAGATATAGAGTGAGGCTAAGGTACTATGCATCTCGCATATTAGTCTGTACTACGGATTAATATTTTTGTTTTTAAGGTTCAAACAGTTGATCTGAACCATTCATTCTGATTTATATATGAAGATGAGGGTTCAAATGCCTCTATTTTTGTGCCTCCATTTATAAAAACTTTAATAACTCAAAATTAAAAACTTAAAATGTCAAAATAAAACTATTAGATATGATCTACATCAATTTATCTATGCACATGTAAAAAATTATGACATTTCAATTTTGTTTTGGTTGTCATTAATAGTTTGTAAAAAAATGTACTAATGTGGATAATTTCTAGACGTTGATTTTTCAACTTATTGATTCATATAAAAACAAAATTGAAATGTGATATTTTTTTATGAGTACATAGAGAAAATAACATAGATCACATCCAACGGTTTTATTTTGACTTGTAAGTTTTAAATTTTGTGTTATTAAAGTTTTTAAAAATGGAGGCATAGTGGAGGCACAAAAAATGGAGGCATTTGAACCCTCCTCGTATATGAAAATATACTTAAAGACTAAATTTTACATTTTCACTATTTTTTTAAATATGTAGAAAATCAATATTTTAAATGGTCTAAAATTTTTAAATCAAGTAATTTTCTACCTATTTAGAAAAATAGTATAAAAGTTCTGAAAAATATGAAATTTAATCTTTAAGTAAATTCGTAATCATCATTACCAACACAAAATTTATAAAAGAATTATGCTAAAGACATTGGATACGATGGGGTTCGAACTTAGAAATCATTTCCAACATTTATTCATGCTTGATATTCCAAACTTGATATCCACAACTGAGGATATATTGGATATATCGTGGGTAATTCTTGAAAACATTCTTGACTCTAATAACTGAGAATTTTTTTTTGAAATGAACTCTTGATATGATAAATAATAAGATTTCAAGTATTTATTCGTATTAAGATCATTCAACGATTGTTTAGATTTAAAATATGATGATATTTATCAGAGTCCGTTGTAAGTACAAGCCAAGCTACCATTTATCCAAAAGATCCTGACGCAGAGGTCTGGAGTCACGGACATCTCCAGTTACATATACTGGAGACGACTTCAGGAATTCAGCTTGGGTACCCCTTCACGATCTTCCTCATAACAGGAGAGGGTTTTAGAGCCTTGTGTGCGTCTCTCCTTCTATTGACTCAAAGTCACACTCCGATCGATCGATCGTAGATCTAACGAAATGGAGCGTCGCCTCCGCTTTTCTTTCTTCCTGTTCACTCTCCTCCTTCTCTCGTCCACGGCGCGATCAGATCTCGTCATCTCCAAAGTTGAACGATGGGTGCGTAGCTTCACATTTTTTTTTATATCTAATCTCGGTCTGTTTCTTCTTCTTTTGTCGTAGACTTAGCTTGTACGGGTTTTCCCGATCTGATGGTTGTTATCTAAAGTGAATGTCTTCGTTGAAAATTCCAGATCTCAGTAATAATTTGCTCGTGATGTTTATTGTTATAGATTTATAAGGCTCAATACAGTGGCCGATTTCAATTTTACAATTACAGAAACTTTTGAATTATAGGCATTTTGCAAGATATTGGAGACCAATTTTGATGTGAGAGAATTGATCTGTTCTGTTGTACTTGATAAGAAAATGTTTAATATGCTATGTATGGTTGTTAATTTCATGCCTATTTAGTAGTAAGTATGTACGGTTCGCACTGTAAAATTTATGTATCAGGCTGAGGTGTGGCATCGTATGTTATTGACATACAGTTTAACTACAAAATTGGTGATTATATAAATCTCTGGTTGATATATGGTCTAATTAGAAGAATAACTAATTTCAGAATTCGTTAACTAATCTAGTGCGGTTTTTCTGTTTTGCTATCTTCTAATCAAGAACTTTCTGACTCTACTTTATTTCTATATCCAGGTCGAGTTGTCTTCACACATAGTCAGGGTGATGTCTTTACTGAAGGTATGGTTTAAGATTTCTAGTCCTCTTCATGCTTGTTATTTTAATATTCAACACATTGGGACTTTGAAATATTGTTTCACTCTTATATTTTTACAGTGGATTTCAGTGAAGATAACATTATGGGACATGATAACTATTTGATTATATTTTTTGCTTGGTTTCTAGGTTGAAAATGAGGGCCCTGATGATGTCTCTGAAGTTTTATTGGCATTCCCTGATGCCCAGTCAAAGAACTTAGCTGCAGTACGGACGTTCTACACAGAAGGAAAGAAGTCTAGCTTTGTACTACCAACAGAACCAACTGAACCAAAAGGAAAGCCATCAGATGTGACCTTCTATTCAATTGCCTTGCCTAAGAAACTTGCAAAGGGCAAGACTATTAGCTTGGAGGTGCTCGCTGTTTTCACACACTCTCTTAAACCTTTTCCAGAGGAAATAACCCAAGCTGAGTCTCAACTTGTGGTCTACACAGATAACCTCTACTACACCTCGCCTTATCCCGTCAAACACCAGTCACTGGTGTTCAGGCTACCAGGTCGGGTTGAGTCTTACACCAAGTATCCCAAAGTGAAACATGTCGAATCAGAACTGAGATATGGCCCATTTGAGGAGCAGCCTGCATTCTCCTATTCACCGGTTGTTGTCCATTTTGAAAACAACAATCCCTTTGCTGTTGCAAATGAGCTGGTTCGGGAGATTGAGATCTCGCATTGGGGAAATGTACGGGTCACTGAGCAATATACTCTTTCTCATGGTGGTGCCCGTTTGAAAAATGGGTTTTCCAGGTATTTCTTTGACATTCTTCATTTAGCTTAATAAAAAAAAAATCTTGGATCATCATGCTGGTAAACATTACAGGCTATCTAGTACATAGAAATGTGAACCATACAGGTTGGGTTCCAAAATAGTTCTGTCCTGGTTGAATAGTTGTGAAGGAACATATTTGTTAGCCTTGCTTGTTCTACATTTAATTGAAGTTTAATATTTGAATGGATTCTTAGGTTATAAGCCTCAAAGCTTCTAAATCTATAGGTGTTGTTCACACATGCATAGCATAGAGCTTGGGATACATGACAGAAAGTGCTATGTTGCTTTCATGGTTTCGCTGGTATCTAACAAATCCAAATTCTTCTGATGGAACCAAATGGAAGCATGCATGTCTACTCGCTGAGTGTGCAAGCCCTCCAAAATACTAATCAAACAAAAAGCGAAACATGGCAATTACTGAAAGTCTGAACTGTGTCTTCTTTTAGTCATAGTACTGAATTTGAAACCACATAAATATCGTTTCTACTATTAAATCAAAGTTTTTAACTCACAATACTATGTTTTGTAGAATCGAGTATCAATCCAGACCATACGCGAGAGGTGCCTCTTCCTTTAGGACTCTAGTCGCAAGATTGCCACCTAGGGCTCATTCAGTGTACTACAGGGATGAAATAGGCAACATTTCGACATCACACCTTTGGGGTGATTCTCAAAGAGTAATATACTCAACATAATGACATTGCTGTTTTCCTTTGCAAGTGGATATACTATATTATCTGTCCTTTTGTTTCTTATTTTCCTGTTGTAATTTTTGGCATATATCTGCATTGTTGACAATTTTCTTGGTGTACTAATATGATGAGCACATTGATTCCTTTAGAATTGAGCTCATGTTATACTCTGTTAAAAGAAAATGTAGGCTTTAATGTATATTGATATCTGTATGTACATTTAAATGCAGACACAGCTGGAGATCGAGCCAAGATTTCCCATTTTTGGTGGTTGGAAAACAACGTTTACAGTGGGTTATGATTTGCCACTCCAGGATTTTCTCTTTGAGGCCGATGGTGGCAAAAGAGTTCTTAACATCACCTTTGGCTGCCCCATAGGAGAGATCCTAGTAGAAAAACACATTGTCAAGGCAAGTTTACTATAGAATCTATACTTAGCAGTAATTTAGTTGTAATGTTTGTAACAGTTTCTCCAAGATCTCATAGAGAAAAATAAATTAATAGAATCCCTGTGTTTAATGTTGTACATGCAACTCTATGTTTTTTTCTATTACCAGTTGCAGCTACTTTTGTCTGTATTCAATATACAAATGTAGCTCCTTTACAAGAACTATATAAATGTTGCGTATTAAAGCCGTATGTTCCTGACAGGTTGTCTTGCCGGAAGGTTCAAAGGACATCTCAGTTGCGACCCTATTTCCCACCAAGCAATCCCAAGCTGTACGTTAACTAGTACTTCTACTTAGAAACTTGATCGAGTTGTTACCTTTGTTTGACTCTTTTTGGCATTTGTAGGTAAAATATTCACATCTTGACATTGTTGGCCGGCCTGTGGTGGTTTTGGAGAAGGATAACGTTGTTCCGGAACTTAATCTGTATTTCCAGGTGCTGTTTTTTTGTTAATATAATGGCATAGAACTTTCAAATAGAACAGTACCAAAGAACTCCATATCATATAAACCAACTAGTATTTACCATATCAGCCTGATACCTTGGAATTTGTGTTGGCCTTTTGTTATTTAAATTCTTCAGCGTTTCTTTATCGGGCTTATTCGTCAGCATCTTCCAAAAGCAATCCTTGTAAAGTAATATACAAAAATTGGTGTCAATTGTATAAATTTTAAAGAAATTAATTAGAAAAAATAACTAATTTATTAAATTTATAAAGTAATTTTGTAAATATCAGTGGGCTCATTTGACCCCATTGTTGTCAATGTGGCTCTGCCACTGACTGCAATGTTATTACCTAACAGTCAAGCATGGATTTCAACTTCTTTTTCTTTTCTTTGGTTTCAGGTGTACTACAAGTTCAATAACATCTCTCTTCTTAGCGAGCCAATGATGCTAATTGTTGGTATTTTCCTCCTGTTTGTTGCATGTATTGTGTATATGCACACCGACCTGGCTATCTCTAAGACTTCATCTTCTTATCTAGAGAAACTACAATGGGAAGAGGTAAATTAGTTTTCCATATTGTGTATTTATTCTCTATTACTACATAGTATTTGCGTTGTAGTGAAAGCTTCCTTTTTTACTCTCTCAATTGCTTGTTACATCTTACATCTGCTTGGAGTGTTCATATGCTTGAAAAGTAAAATTTAAAATAATATTACATGGGAGTTATTGTGCCTGATCAAATGTTCTGAAGCTTTAACATTTATTTTTTGTATATTGTTTAAGAAAGATGATTTTTTTTAAATAAGATAGGGTCAAGCCCCTAACTGCTTACAAAAAGATGTTGTTTTGACATTGGTATTTTGTAATACTTTAGATGTACTATTTTTTTTGAAACAGGTACAAGCGACAGTGCTACGTATCAGGAATATATTCGACCAATATCTGACTGTGCATGATAAGCTTGAGTCTTCTTTGCGTGAGTTATCTCGCAATGGAGATGTGCAGACTTGTAAGGCGGTCCGTAAGGCAGCTGATGCTCAGTTCAAAGAATTGACAAAGGAGCTGAAGCCATTATTGACATTTTTGCAGTCATGCTCTCAGGCTTCCTCAATATTGCCCAAGGTTTGTTATTGCTACCTTCACTTTTCTTCATAGTTTTTGGGTATCATACAAAGTGCGAATGTGGTAATGTATATATCTCTGGCTAGCAAAGGCCAGATGTTCTTAGCTAGTATACATGTTAAACTTACAAGACTCATTAATCGTTATACATTTGTACCTGCTAATCGGATTTAGTTTGGACATATTTAGTTGCCCTGTTGCAGATAAGTTGAGGTCAAAATGGGGGATGATTCATTTGTTTGAGTGACACTTTAGTCCATACAAGTTAGGGTTGACTTGAAGCATAAATGGGTTAATTACATTGAAGTTAGAAATATGAAAAATGAAAGTATTTTGCATTTTGCTAATTGAAGGAAAACTGAAATAAACCAATATCAGCCAAAAACAATAAAGAAGATAGAAAAGAAGTTCGCCAGAATAGAATTTTATTACCAGTCCTAAAAAAGTTTTCTTTTACTGTCCTAAAAATTTAATATCTGCGATGCAGATAGAGGAACTGGTAACAAAGGAGAGAGAGATGCAAGAGAAGGAGATGGCCAAGCACACCACTGTTGTTGAAAGCTTTGAGAAGAAATCAGGAGGAAAAGATATAGAGAGCCGAATTGCCTCTCAGCAACAGAAGCTTGCCTCTCTGAGGCAGGAGGTTGAGGCCCTTCTTGAGTCCATTGCCGAGATCTGAAGATAATACACATTTTCTGAACTTTTAGCCATTTTTGGGTACTATTTTGTAGGGTCTTTAGAGGTAGACTTTTACTTAATTTTACTTTTTACTGGATTCAGGACTAGTGAAGCCTCGCACTTATAGAGGCTCGATTTTGTTTTCGACTTTTGTTAATTAAGATTCTTCATACTATAATCTTATTTTTTTCATCCTCTTCTGGACTGATATAATGCGTAGGCTTGATTCTTCTACTATTTGTTACTATTACAACACAACGGCCTCTTTATTGAATCTGCATCACTCAAGTGAGAGGCAAGACTCATCATGAAGTGTATCTGGCTTGGGTGGACTGGTTCTTCTATTCTTGGGGTTTTCAGCTTTTTGCTGATTCAATGATTCAATCAAGTACAAGTATATGATACATGATTTTCTCAAATCTCTGCGAAATATCAATGTACAGAGGTAGCCTGTATGTCTGATTTGTATGAGCTTGTATATTCACTCTGTATCTCTTTAAATAGATGGCTCCGATTGTAAGTTTCTTATGTTGGGATTTGACGTAGGCCGTGTTTTGACAGGAGCAGTCAAGCTGTTCGCTTGAACGTATGGTGAGATTTTTTGAAGGTTGAAATGGAAACGATAAGAGTGCATGATCCACGATTTGTATGCCAAATGTCAAAATACCAAGTTGCCACCTAGCAAAGGTACCGGTACTAAGTTTGAGTTCAGTCAAATGAGTTGGCTTGGTCTCGTCAGCGCCTCAGGTACCAAGTAATCTGATAATCTCTATAGCACTTGATTGAGCCCCCACCACTTCCGAATCCACTGTCTCCGGCTTCCACTAACCTCCGTTGCAACGTGGTAAATAAGTCTTTTAAAATTTAGAAACGCGTGGTCTATCTGATGCCATTGTTCTTATCCTTTTCTTCTTATCTCTATCAAGTGTGTCAAAAATAGATATACACAAGAAAAAATGAAAAACATTGCACAAGTTCACACAGCTTTACCATGTTGGCCATTCTTGGGAAAAAAAAAAACTTGATAATAAAAGATATCCTTTGTTTGTGGTGTTTTTGTGGAGTTTGCGCAATGTAGTTTTGTGATGGTAGCGAAGGTTTTCTGTCTGAATTTGTTGTGGTCATCATGTGTTCATGTCTCCATTTCTAACTTTGAAAACAAGGCTACCTAGTAACCACGTCTTAAAACAACATCCAGGGTCATAAGAAAGCAAAAGCATTCAATAGATGATTCTGAAATTGAATAAATCAGTCTTAAGAAAGAATGGATCTTTTTTACTTTTTATGATGATCTATATTCCAATGGGCTTTGGCTCTAAAAATCAATGTTCTAAATAGCGCGCAATAGCGTTTTCGGACCAAAAAAGCTATGACGCTATGGCCGTATAGCGCCGCTATAGCACGCTATTTTGCCTTATAGCGGAGCTATATGGCCATAGCGCTGTTTTTTTAGCCGTTCCGCTATGACACGATAAACGCTATTTAAATCTTTGCTAAAAATAAATAAATAAATAACTGAGAAGTTTCAGTGAAGGAAGAAATCAATTATGACAGAGGATGCCAATTTTTACTGACAAAAAAAAAAAAACGAACCGTAAAGTATATAATTGAGAAAATTAAAGAATACGCAAGTGTAAAATTCTCCCAGTAATGAATCCAGAATATTCTTTCAATTTGCATTAAGATATTTAGAGTAATATATATGTTAATAATATTTTAACATATGTCATATAATACAGATGTCGATATTTATGATAATATAAACATTTGTAAGGTATAAATTTTATGATAATACAGATGTCAGTATTTGCCTTTATTTAATTTTTTTAATGTGACATTTATTTTAATTTATGATAATACATATTGCCGATATTTGCCTTTATTTAATTTATGCTAATATACAGATGTCAATATTTGCCTTTATTTAATTAATACGCGATGTAGTAGGTAGTGATATTTAATATGATAGTATACACGTCATCTGTATTATTTATATGTCTACATCTACCTTGGATATTAAAATGAAGCTGAGAATGATCAATATATTTTTCTTTATTGCAATATTAAAATCATAAACAATATATTACATCTGTAATTATATACGTATAACCAGTGAAACAAAATGCGGTTCATGCGGCCGCATATGCGTATGTGGTTGGGAACCGCATAAAAAATCAATATGCGGCCGCATATTAGACCGCATATTTGGCCGCATGTTTTTACCGCATATTCGGCCGCATATTTTTACCATATTCGGCTGCATATTATCGCATATTACCGCATACTTGTTTATATGATACCGCATACCGCATATTACCGCATACCGGATATTACTGCATATTACCGTATATTACCGCATACTTGTTTATATATAATATATATATATATATATATATATATATATATATATATATATATATATATATATATATATATATAGAGTAAGGCTACGGTGCTTTGCAAAGTAAACCACCCCGTTTACTTCGGGCTATTTTTTTTATTTTGAAAATCCAAACAACCGATCCGAACCGTTCAACATGTTCTAAATATTGAAATGTGCTTGGAGACCAAATTTTACATTTTTTTGAATTTTTTTACTATTTATTAAGCCACTTTGAAAGTCGCTGATCCGACGGTAAACAGTAAAAGACAGTAAAATTTTCTGGACCACCGGATCAGAAACTTTCAAAGTGGCTTAATAAATAGTAAAAAAATTCCAAAAAATGTAAAATTTGGTCTCCAAGCACATTTCAATATTTAGAACATGTTGAACGGTTCGGATTGGTTGTTTGGAATTTCAAAATTCAAAAAATGACCCGAAGTAAACGGGGTGGTTTACTTTGCAAAGCACCGTAGCCTTACTCTACCGAAATTTTTATTTTTAACATTTTAAATAAATTAATTAATAAAATAACCATCGTTTCTGGTCAATTCTATATTTAACACGGCCGCAGAACACCGGAGCGGACCCATTTGGGGGAGGCCGCAGCATGCCGGAGCGGACCCGGGTCCGCAGAATACCGGAGCGGACCCTAGTCTTTATATCCCGAAAATGACAGCAACATTTCATTCCACACTCTCACACCTTCTCTCTCCTGAGTTAGCTCTGATCTGTAAGTTTTTTCTCTCTTCTTTTAAATTTTTTATTTTTATTTCAGTAGATTAATAATTTAATTAGAATAATTAATTTAGTTAATTTTTAATTGTAGGTTTCTTCTGTATTGAATTGAAAAATGGCTCTTATGGTATCCATCTACACTGGTGGGGATGTATTAACAGGTCCTAATGGGGTTTACTACAGTATTGGACCCGTTACTGTGATCCCGGTATTGCCAGGTACGGATTATTTGGGACTTAAATCAAGTATATGTGGGAATTTGGGGTTGGATCAGGGTCAGTATGACCTTAAAATTGATGCCAAAATTAGCATGCCGACTAGTTCGGCACAAACCTGGTTCCAACTATTTCCAATTCAGAATGAGGGAGTCTGGCAGGTATTGTATAACCAAACCATGAGTTTTTCTGGGGGTGCATACAAGATAATTGACCTATATGTGGAGGTTACCAGAGCCCGGCGTTCGAACCCAGTTCAGAGGTTAATCCAGGGTCGTAGTCGGGGTAACTCATCCGGCTCTAGTCCATCCCCTGTCCAAATTGACCAACCGTCCAGTAGTCGGGCCCCAGTTCAGAGGGACCGACCCTCCCGTCGGGCCCCATCCCAGACTGACCAGCCTTCATCTAGTCGGACCGCTCATTGGGGTCAAACTTGTAATCCGGACGAATCTGATGAAGAAGTGGATCCGGAAATACTAGAGGCAGAGGAAAATTGGGGTCATATTGATCCTGAGGGTATGAGCGATTATTCTGACCAGGAAGATACCGGGCCTGTGCTCGGACTATCAAGGAAATTCAAGATGGATAGCGGGTTTCAGATAATGGATCGCGGGTTTCAGCACCCGATTCATGCTTTCAACGACACATCAGGGTTTATGGAAGCCAATTCGGGTTTGTTTGGAAGTAGGGCAGATTTTGAGAATGAATTGTCCGAGGGACAAACATATGACTCAAAAGAGGAAATGAAGAGCGCAATTGCCAATACATTCATTCTTCATTATTTTTTAATTTTTCCTAGCTGATCAACAAACGGTTCGAGAGGTCCGGTAAAATGAAGACGCTGGGGGGCTTTGGAAACAACAACGAGTTCGAGGTAACTGCCACACAGGAGAGAGTTCACGCTTTCATACCTGACGATTCTGGTCGGTATACCAAGGCCAATTACAAATACACGGTGATAATCGGGGATGATCACACGGTAACTTGCACGTGCCAGAAGCCTCAATTGGAGAGAATACCGTGCTCTCATGTTCTGTCCGTGTGTCGTCTCTGAGGCATCGACCCTGGCGTCTTTGTAAGTCAATACTATCACATCCATACACTGATCAACACATGGAGCGCACAATGGCATGTGTATGAAAATCAGTCGGAATGGCCTCCACGCGATGGCCCGGTCCTTGTTCCAGAGAAAAAAATATTTCTGTTGGCAGAAGACAGCACGACAGAATTCCGATGTGGATGGACGTTCTACATAATAGGAGAAGAGGACACCAAGCCGGCCGAGATACGCAAGAAAGACAAAACAGAGCTGCTCGAGCTGCACGAGATTGAGAGTTAATGTTGCTTTTTTAATTGTACTTGTAAAACTGTTGTTTATTTTCGGTTAATTAGACGTATTTTCGGTTAATTATATGGCTCATTGTTCTATTGTAATGTTTCTTTTGATCAAACAAACGACGAACAACAATTTCAAACATAAGTACACACAACTTCCAGTACAAACTTGATAAAAATTTCCAAAACAAAATCATAATCAACTTCATAATCAGATAAAAAAAAAAAAAATAGGGTCCGCTCCGGTATTCTGCGGACCCGGTTCCGCTCCGGCATTCTGCGGCCCCATATGGGGGTCCGCTCCGGCATTCTGCGGCCTCCCCCAAATGGGTCCGCTCCGGTGTTCTGAGGCCGTGTTAAATATAGAATTGACCAAAAACGATGGTTATTTTATTAATTAATTTATTTAAAATGTTAAAAATAAAAATTTCGGCTTACTCTATATATATATATTAATTCTCATTTTAAAATCCGCATATTTAAGTCCGCATATGTGGCTGCATACCGTATATGCAGTATGCGATGACCTTCCTCATACCGCATAGAAACCGCATTTTAAAACATTGCGTATAACAAATTCCAAAATGGTATAATAGATAGACAAAGTAGAGCAAAACTAGGGTGTGATGTGCTCACCAAGAGGGATTGGTGAGCACACCTCCAAAAGGCTATTGGATTGACTTCGAACTACAAATCAAAACTGTTGAAATTCATGTACTTCGTGAGTGATACATGTACATGCAAAAATTTTAAAGTTTCGAATTCATTTAGTACATGGTCAACCGGTCAAAACAATGATGAAAAATGAATACATAAAACAATTTAAAAAATAACTTATAAAATGTTCATTGTTTTGACCGCTTGACCATATACTAAATGAATTCGAAATTTTAAAAATTTTGCATGTACATGCATCACTCATGAAGTACATGAATTTTAATAGTTTGAATTCGTATTTCGAAGTCAATCCGATAGCCTTTTGGAGGTGTGCTCACCAATCCCTCTTGATGAGCACATCACACCCTAGTTTTGCTCAACAAAGTATACTGAGTCACCAAATGTGCGCTAGCAAAAAGAAAAGATTCACACAAGAGGACCAAAATTATATTTTTCTCTAAACTCTCCTATAAAATATCATGAATTCTCTAATGTTGATTGTGATTCATTGAAACAAAGCAGAAAATTTATTACACTTACCACTAAATCAGTATAATAGTGGCAGCAAAGGAAACATACTAGGCTAGTCGTCAAAGCAAAACAGAGTCTCCTGCACACAGAATAACACAAAGATTTTTAAAATATTTTTAAATGTTGCTTTGCATGGGAAGCTATTGCTGAAGTCAAAATACAAGTGTTTGGAGAAGAAACAGGGACGGCTAGTCAAAATACAAGTGTTTGATCAAATTTGACGAAATACACATCTTAAGAGAACTAGTAGATATTAATTGTTGCTTATTAAGTTCAATTCAAGTCCACCATTAAAATTCGACGCACAATTTAACACAGAAAATGACCAGACGTCAGGTCGGCACGGTCAGAAAAGTGTCGACTTGTACATAGACTTGCCAACAAATAAAAGAAAATAAAAACAATTCCGCATTTTTTTTTTCTTTTTTATGTGGATACCATTTCAATCATGATTGAGACTGAAACATATATATCGGTAAAATTGAGGCATATATATAGAGAGAGAGAATGGCTATATACAAACGTTTGTTTCTGGATTCAGGAACAAACGATTTGGTTCTCCGATTTTCAAAGTCCAAACAGTCGATCCAAATCGTTAGATATTCAATATATATTAAAATGTGCTTGGAGACCAAATTTTACATTTTTTGGAATATTTTTACTATTTATTAAGCTGGATTGAAAACCGTTGTTTTTCAATGCTGCAGAAATTTAATAAAAACAGCAGTTTTCAAACCATCTTAATAAATAGTAAAAAAATTCAAAAAAATGTAAAATTTGGTCTCCAAGCACATTTTAATATAGATTGAATATCTAACTGTTTGAATCGACTGTTTGAACTTTGAAAATAGAAGAACCAAATCATTTGTTCCTGAGTCCAGAAACAAACGTTTGTATATTAGCCATTCTCTCTCTATATATATATATTCCCTCCTAAGTTGACTTGTCATGACGAGGATTCCTGCAGTACCAGTTGCATTCATCAAGATTGCATTTCTATTATAGAAAAATTATGCTTCTCATTTTATTGTTCTATCATGTTCCATTTTACCTATCCATAATCCATATATATCCTTTTTATCTCTTTATAAGATTCTTGGGCCCTCGGAGAAAATTGCTTTTGTTTTAATCTGGCGGCTATGGAAAAGGATTACACGTTGTGCGAACCTAGGAAAAAATGATTTGAGATATATAAGCAGTTGATCGATCCTCATCATGGGTCTATCTGACCAAAAAAAAAGGAAAGAAGAATGCTCCAATATGCGCACTAATACTAAGGTAAAATCTCTACTTTATTTATTAGGGGAATGATTTTGGTTGCACCACGTGTGTGAACCTTGCTAAAAAAAAGTTAAGTGTGAGATATGTTTAAAAGAAAATGTACATACTTCATATTTATCTAAACTTTTTTTTAAATAAAGTTCAATATGTGGACCTACGCTTTTGGCATGCGAGTCGGTACATAATTGCTCATGAGAACAGTTAGTGAACCCTTCTATGGATATAAATATGCTGTTATTCTAAAGGGAACACAGAATCCTGTTATTTCTATCGCATCCGTTCAAAGTTTTTCATGTGCGAATCTCAAGAAAATGAAATTTTTGTTCCTGAATCTCGAGAAAGGCCAACGGCTGAAATCAGAATAACGGGTCCTGTTATCTCTTTGGAATAACAACAGATTTACTTCCACCCTTTTATATATGGAAACAAATTTGCTGTTATTCCAAGCCTAACCGTTCAAATATTTTCATGCGCAAATCTCAACAAATAACTTTTTTCATACGCAAATTTCAATGAACAACGATTGATATAGAAATTACACGGCCATGTTATTTCTTTAGAATAACAGCAGATTTATTTCCTTTTGAAATAACAGAGCCATGTTATTTCTTTGAAATAACAACAGATATATTTCCTCTATATATAACCAGGGTTTTTATATATAATGTATCGAAAACAGGCTAATTTTTTTTATAAAGTAAAAATTATAATATTGTTTATTAATTATAAGTTAGAACATTATGTTTTTAATCTTGTATCCGATTAGCTAATGTATTTGAACCTAATTAGCTATTTAAATCCGATTCGCTATTCCTTCTCCGATGAAAATCTTGAATTCGCTCATGTTTACAGTTAGTACTATTGCATCAAACTCTTTAAATTCAAGTTTTCAAGTCTATAAAACTTGCTCCACATGTTTGTGAAGTGCCGATTTCAAATCTGTACCAAGGATATTACCGTCAATAAAATCTCATGTTTCCCTCCAGGAACCGGATGAAACTTTTCTAAACAACGATGATGTAATCACTTAAAAATTACAGGAAAATGTCGTTTTCTGTTCTTTGTGAAACTTCGCCTGTGAAATGTGGGAAGCATAATCCCAATCAATTTACAAGACAATAGTGTTTTGTGCAAAGAGGGAAATTTTTTATCAATAGAAATTATTAAATACAGATGTACGAAAACAGAAAGAGTGTCTCGTTTTCAACAAATATATAAAGATCTGACTCAATGAGTCAAATCCAAATTTATGGATCGGTCTCAATAGTCCAGATCCATCAATATATATAGAGATTGGCTAATATCAAAATGTTTGTTCCGGAGCGGTGGTGCAACCAATTGATTTCTGATTTTCAAAGTTCAAACGGTCGATCGAAACCGTTAGATGTGATCTCTATATTATAATGTACTTGGAGACAAAAAATTTACATTTTTTTTTTATTTTTTTTACTATTTATTAAGCCCTTTTTAAAATTACTGATTTTAATAAACAGTGAAAATTTCTGGATCATTAAAATTAGCGATTTTAAAATTAACTAATAAATAGTAAAAAAATTCTAAAAAATGTAAAATTTTGTCTCCAAACACATTTTAATACATATTGAATGTTGAACGGTTTGGATCTACTATTTAGATTTTGAAAATGTAAAAACCGAAACATTTGTTCCGCAGTCTAGGAACAAACATTTTGATATTAGCCAACCTCTATATATATATTGATGGATCTGGACCATTCGGACCGATCTATAAATTTGGATCTGACTCATTGAGTTAGATCTTTCTATATTTGTTGGAAATGAGACACTCTTTCTGTTTCTATACATCTGTATTTAATAATTTCTATAGATAAAAAAATTTCTGCAAAGAGGAGCATCTCTTTTTGGAGTACGTATCCTCTGAGATATCTCAAACTTTTGCGTGACCGGCGTGTACGGTGTCTATTCGGGAATAGCGCAGGAGCAGTATTATTTATGCTTTGAGGTTCGTGCATAATGTATTTGAACAGTTGAAATTTTTCAGAAAAAACACTAAAAGTTTGAGATATCTCAGAGGATGCAAATTCCTCTTTTTGTCCGTTTTCTTTCTTTTAGCGTGCGTTGAGAAGCAGGTACAAGAACTTGACACGTTACGAATCGCATTTATCGATCAGTTGTTGAACTTGCCTGATTGAGACAAATATGATGATTCGTGAGGCATAATGGCCATGAATCATGACTATACTGAATCGATTTTATTTATTATTATTAATTATTAATTTTCTAAGTGCTAAAATAAATGATACGAGAGGGTACTTAATTAAAAAGAAAATAACTATTCGAACAAAATCCCTCCGCGCTTGTAGCATGATTGACAATTCGGGTCACAACCCGATTTTACCTTATTTTTTATACTAAAGGTTAATTAGTAGATGGGACCTCTCGTGTCGCTTGAGATTAAGGTCAATTCAAATTATTTTCAAATAAAATGGTCGCTTAACCGAATGTAATAGTGATTGATCCAACCAATTTTCTCACTTAATGTATGATGTTACCGTTTTATGTGCTCAAAGATTTATATTAGTTGAAATTGACCAAACCATTGGACATAGCATATGGATAAAAGAATTAAAGAAGCTGCAAAGAAATGGCTGCCTGGTGACATCAATGCAATACCTCTCCGTGTATGGGATCCTACTGACAACAAATGGTGGTGTATCAGGGTGATGCGTCTAGAGATGTAGAAACTCTGCTGCTGAGGGATGTTGAATCTCCAGCTTAATGCAAGGATGAAGCACAGTATTTTTTTGTATAGATCCGAGTTTAGGATCATTACTTTACCTCAGCCCTATCATATGTGGCTTAGTATTAGCTTGTTGGTTTTCTATAACTGTGTTTTGGTGGTTTCTTAAACGCAGAGCTTTTGTGTTTTGCTTTGTGCTAGTGCTTTATGACTGTCTTTAGCTATGCTTTAAACTCTATCCTACAATTGTAAGTTAATTCTGATTTCATGCAAATGAAATGGACAATTATGCCTTTTTATTAAAAAAAAATTGACCAAACCACTCCGCAAGAAGAAAAAAATATGCACTTTTATAATTTAGAGAAAATATCATCGTATCCGACTTGATATTTTTCGGAGTTCTTCAATCTCTTCTTCCACTTTAAACTCTATTTTTAAAAGTCTAAAACTTTGAAAGAAAAAAACAACGCTCCCACTCTGATTTTGATTTCCTCTTAAAAAAATAAAAAATCAGCTCTCTCTCTCCTCACCTCTTTCACCTCGGCCAATTCCTCTCTCATCTACGATGCCGCTTAGAGGATCTCTCGCAAACAATCTCAGTCGCGTCCTGTGGCCACCACTTTATCGGTCTTCTCTTCTCATATCTTATTGCAGTTGCCTCTCCAACCACCACGCCACCTACCTCCTCCTCCAGTCTCTTTGTACTCGGCGGTTTACAAGATGAAATAAGAGTTGTTTATGAAGAGGGAGAGAGAGAATGAGAGGGAGATGGAGAAGAAAAACGAACAAAACTAGTGTATGATGTGCTCACCAAGAGAATTTGGTGAGCACAACTCTGAAAATATATCGAATTGGTTTCAAAAATGATGAATCCAAACCGTTCAAACACATCTACTTCACGAGTTATGTGTATTGCAAAATTTTAAAAGTTTTGAATTCATTTAGTACAAAGTGAAGCGGTCAAAATTAAGACTTACAATGTGAAGTATAAAGTTTTGGAAAAAAAGTTAGTGCGAACGTTCTTGAATACGGTATGCTCCCAATAAATCACTATTAAGATTTGTTAGAAGAAATATTAAGACTTGAATAAAACACTATTAAATTATTAAGATTTTGATAAAGTACTATTAAAACTTGAATACGATAAGCGTTGTCTAATTGTCAAAATCTTTAACTGTTAAGAGTTGGAGGACTCTATTGGAGAATGTTATTGTTATCACATCCTTATAATTTATGCTCCCCTGATTATATGATTCAAAATAAACGCTAGAATTTTAGAAACAAACATATCTAGATGAACAGACAACTATATATACAATTTCTTTTTGAAGCATCTTCTCGCATAAAAAGATGCGTAAGAAAAAAAACAAAAGAATCAAAGAAAACAACCATTAAGAAATAAATTTTAGAGATATTAGATGTACTCGTTGAAACTTTTATTGATCAATATTCTAATTGCAGATTTTAATTAAGAGTAATTCTAACTCGCATCCATATTTCCATATACATAATGTTTTATTTACCGTACATCGGGATAATTTTTTCATGGCTTCAACAACACCAATACACCATCATCGCCAAATACCATGAATATATATATGATGGCCCATATGTGTATATATATATGGAGAGTTACCAAAATAATCTCAACAAGAACAATAAATGCTATGTGCACCTTTCCTACGAATTCGTATCCTCTTCATGGACCGTAAGTTCGCTTTAAGATTCGTGCGAACTAGATCTACATTATTATTAAAATGCTCCCGAATCATAGGCTGTGACAGGATTAACTCCGTTTAAAATCAGATAACCAAGATGGATTAATTCAAAAGATGCTCTTCTACATGAGTTAATGCAGACAATGCGGACTCCCTTTCCTACAGTACATTCAATGAACCTTTTCTACATGAATAAATACCTACAACCAACTATTACAAATAATCACCAAAAAATTTATTTACATATAAAGTTATTCATTCTCTACATACCATGACTACGATTTTTCTTTTAAAGATCTGATAACGCGAGAATTTCTTTTCCATAGTAAAAAAACAAAAAAGAGAAATAGAAACAATAGATGTGGTTTTAGATTGATAGTATGATAGGTATGAATGTTATCGATTCTAACAATTCAGAAGTTAGGATAGGTAGGAATTCCATCGATTATAATTTAGTAGTTTTTTTTCTAATAGAGAATTCTTCTATTAGATATCTAGTAAAATATAAATAATTTTTAAATAAAATAGATATAATAGAAGAATTTCATCTATTTTTTAAGAAACTCAGATTGAAGTTTGCACTCGGTTTGACTAAGATTAAACAAATGCATTTGGTTGGATGCGTGTGTTACATCGATTGCATGTATCGCTGCATCATCGATGTTTTTGCAATGAAACATCGATGTTTTATTAACCGGGTAGTGTTAAAAAAACATCGGTGCGTTGCTGATGTTTTTGTAATGAAACATCGATGTTTTATTAGACTTAGCATTAGCAATTAAGCAGGGTAGTGCTAAAAAAATATCGGTATGTCGCTGATGTTTTTGCAATGAAACATCGATGCACTTCTGTCGTCATTAGGTCGTGCATATAGCATCGGTGCGTCATCGGTGTTTTTGCACGAAAATATCGTTTTTTTAAAAAACTTTAAACTAACATAACTTTGGTTAGGAAACTCGGATTTGCGCGTATGACCCCAATTCGTAAAGCTTGGAACGAAACTCGGATTTGGGCCGATGGAATCAGAATTGCAAAAAAAACATCGTTTAGTGCCTCAAAAATTGAGTTAAAGTTTTTTATCATCGGTAGACACACAACGACCCGTATGCGGCTAGTGACAGTGTCGTATGCAGCATAGTGAAATTGTTAAAAGTTAGTACCTAAAAAAAACATAGTTTAAGGTTCGCATGCAGCTAGTGAATTTAATTTAACAATAACCAGTATTCTAAAATTGAGTATCTTTTATTTTGTAATTATTGTAATTTTGTGTAATTTAGTATAATTTAACATAATTTAGTGTAATTTAACATAATTTTAAGTAATTTAGCTTATTTTAGTTTAAAAATGATAATTATATATCAAAAGAAGTAATTTAGCTTATTTTAGTTTAAATATGCTTATTTTAGTTTAAATAATCTAACAAATATTTACAAAAAAATTTGAATTTTTAATGTTACATTTCAGCATCTTGCTCTCATAATTTCTATAAAAAAAAAATTGGATATCGGCCATTAAATGGCCGGTACTGTATTAAAAAAAAAATTTGAGTACCAACCATTTTTCAGTCGGTAACAGATTAAATTGGGTACTGGTCAGAAAATGACCGGTATAAGTATTTTATAACTTTTTAGCGAATTTGAGTATATTTATTAATATCTATTAAATTTTGGATTTAAAAAAAAATGTCCGAAACAAAAACCTTTCTTTCTTTACCTCCAAATTCCGATACTCTCCTTCCTCTGTATATAAATGTACAAGCCCCCAAATCTCTCCTCCTCTTCACACTCTCCCAATTAAAATAAACCTCTCCTCTCCAGTCCCTACCCCTGCGCCATGCCTCCAGCCTTCAGAATCCTCCAAACAAATCACACCGACACCACCAATCACTCACCTCCTTCTCCCTCTGCCTCTGCCGCCGCCAACCCACCTGAGCAACCCCTCGCCGTCGACTCGGATGTAGTCGTCATCCTTGCCGCCTTACTCTGTGCTCTGATCTGTGTTGTCGGCTTGGCTTCTGTGGCACGGTGTGCATGGACTCGCCGTGCCGGGTCATCTGACCCAGCTCCCCCTTCCAATAAGGGTCTCAAAAAGAAGGCCCTTGAATTCTTGCCCAAAATCCCGTATGAACCGTCGAAAATTGAGAAATTGGCCGAGTGTGCTATTTGTTTGGCAGAGTTTGTCGAAGGGGAGGAAGTGCGCATCCTCCCTCAGTGCGGCCACGGCTTCCATGCCAGCTGCATCGACACCTGGCTCGGGTCCCACTCGTCATGTCCCTCGTGTAGAAGGGTGCTGGTGCTCCCTTTGGGGGGGCCACAGACGGGAACTGGAAAGTGCAGGATGTGTGGTGGGTCCAGCTCAGCAGCTGTAGAGATGGCCGTGAAGGCAAGGGAAGATGGCCAAGGAAGTAGCTATCTTCCCTAGCTAGCCCCAGTTGGTAAAGTTTGCAACTTTTTTTTAACTTTTTTGTTTGTTTGTTAAATCAGTTTTAGTTTTTAAGTTTTAAGTAGATTGAAGAATAGTTTGTTTCAATTAAGATTTGTCGACCTGTTGTGTATATTCGAAAAATTACTAGTTAGGTGGTGAAGATGTAAAGAATTTTCTTAGTGGAAGTTACTATTAATTGGTTCCCGTTTATTATTTTTTCTTTGCTTCTCTCTCTCTCTAAACCTCTGTAATTTTTTGTCGATCCTCTTCCTTCATATTTTTGTGCAAACGCTGGACTAGTGTCACTTCAATTTTGCTCTAATATCCTTCTGTGTACTTCCATTTCGTAACTTTCTCGTACACGGAAATAAGTAACAGACGTGCTATATATACTTTATGACTTGTTTGCCCCTGCTTTTCCGAATGCTTCCCCAAGGACACGCAGGATCGTCTGAGGGGTACAATGGAGAAATGCCGAAAGATGGCCCGATTTTATTGCATCCTTATGGAAGGGCGATTATACAATAGCTGGAATTTTGAAGTAAAAATTTGAGAAAGACCAACTAAAGATAAGAGCAAGAATGGCAGACTTGTAATTTATGGATAAACTATGGGCTAGAGTTTTTGTATTTGGAGTGAAGCATTTGGTTGTAGCCTGTAGACCTGTGGGCAAATATCCTCCCCGTGCCGTAAAAGATTCCCTTCATTTTACGGTTTGAGATTAACTCCCAGCTGGTTTGGGATTCGGGCTGACGGAGGGGGCAGAATTACTGGGCTGTGAGATTCGTGCCAAGTTAGAAAGAACGTTCCAGATCAAGTAATTGTAAAAGATTCCCTATTACGGTACCGGGGGTGATGTGAATTCGTAGACCTGTGGGCTTGAGGCGAGTAGGACGAAGATCACGTGATCCATGCCCATGTGATTCCAAATGAGATTCTAATTTGATAAAATTCTCTATCTATATTTCCTCCATTTCTGACTAACAGGACGAATCCTTTTCCGTCTCTTTGATGAAAGAAATGGCAGGAATTTGCTTTTAATTTGATTTCTAAAAATGGTAATTATTCTGGACAATTCGGGAAGGCGGAATTATGACAGTGACCGTTTGGAAAAGGGAAAGCGATGTGAATACTTAGGTCCTGTTCGGTTCACCATTTGGAAATGGAAAATGATGAGTTTTTTTCACTTTAATGAGTAATTTTTCCTTATGACAATTTATTATGTTATGGAATTGGAAACAAATCCTACCTCGTATTCCACTTTTCTTCACGAATTGGTGGGAAAAAAATTACTTGGTCCAAGTTAATATTTTTTTTTCCCACGAACTGAAACTTCATCTTTCCTCTTTAATGCATCTCTGAATAATTTTGATAAGTGATTATATATTTTACTACTTCATTATACATCCTTATTTACTTTATTTGAAAATATTTTAGTACAATATATACTGATACGTCCCTTCCGGGGGGAGTGGGCCGTAACTTGGATTTGATCCGTAAGCTGCTGATGGGCTCGTCCCGTCTCTGCGTGACGGGCCGAGATCTTAGACTGGATGGCTGCACGAGAGTACTTGACGTCTAACCCCTACAGTACCCTGCGTTATAGAAAATCGCGATCCCCTTTCCCAGGACTACCTGCCTTAAATAGGGGGATTTGGGGCCGTTGAGACGTCTTGTCAAAATGGTTAGGAGTCCGCATATGAGCAGTACTGTCCGCATAGGCGGCGGTAACCGCTCGCATAATTGGCGGTGACGTTAAGCCAAAGTTGGACTGGGCCTCCTGTTTGAGGGAGCAGCTTGATTTCGCGGGCCGGACTGTGCCGAATATGAGGGATGGGCCCAGCTGAGCTTTTATCCGGCTGGCAAGGCTGGAGCGCGGGCCTCATCTATCGGGTCTCAGGTTGGGTTCTGCGAGGCAGACCGAGTATTGAGTTTGTTCTTGATCTCGCGCTGGCCCCCAAGAGAGTCCGAGCTACGAGTCCATTCTTTGTTCAAGGGCTGGCCCACGAGGAGGTCCGAGCCCTGAGTTGCTCTTTGGCCTCGGGCTGGCCCCGCAAAGGGAGTCCGAGTTCTGAGTTTATTCTCTAGCTTTGGGCTAGCCTTATAAGGGGGGCCGAGCCCCATATTGCCTTTTTAGGCTGTGATTATATTTACGGCTTTATTTTATCTTATTTTGGGCTGGTCCTTAATGGGTCCGCACCTAAGATTATTTATGGACCTAATACGGGCTCTATTAGAGGCCATTTACATATAGACCTATCATATACTATCTCAAATATAAATCTAAGTTAATATTTTTACTAATGCAAATCCAAATTTATTTAATTTTGACTGTTTCAAGATCTAGTTTATATCTTTCATCATTTTGGCAGAATTTTTTTTTCAGAACTTATGTTTTTATTTAATTGAAAAGTGTTATTTTTTTTCAGAACTTGTGTTTCAAGAACTAGTGTGTTCTCACCAAGTCCCTTTGTGAGTTTAATTCAAAAATTTATTGAATTGGCTTCAAACGACGCATCCAAACTGTTGAAACCGATCTACTTCACGAGTGATACGTTTACATGTTAATTTATAAAATTTTCAAACTAATTTAGTATAAAGTCAAGCGGTCAACAAAGATGTTTTATAAGTTAATTTTAATGTGTTTATTTTTCATCATTTTTGACTACTTGACTTTACATTAATTAGTTTGAAAATTTATAAATTGGACATGTAAACTCATCACCTCGTGAAGTAGATCGGTTTCAACGATTTTGATGCGTCGTTTGAAACAATCCGATGGGTTTTTGAGTTAAGCTTACAAAGAGACTTGGTGAGCTTAAGAACACCCTAGTTCTATTATATAGGGTAGAACTAGGGTGCTCTTAAGTTCACCAAGTCCTTGGTGAACGCAAGTCTAAAATTCATCGGATCGGCTTCAAACGACGAATCTGAACAACCCGTCTACCTTGTGAGTGATGCGTTTACATACAAAATTTTAAATTTTGAAATTAATTTTGCATGAAGTCAACTGGTCAAAAAACGTCAAAAAATGAATACATTAAAATTAATTTATTAACCTTCTAATTTTGACCGCTTGACTTTATACTAAATTAATTCGAAAGTATAAAATTTTTACATGTAGAAGCATCACTCGTAAGTTAGGCGGGTTTCAACAGTTCGGATTCGTCGTTTGAAACCGATCCGATGGGTTTTACACTTGAGTTCACCAAGGGGCTTTGGTGAACTCTAAGAACACCCTAGTTCTACCCCTATATATATATATGAGGAGGGATCCAGTTACAACATTTTACAACAATTCGGTTTTGTAATTTTCAAAGTCCAAACAGTCGATCCAAACTGTTCAACATGATATCTATATTAAAATGTTCTTGGAGATCAAATTTTATATTTTTTTTGAATTTTTACTATTTATTAAGTATTTTACAAAACTGTTATTTTTCAGTGGTCCAGAATTGTCTAAAAATAGTACTTTTGTAAAAATACTTAATAAATACTTAATATATATATAGAGAGAGAGAGAGAGATAGGCTATGGTGAGTTGTGAGTTGTTTTTACTTCACGTCATATTTTCATTTCGAAAATCCAAACAATCGATCCGAACCGTTCAACTTTTTCTAAATATTGAAATGTGCTTGGAGACTAAATTTTACATTTTTTGGAATTTTTTACTATTTATTAAGCAACTTTGAAATCGCTGATCCCCTGTGAACAGTAAAAAACAGTAAAATTTTCTGGACCACTAGATCAGCGATTTTCAAAGTGGCTTAATAAATAGTAAAAAATTCCAAAAAATGTAAAATTTAGTTTCCAAGCACATTTCAATATAGAGAACATGTTGAGCGGTTCAGATAGGTTGTTTGGATTTTCAAAATGAAAATATGAGCGTGAAGTAAAAATGATATCTTACTTCACAACTCACCATAGCCCAGGTCTATATATATATATATATATATATATATATATATCTATATATATATATAGAGGAGGGTTCCAATGCCTCCATTTTTTCATGCCTCCACCATGCCTCCATTTTTAAAACTTTAATAACTCAAAATTTAAAACTTAAAAGTCAAATAAAACCGTTGGATATGATCTACATCATTATATATATACACATGTACAAAATTATGACATTTCAATTTTGTTTGGTGTCATTAAGAGCTTGTAAAAAACGTACTAATGTGGATAATTTTTAGACGTTGATTTTTGACACTTATGATTCACATAAAAACAAAATTGAAATATCATAATTTTTTATGAGCACAATAGATAAATGATGTAGATCATATCCAACGTTTTATTTTGACTTTTAAATTTTAAATTTGGAGTTATTAAAGTTTTAAAAATGGAGGCATGGTGGAGGCATGAAAAATGGAGGCATTGGAAACCCCTCCTCAATATTATATATATATATATATATATAGAGAGAGAGAGAGAGAGAGAGAGAGAGTGTGGCTAATATTAAAACGGTTGTTCCTAGCCCCCGGTGCTACCAAGTGGTTTTCTGATTTCCAAAGTTCAAACAGTCGATCCAAACCGTTAGATGTTCAATCTATATTAAAATGTGCTTGGAGACCAAATTTTATATTTTTTGGAATTATTTTACTATTTATTAAGATGGTTTGAAAATCGTTGTGGTGCTGAAAAAAATTTCAAAACAGTGATTTTTAATTTAACACTGAATAATATATAGTAACTAATAAATGGTGCTGAAAAAACAGTGATTTCAACACCAAACAGTTATTTTCAATGGTGCTAAAAAAACGCTGCTATTTAGTTTAACAATGAATAATATATAGTAACTAATAAATGGTCTTTGTACTAGAAATTGTATAATGTCCGGGTAACAAAATGACCGTTGAAAGCTATATGTATGGAGGGGGGTAAATTGTCTATAAAATTACAAAATTTGAAGTTGTTGTGTCAAAAAAAATATTATTGTGTCAATATCATCACCCCATAAACGGACAACTATCCGAATTCAGATCCAGTGCAGTAACCCAATTTTTGAGTTTCGAACCAAACCGTCCAAGATGCTCTAACACGAATCTTAAAGAGCCTGGACCCCACAAATGATACTGGGCCCTGCGCTACCACCGAATAGGCACCATACACGTCTAAACTCAAAAATTGGGTTACTTTAGGGGATCCGGACTCCAAGTATCCTCGGTAGTACTCTACAGTGGGGTCCACTACTATGGTTTGAGATTTTTTTTTTAGGAGAGGTTTGAGATTTAGTCTCAATCGTTTTGAGGTTTGGCTAGTGCAGGGACAATATTATTTGGACTTTAACATTCGTGCAAAGTTAAAAGAACGATCTGGATCCACTAATTAGAGAATCATTCTAAAAATTCCCTTGTGCGGTACCTACAGTACTTTGCATATAAATGTTTTAGTAGTTTTTATATTTTGAGTGCTAATTTGCAAATTTGAGTGGTGAGAGAATATTTTTTCTGTTATGCCAGTTTTGTCCTCGTCTAATACTATTTGTTTTACTTTAAACTAAACATGCTAATATGAAATGCACTTTAAAGAAAATATTTAAATTAAATGTGTTTCATACAAAGCAACTAACTTTGTTTATTTTTATAGTAATCACAATTTTGAAACGCAAATTTTGTGACTTTCACCTTCGAATGATTATGAAATTTATAAATTATTTTCAATTCATTACTTTTGTTGACATGCACAAAAAATTTAAATTAATTCAAAAGCACTAACTAATGAAAATTGCATGTTGCTTGTAAATACTGGAATTGAAAAAATGAAAAGGCACACCAAAAAAAAATAATAAATGTTACAAAACAAATACTGTCATATATATCGATCCAGATTATTCCATAGTATGAATAGTTTCAAAAATATATACAATTCTGCAATTTGTAACTTATTGGAACATTTTGAAATGTGAAATTTTTAACATTAACAATAAGGAATGTTCAAAAACAAAATGCAAAGAAAAGCAAAAATGATGAAAGTTAAACTAGTGATGAGCATTGAGAAAAGAAAATAAATTTGCTGTGATTCTCGGGAATCACAGGACCCTGCGATCCGATCTCAACTGTTGATCTTTTTCGAGATGTGTGCATGAAAATTTACTTTCTGAGAATGTTTTCGAGATCCGCGCACGGAAAAGTTTGAACAGTTACTCTCGGAATTTCAGGATCCTGCGATTCCTCTCGGAATTTCAGAATCCTGCGATTCCTCGGAATCGCAGCAGATTTGGACTCTTGAGAAAATGGATCCGGTGGGTCATCCTTTGAGTTTGAATTCTGACCGTCCGATAGGTTTGAGAGTTTATTATATAGCTCATGCTATTAGTATAGGTAATTAATTATCAAGATGGAATTGTTAGGCTTTAGTGAAAGTAGTTAGGTCTGTTCTTTGGATAAATATGTTAATTGCTACGATAATTCTAAAAACTTGTTGTGGAGAAGATAGAGATCGAATCGTTATTAATTATCCATGTTTGGTTTACCAACGCACTTTAGACCGACTGTATTTACTTCAAATAAGTATTGTATATATTATTGTTATTAAATATTTAACCAGTAAATATTATATAGATAATTCATTTTTTTTTAAACTCCGACAAAATTAACTAAGAATTAATAACTAAGATCATTGTATAACTTCACAAGAATAAGATTAGAGTACGATTTGCATTAAACTCCAGACCTCTTGTCTTCAAAATT
>JAJGRW010000426.1:145868-216140 GCA_025461045.1 Carex parvula
TTTGTCGATCCTCTTCCTTCATATTTTTGTGCAAACGCTGGACTAGTGTCACTTCAATTTTGCTCTAATATCCTTCTGTGTACTTCCATTTCGTAACTTTCTCGTACACGGAAATAAGTAACAGACGTGCTATATATACTTTTATGACTTGTTTGCCCCTGCTTTTCCGAATGCTTCCCCAAGGACACGCAGGATCGTCTGAGGGGTACAATGGAGAAATGCCGAAAGATGGCCCGATTTTATTGCATCCTTATGGAAGGGCGATTATACAATAGCTGGAATTTTGAAGTAAAAATTTGAGAAAGACCAACTAAAGATAAGAGCAAGAATGGCAGACTTGTAATTTATGGATAAATTATGGGCTAGAGTTTTGTATTTGGAGTGAAGCATTTGGTTGTAGCCTGTAGACCTGTGGGCAAATATCCTCCCCGTGCCGTAAAAGATTCCCTTCATTTTACGGTTTGAGATTAACTCCCAGCTGGTTTGGGATTCGGGCTGACGGAGGGGGCAGAATTACTGGGCTTTGAGATTCGTGCCAAGTTAAAAAGAACGGTCCAGATCAAGTAATTGTAAAAGATTTCCTATTACGGTACCGGAGGTGATGTGAATTCGTAGACCTGTGGGCTTGAGGCGAGTAGGACGAAGATCACGTGATCCATGCCCGTGTGATCCAAATGAGATTCTAATTTGATAAAATTCTCTATCTATATTTCCTCCATTTCTGACTAACAGGACGAATCCTTTTCCGTCTCTTTGATGAAAGAAATGGCAGGAATTTGCTTTTAATTTGATTTCTAAAAATGGTAATTATTCTGGACAATTCGGGAAGGCGGAATTATGACAGTGACCGTTTGGAAAAGGGAAAGCGACGTGAATACTTGGGTCCTGTTCGGTTCACCATTTGGGAAATGATGGGTTTTTTTCACTTTAATGAGTAATTTTTTCCTTATGACAATATGTATGTTATGGAATTGGAAACAAATCCTAACCTCGTATTATCACAAATTGGTGGGAAAAAAATTATTTGGTCCAAGTTAATATTTTTTTTTCCCACGAACTGAAACTTCATCTTTTCCTCTTTAATGCATCTCTGAATAATTTTGGTAAGTGATTATATATTTTACTACTTCATATACACCCTTATTGACTTTATTTGAAAATATTTTAGTACAATATATACTATCTCAAATATAAATCTAAGTTAATATTTTTACTAATGCAAATCCAAATTTATTTAATTTTGACTGTTTCAAGATCTAGTTTATATCTTTTATCATTTTGGCAGAATTTTTTTTCAGAACTTATGTTTTTATTTAATTGAAAAGTATTATATATATGTATATAGTAGTGAATTGAAAACGGTCCAGTCCGGGACGGGACGGTCCAAATCCGTCCGGTCCACGGGTATCCCGGTCCACGGGTCCGGTGGGTTGGACGGGTCCACTGGTCCGGTTTCAGAGGCTGACCCCCGGCCCTTGATCAAACCACAGGTCCGGCGGTTCCACGGTCCGGGACGGTCCAGTCCACGGGTCCGGGGGGTCACGGTCCGGTCCGGTCCACCGGTTTTTTTTTTTTTTTTTTTTGCTGTTTTTTTTTCTGTTTTTTTTTGGCTGTTTGTTTTTTCTGTTTTTTTTTTGCTGTTTTTTGTTCAATTCAATAAATTTGTTATTTGAATCGAACAATTTTTGTTATAATACGATATAAATTAAAATTCATGATATTCCAACACTTTTATTAAAATTTAAACCTGATTTATTTTAAAACAATTGATTTAAAAACAAAACCGAATTAGATTATTTTTACAAACATTCGGTTTTGATGTTACAAAAATTCCTTAAATCAATTGCTTTAGGAAAAAATGACGAATTATTTGATTCCTTAAAACTGAATTAGTTTTGAACAATTGATTTAAAAACAATTAACCTCGAACAGTTAATCTGAACAGCTCATTATATTTTTTTATATGAAAATATAATTAGTGACTAAATTTTACACAAATTATTGCACAAGATTGCACACTGATCCCAGTCTTTGGGGATTTCGATCCAATTCGTTTGAATTGATCCATACCAGATGATATAAATACCTTCAGAAATGATCGATTCACCATATTGTCCCCAAACTCAAAAATTCCAATAATCATTGTAAAATTCAAATTATTTGATTAATAATAATACTTGCATATTAAATGTTATCATTTTTTATTAATATGACATAGCATAAAGATATATTGAATAATTGAATAGAATACCCTAGTTCTATTTCAAGATATGTCACATTGTTAGTGTTTCATTTTAAAATTATAAGCTAGTTACATGTATTTGTGTTAAGTTAATATGTTGTCAATAGTTCTAGGTAAAATATGTTGTCAATATTTGTGTTAATAAATTTTAAATTAGTAATAGTTCTAGGTAAAATATATACATATTCTTAGTTATTATTTATACTTTCTAAGCTTGTTTGATAATTTTGAAATAAGAAATGTTATTTATGGAACATTGTTGCCACCTTCATTGTTATTAATTGACTAGTTAACATGATGAATAACCTTTCATGACTTATTTTCCTTATTTTCCTATTATAAAATAGCTAGGTTGCATTATTAAATTACAATATTCAATTTATTAGCTATGTTGCATTATTATTCTTAAGACTTAATTAGGATACAAGACCTATGTTGCATTATTATTTTACAATTCATTTTATTGGTTTGACATTCATATTATATATGAATCTTAGTATTAGTTGTTCTGCAAGTGCGAATCTTAAGACAAGCCAAGAGATGCTTAATCACTCCTATAATTTTAACTTTTTAATTATGTATATTACCATTTTATTATTTTGTTAAGATTTGGGTTTAAATAATGTATATTGTAGAGATTTGGGTTTAAATTCTAATCACGTGCATTAATTAGGTATTTTAAATTTGAGCTCTACAATATAAATTTTCTAGTTCCACCTCAGTTGTTCAGTTTAAATATTTTGATCGAAGCTTCTTTAGAATTATTTTAGAAATATTGGTATATTAGTTTTCTTTAGAAATATTTTAGATATATAACAGTTATTATACTTTTAAGGGAAGATAATAAACTTTAAAGTTTGATTTATTCCGAATTAAAACAAAAAATGTGCGTTCTAGACAGAACAATAATATTAAACTATTAATCATTAATTCTGGAGCACGAATCTTGATACTCTGAAAGGTATATACACTTGTCTAATACTCTGGAGCACGAATCTTGATACTCTGGCGGAGTGGTTAAAAGCTTCATCTAAGAATAGATCATCATATTTTCATTTTTCTCGTAAGTAATAATAAAATGTAGAACAAAATCATCGTTGCATCTTCCCCTATTTGAATTTGGGGGTTGCTGTTGTGATTTTGTGATATATTGGATCTTTTGTTTGATGGATACGGGCTTAAATGAGAGGTCAAATATTAAAGTTAGTATAATGTAACACAAGATAAACTGTGGCGGAGTGGTAAAGGTTTTGGTTGTATTGAGAGAGGACCCAAGTTCGAATCCCGCTGCCAACAAAAAAAACCAATTTTGTGTCGGTGTATGCGCGGCTCACGGGTGCGGGTCCGGTTCACGTCGCGGCTCATGGGCGCGGGTGTGGTTCACTGGCCGGTGTATGCGCGGCTCACGGTGCAGCGGGTTCGGTTCGGTCCGTTGCTACAGTACAAAATCCGGGTCTGGCGGGTTCGTCCGGTCCGGTCCGGGACGGGTCAGGTCCACGGGTAGAAGAAGGGGGTCGGTCCTGGTCTGTGGGAAGAAAACCAAACCGCCCCATCCCAGGACCGGACCGTCTCTAACCCCGGTCCGGGACGGGTCCTGTGCACGGGACGGGCCGGTCCTGGACCGGCCGGGTTTTTTCAAAACACTAGTATATAGTAGAACTAGTGTATTCTAAAGCTCACCAAGTCCCTTTGTGAGCTCAATTCAAAAACCAATTGAATTGGCTTCAAACGACGCATCCAAACCGTTGAAACCGATCTACTTCACGAGTGATGTGTTTACATGTCAAATTTATAAATTTTCAAACTAATTTAGTATAAAGTCAAGCGGTCAAAAAAAATATGGTTTATAAGTTAATTTTAATGTTTTTATTTTTCATCATTTTTTACCACTTGACTTTACATTAAATTAGTTTTAAAATTTATAAAAATGACATGTAAACTCATCACTCGTGAAGTAGATCGGTTTCAACGATTTGGATGCATCGCTTGAAACCAATCCGATGGGTTTTTGAGTTAAGCTCACAAAGAGACTTGGTGAGCTTAAGAACACCCTAGTTCTATTATATATATATATATATATATATATATATATATATATATATATATATGAGGAGAGGGATTCACTTACAACATTTGTAAGTTACAACATCTTACAACGATTCAGTTTTGTAATTTTCAAAGTCCAAACAGTCGATCCAAACTGTTCAACATGATATCTATATTAAAATGTGTTTGGAGATCAAAATTTACATTTTTCTTTAATTTTTTTACTATTTATTAAATATTTTACAAAACTGTTATTTTTTAGTGGTCTAGAATTGTCTAATAACAGTAGTTTTGTAAAATACTTAATAAATACTTAATATATATATATATAGAGAGAGAGAGAGAGGCTAATATTAAAACGTTTGTTCCTAGGCCTTGGTGCTACCAAGTGGTTTTTTTATTTCTAAAGTTCAAATAGTCGATCCAAACCACTAGATTTTCAATCTATATTAAAATGTGCTTGGAGACCAAATTTTATATTTTTTGGAATTATTTTACTATTTATTAAGATAGTTTGAAAATCGTTGTGGTGCTGAAAAAAACTTCAAAACAGTGATTTTTAGTTTAACAATGAATAAAATTAAAATTAATATATAGTTTAACAATGAATAATATATAGTAACTAATAAATGGTGCTGAAAAAAACAGTGATTTTCAACACCAAACAGTGATTTTCAATGGTGCTAAAAAAACGCTGCTATTTAGTTTAACAATGAATAATATATAGTAACTAATAAATGGTCTTTGTACTAGAAAATTGTATGATCTCCGGGTAACAAAAATGACAATTGAAAGCTATATGTATGGAGGGGGGTAAAATTGTCTATAAAATTACAAAATTTGAAGTTGTTGTGTCAAAATAAAATATTATTGTGTCAGTATCATCACCCCAGAAACGAACAAGTGTCCTCGGTAGTACTCTACAGTGGGGTCCACTACTACGGTTTGAGATTTTTTTTTAGGAGAGGTTTGAGATTTAGTCTCAGTCGTTTTGAGGTTCGGACTAGTGCAGGGACAGTATTATTTGGACATTAAGATTCGTGCAAAGTTAAAAGAACGATTTGGATAGAGAATCATTCTAAAAAATTCTCTTGTGCGGTACAGTACTTTGCATATAAATGTTTTAGTAGTTTTTATATTTTGAGTGCTTAATTTGCAAATTTGAGTGGTGAGAGAATAATTTTTTTGTTATGCCAGTTTTGTCCTCGTCTAATACTATTTGTTTTACTTTAAACTAAACATGCTAATACAAAATGCACTTTAAAGAAAATATTTAAATGTGTTTCATACAAAACAACTAACTTTGTTTATTTTTATAGTAATCACAATTTTGAAACGGAAATTTTGTGACTTTCACCTTCGAATGATTATGAAATTTATATAATTATTTTTCAATTCATTACTTTTTGTTGACATGCACAAAAAATTTAAATTAATTCAAAAGCACTAACTAATGAAAATTGCATGTTGCTTGTAAATACCGGACTTGAAAAAATGGAAAGGCACACCAAAAAAAATAATAAATGTTACAAAACAAATACTGTCATATATATCGATCCAGATTATTCCATAGTATGAATAGTTTTAAAAAATATATACAATTCTGCAATTTGTAACTTATTGGAACATTTTGAAATGTGAAATTTTTAACATTAACAATAAGGAATGTTCAAAAACAAAATGCAAAAGAAAAGCAAAAATGATGAAAGTTAAACTAGTGATGAGCATTGAGAAAAGAAAATAAATTTGCTGTGATTCTCGGGGAATCACAGGACCCTGCGATCCGATCTCAATTGTTGATCTTTTTCGAGATGTGTGCATGAAAATTTACTTTCTGAGAATGTTTCCGAGATCCGCGCACGGAAAAGTTTGAACCGTTACTCTCGGAATTTCAGGATCGATATCCTGCGATTCCTCTTGGAATTTCAAATAAGTATTGTATATATATTATTTGTTATTAAATTATTTAACCAGTAAATATTATATATAGATAATTATCATTTTTTTTTAAACTCCGACAAAATTAACTAAGAATTAATAACTAAGATCATTGTATAACTTCACAAGAATAAGATTAGAGTACGATTTGCATTAAACTCCCAGACTCTTGTCTTCAAAATTAAAATAATAATAATAATAATAATAATAAACTCTATTAGGCTTTAGAGTTTAGATTGGGCTGCCAAATAGGATAAATTTTGTGTTAACAAAAAAAAAAAAAATTAGTTAATAAATGAGAATTGAAACTGAATAATTAATTAAGAAAAAAAATCAGATTCAAAGTTTGGTCATGGTTCATCTATGCTTTCACTCGACAATTATTTTTTCACAAGTTCGACCGGAAAATCAAACAGGAGTTTTACAATCTAAAAATTATCTTTTAAAATGCAAGAGAGAAGCTTAGAGTTGGCTCTAGGAGAGATTTCATGAAAGGAAGGAGAGCAAAGAGACCGACCCTTAGTGCATTCTCTCTGCAGTCGATTTTTCTCATCAATTCTCATCCCAAATCAGAGTGTAGAGGAGGTGACTTTTTTACCTTCCCTCTCCATCTCTCATTTCTTTCATTTTCTTTATATGCTCCGTTCTGGAGCACAATCTTAAATGTATGCTTTCGAGTTGTTGATATTGAAAAAGAAAAAAATGGTTTAGTTGTTATGATAAAATGAAAGGAGAGGAGAAGAGGAAGGAGAGCGAGAGAGAGAAAAAGAGAAAATTTTATAAATTATTGTTTTCTCAAAACATATTTTTGGATCATTTTTTTCTCCTTCTCTTTTTCTTTATCTCGTCGTAATTTCTCCTTTTAATTTTATTTTCTTCTCCGTTTGGACATATAAAATGGACGAACCAAAATTTAAAATTTGCACAGTTTTAAAAAATGTTCATTTACTTTATACTCGCATTGAATTTTTCTTTGCATAAATAATTTTAATAATTTTTGTTTGCTAGGAGAGTTATATAACTAATATATGTCTTTAAATATTTGCGTGAAATTTGAGTTCTGAAGGTATGAATACAAAAGGTTGCAAAACCTTTTTTTCTTTGATGTAAAACATGAACTAGATCAAAAGACGATATTGATCTTTGATCAGCCAAAATACAATGCAGCAATAGGTATTTTGGTGTAGCGGGTCAACCAAGATTTCTAATGTGGCAAGTCTTTCACATGGCAATTAAGTTGATATTTCCGATTATAAAATGATTTTACAATCGCATTTAGTGTGGCAGTTCACAAAGTGTAGCAACTAGCAAGTCAGATTAGCAAAATAGTTAGTGCCACGGCTTAATTATATATTGTACTTTGTAGGATTAGGATGTTCTTAAGCTCACTGAGAGTCTCACTAAGTTCTTGGTGAGCTTAATTAGAAAACATATTGAATTGAATATAAACAACGAACTGAAACAGTTGAAACCGATCTATTTCACGAGTTGTTTACATACATAATTTATATTTTTTTTAATTAATTTAGTATAAAGTCAAATAGTACAAAAAAGTTTATTAATTAATTATAATGTGTTCATTTTTATTCAGTGTTTGACAGTTTTGACTATTTTATACTAAATTAGTTCAAAATTTTATAAATCTTGCATTTAAATGCATCACTTGCATTTAATTCAACAGTTTAAATTCGTAATTTAAAATCAATCAATATGTTTTCGAGTTAAGCTGGCGAAAGATTTGATGAGCTTAAGACATCCTAGTTCTACTCCCGTTAAAATATTTCTTAGATTTAGAATTTTCCTAGTGTTCAAATATTTCTTGTATTTCGCTTATTTATATTTAGTTCTACTTGCATAATTTGGTAATTTTAGCGAAAACTAATATTAGGCATATGGAAGCGACTAATTGTATCCAAGGTTCTATATCCGGTTTGTATCTAAGTTCAACTGTCATTTCACTAGCACTGATATTGTAAAACTCAATAGCAAATTATATATAATAAGTAATCCAAATTTCTCATAACTAACACTTTTGAAAGTGGTCCCGAGTTAGTTGCTAACTGCTTGCAACTTACACAATTTGTCCAACTTCCTGTACTTTCTCCATGACCACTTCTAGAAGTTTGAAAAAACGGGACCACTTCTACAACTTGCAGTACTTTGCAACTAACATCGAGAATACTGTAAAAAAAATTCAAAATTTAAATTTTCAAATTTTTTTTCAAATTTTTTTCAAAATTTAAATTTTTGTAAATGACAATATTAATACTGTAAAATAACTTTAAGGATACTATCAAAACACATGATGAATACTTTAAAACCGTACTATGAATATTATAAATTTTTTTTAATTTTAAATTTTAATTTTTAAATTTTTTTTTCAAATTTTAATATTTTATATATGCATCTAGATCCTGTAAAATAACACTGAGGATACTGTAAAACAAATATTATAGATACTATAAAATAAAAGATGGATACTATAAAGACTTACAAAAAATGAATACTATAAAACAACATATGCATACTATAAAACAACATGATGGATGTTGTAAACAAAATGATACACAAACATAAAATGTCACTGTTCACAAACACATTGTTTCTTTAGAATCCATAACTGTTCAACAACACTAGCATAAACAAATATAACTATTCAACAACACTAGCATTAGGGCTGGGCAAAATTACTCGAACTCGTAACTCGCTCATTTACAACTCGAGTTGGCTGACTCGTTTAATAAATGAGCTGAGTTTGAGCTGACCCCAACTCGCTCATTTATAACTCGAGTTACATAAAGTTACACAGTCTTGGACAAAAAATTCCAGAATAACCAAAACCAAACCCAAACTCGACTCAAACTCGGCTCAAACTCAGCTCAAACTCGTTTATAACTTGTGTTGTATTGATTTAACTGGTTAAACGAGTTGTGAGCCAACTCGAGTTGATAACGAGCTGAGTTCGAGTTGGCTCTACAACTCGTTATTACCATCCCAACTCGAGTTGACTCGCTTATTTATTTAATGAGCTGAGTTTGAGTTGGAGGTAACTCGCTCAAACTCGGCTCATTTACAGCCCTAACTAGCATACACACTGTTCCACAAAACCATAATATTCAACACACAAATATTACATGAGACAAAATAAAAACATAAAGGCAAATCTCTTGAAAAGTTGTTACATCAGAATCCTCTAATGAACATTATTTGGATGAGAGAAGTCTTATTACTAGAATGACACGTTCCGTTGATATATCATCCTGCAAAAAAAAACATAAACAAGGTTATAAATTGGAGTTACCTGACTGAAAGAATAAACTTACAAATAGCAATTACATCATAAACTTACAAAAAAAAAAGGTTACCTGGGTGAAAGAGATAGGCATCTCGGTGATCAAATTATACACAAAACACAAAACAAATATCGCCGGAGAAATCGAGAAAGTAAACTAAAATTTTCAAATATTGAAGTACTCCAAAATTTGCTCGAAAAATTCTTACTAAATAGATTACAAAATAGAAGCAACTAAACAATTCTTTAAATCTATTGTCCATCTATAGATCTTCGATTTGAAGAAAAAAAATGAAATTAGCAAATTGACAACTGCATAGTGTCAAAAATCAAAATAGTGAAAATCAGGATATGAAATTGAGAAAAAATTAACTAAAAAATTGAAAACCCCAGATCCTTCGAAAAAATCGAATCAATCAAAACTAAATCGGAGAAAATCAATCAATCATAACTGGACCAAAGTTTGAGATGCAATATCGCGAGTGTATGATTTTGAGGCCTGAAATCGAAGCAAAATCAAAGCCGTGGTTCAAAACCACTTCGATATTTGAGGAAATTGAGGTCTGAAGTCAAAATTAAATTGGCTCTGAGAGGGACGAAGCTGTAGTGCGCCACTACCGCTGTCTTCTTCATTGTCCAAGTGGTCCAGTACTTCGTCGCCGGCACTGCCGTTGACAAGCAATTTTTTTCTCACGCGTCGCTCATAGGAGGATCGAGCGGATTCCACGATGCCATCGCTCGATCAGAGAAAAGATCGAGTTTAGATTGAAATTTGTTTTGTTGTGAGAGAGAAAAAACAGAAATTGAAAAGGAAAGGGATTGAGGAAGGAAGAGAACTGGAGAGAGTTTGGAAAAGTTATTAAATAAAACAGCATAGGGGGGACCACAGACGGTTAAAATAGCTTGAAAAGTTGGTTTGGATGCAAACCGGATAAAAGTTGGGTATAGAAATCTTTTCTCATCAATTTAACCATAATTAAGAGCTGAGTGTTAAATAGCCGAAATTTTTTTTGTTACCACAAGAAAAAAATCAAATTAAATCGTTACCACTCTGGTTTGGCCCGTATCAATTCTACCACCCACGCTAACCCAGTTCGCGCACCAAATAGGCTGGTGCGCGCACTGGGTTGGCGCACAAAGTGGTGCGCTGACTGGGTTGGCGCACCAACCTCTTCTGTCTATTAAGGCACCAACTTAGTATTATTTTTATGTGGCGTATTTTAGATCGTTATTTCGATTAGTTTTATGTTGCGTATTTAGATATTATTTTCATATTACTTCTTATGTTGCGTATTTTATATCTCATATCCCGTAATACATAATACATTAAAACATAAGAACACACCATAGATAAAACATAACACACAACGATAATATATTAAAACATAACACACAATACATAAAACATTACCGAAATCCTTAACCTTAATACAAAACCGAAAGTTTGTACCATAATACATAATACATAACCGAAAACCCTAACCTTAATACATAAACAGAAAGCCCTAACCATGGCATTATTGGGTACGGTTCCTAGCATCCCTTCTTCTTCTCGCATTCCTTTCGAGAGTAGCTCTGTTGGTCTCGTGACCTCTTCTCCTTCCTTCCAGTATGTCCATCCACATTGGGATCCTGTTGTGTCTTCTCCGACCCAACTTCACTAACCGGTGCTCTGGCGTTAAGATATCCCTTCGTGCGGCGGCCAATCACCTTGATTGTCATACACGTGGAATTCTCCACTCCATGTGTCGATAAGTGTTTGGATGTTGTAGTAGTAATTGACGAAGACATTTGGATCGTAGTTCCTATATTTTTCACACATTTGTAAGTTTCATCATCCAAAATTATTATGAAATTTTAACACACATTCGTACCTTATTTGACACACTGACATCACATGAACACATGGTATTCCGGTGAGCTAAGGCTTTTGGCAAGAGCATTGCACCTCATGGTCGTTCTGCACAACGACCTTGTACCTACAGTCTCGGGACGTGTACACCCATTTGCCTGCCTCTATGTCAAATGGGATTTTCTCGCCATGTGATGTCACCATGAATTCCCCGGATCTATTGAATGGAACCGCGCTCATTTTGTTAGTCTTCCGGATGTGCTTGTTCAGCTTCAAGTGCGTACGAGTGGAGAACAGCTGACCCTCTTCTTGGCATTGCACGGCCTTCTCTCTTCTTTCAACGAACCATGTGACACACTTATAAAACGTCTCCTCAATAATTGCAGCAACCGGTAACCTACGAGAATTACAATTTACAGTTAAAATAAAGATAACCTAAAATATTTCATTAATAGTAAACTATGAGAATTGTGAATAACAAACCTGCGAGAAGTTTTGAAGACATTGTTCAGCGATTCAGAACCATTGCTGGTCATTATTTCCCAACGACTCCCGTCGTCCATAGCTTGATAAACCTTCCATGGCTTAGCTGGTTCTTCCTCGTCATTTTCATTATACTTGCCACATGTATCCAAGTATGTCAGCCAATCAGGATTTCGCCTTCCGATTGCATCAAGGCCATCCTGTAATCTTCTTCGCTTCTTCTTTTTAACCATCATCTTGAAGAATTTAGAAGCAACCTTATCCTGAGTGTGTTTTCCAAAATTCTCAAACACGTGTTGAGAACAGAACCTGTGGGCACACTGCCCGTTCTCCTCTGACCAACCCAAATCATCTTGAATGAACACCTTTTTTATACCATTGTGCCGGTCAGAGACCACACACATGAACCTATTCGGACCAATTACATTATCCCGCACCCACTTCATAAACCACCCCCAATTCTCAAACTCTTCGCTCTCTACCAATCCAAATGCTAGTGGGATTAACTGGTTCTCCGCATCATATCCGATGACAATCAACAACTTGCCCTTGTATCTACCTGACAAGAAACAAGCATCGATACTGATGACGGGTCTGAGGTGACCTACTGCTTGTATACACGGTCCCCATGCCCATGCCAACCTCATGAAATACCGGTAATGTTCCTTTTCTGAAGGCTTGGAAACAACGTCATACACAGTTCCCGGATTTACCCTTTTTATTGCCTCCAACAAAGGGACAATAAGCCCGTAAGACCCCTCCCAACTACCAAATGCCCGGGCAATCGCTAACTCTCTACCACGCCATAATTTGTTGTATTTTGGGACGATGCCCTCAAACCTTTCAGCAACCAGGTCCCTGATAGCTCTGATAGTAATATCAGCATTTTTTTCTAAAGAAAGTTTTATGCAGTTGGCGACCATAGAGGACGTCAACTGCGCATGATCTGACCTGGATGCATCTGCGTGGCATGTGTGCGGTACCTCATTCTTCGTGATGGCCCAAGTATTACCAAAGCCTGTGGCCCTCGCAACCAACTTCCACTTGCACTTAAACCTCAACCTTACTCTGTCGCTGTGTGTCTGTATGACCTCGATATTTTTCTGTATGTGCCAGTGGTGGATTTTTTCTTTCATTTGATCCTTGTCGTTGTACGTCATCCCCTCAGAAACCATTGTTCTTTCTCCAACCTAATTGAAAATTCAAAAAAATTAAATTATTATATTTTCAAAGAAATAAAAAATTCATATAAGTTCAAAAACGAACCTCTGAACCCGCAAAAAAAATGTGGTCAGCCTCTTCAAACCCCGAAGTGTCATGAAAAGCTGAAAACGGGTGTCTCTCTCCACGACCCGATATCGGCCACTTTCGCATACCCAGAACGGGACGATTGTCTTCCTCATCACTGTGATCTATTGTCCGCCCACCGTCATCACTAGCATCCCAATTTTCCTCTGCCTCCCGTTCTTCAGGATCATCGTCTGTATTGTCAGTATAATAACGTGGTTCTGGAGTTTCAGATCGGTTCCGGCTAGAGCTGGAGGATGGAACCTGAGATCGGCCCCGATTAGAACCAACTCCCACGGATGGGGACCGACTACGACCAGCCCCCGTGGATGGGGACCGACTAGGACCAGCCTCCATGGATGGGGACCGACTAGTACCAGCCCCCGTGGGTGGGGGCCGACTAGTACCCGCTAAATTTAGGGCCCGAGTAGGACCCGTCACTGACTGATCCATGCCCCGACTAGGGTTCTGTGTACGGTTCTGTCTAGGGTTCTGTCTACGGTTCTGTCTGGGGTTGGCAACCACATATAACTCTAGGAACTTGAAAGGTGTTGTCAAATTCAATGTCATTTGGGTATACAACCCCCAACTGCTATCGTCTAGTACAGGGAGTTGTTGGAACCATGTTTGGTTGCCTTGGCCAATATTAATTCTAGCGGAAATTACCAGTTCGTAATAATTCGGGTCAATACCAAGTTCCTGGTACACTTCCCTAGTTATACCGGCGAAATCTAAATCCGAACCGATATTGAACATTTTCTGGGGTTGGGTACTGTAATAAGCACCATTGGGCCCTTGTTGTACTTCACCACCAAAATAACAAGCAATTCCAATCATAGTTACCTGAATTACAGAACAAACCCAACATTTAATAAATTTACAAAAAATTAAAAAAGTAATTAAATAATTAAAAAAATATAAAGGACTAGAGTGAAAAAAAACTTACTCTTTGGTCTTTGCGAGAATGTTCTTTGCTGCCTGCTGCCTTGGGTCGAATGGAATGAGCACAGTATACTAAGTTGGTGCCTTAATAGGCAGAAGAGGTTGGTGCGCCAATCCAGTCAGCGCACCACTTTGTGCGCCAACCCAGTGCGCGCACCAGCCTATTTGGTGCGCGAACTGGGTTAGCGTGGGTGGTAGAATTGATACGGGCCAAACCAGAGTGGTAACGATTTAATTTGATTTTTTTCTTGTGGTAACAAAAAAAATTTCGGGCCTATTACAGTGATTTCTGTCACAACATATTTTGAGAATTGTAGTATTATTGTTGTCATGAATTTAATTGACAGGATCAAAGGTTTAGTAGTGTTGTTTTTGTGAGAGATGAAATAACTTATAACTGGGGAGAAAAATATATTTTTGATATGATCTGCTTTTGTTACAATCCTAAGTTTCTATTTATAATTACATGGTTTGATATAGCCGTTGGTACCTAATACTACTTTTGGTACAACAGTACATTGTACCGTTTGAGTTATTTCTTAAAAATTGCCTATTTTTACTTTTTACATTTAAACCCTTGATTTATAATGAATTATATTCTAAGATTATTCTTCAACAAGTAGTCTGATCAAACAAAAATTCTAAAGGTCAGAGACCAACCCTCCCATTCTTTTGCTTGAGATCTGTTAGCTTTCCCATATGAATATAATTAAAATATCCAGAGAAAAGTTTCAAATTTTAATACCAAGACACTTGTTATGTTACTCTTTAATTTGGGATCTACCTCAAAATATCTCAAGACATAACCTAATTGTAAACCAATTATGGCAAGCATAGTGGAAACCTAATTTCACAAGTAACAAAGGAAAAAGAAAGTAGGTCTTAATTTGTGTATAGTGCCCCTAGTTGGCATGTATTATGGGTCCGGATCCCCTAAAGTAATCCAATTTTTTGGTTTTGGATCGGGACCGTCCGATTCGAATTCGTTGCTCAGAATCGTCTCGGGATTCGAATCCGTCGTCAAAATATGTGCGCTCCACTTCGGGATGAATTATCGTGGATTCGAATCGGACGGTCCCGATCAAAAACCCAAAAATTGGGTCACTGGATCTGAATTCATGTATTATTCAGCTGAGGTGACATCTCTAGTACAATGATTAGACGGACTACTCATCTTTGCTTTCATTGGTACCATATTCTCATGACTCGCTGTCTCAAAGTTACTTTGATGAGAACGTGTAAAGAATCTTGTTTTGTTGTTCTTTGTATTTGAATGCGTGGCACTCCTTTATGACTAAGTCTAATTGATATACCTACCTTTCTGGAAGAGGTTGGTTGGTAATAGCCTAATAGGAGATGCGCACTACACATCGTCACATCCCAATTCAATTCAAACTCTTCCCATGTTCTAGGAGCCAATGCTGCTTCGTTTTTGCGTTTGCACACGTATGCACCGTAGATATATAATTTTTTTTTTTGAAGTTTTAACCCTGTTGGAAGCAACATATTGGTTAGTTTTGCAGGAGGTCATTCAACTCAGTGGAATTTTCAATTTTTTAAAAGTTTATCTTTCATAATACAGTTTCATTGTTTGCAGAGTATACTAAATTTCAAAGTGAAAACAAACAAATACATCAAGATCTTTATAAATAATACTCATAAATTTTGTTGCGGGATTAAACATAGTTGAAACGATCTGATTATTTGACAAATTAATCATATTTCAGATCTATATACCAAGTGACAGTCAAAATGCACATGAAATTTGAATAAAACAAAGAATATTGAAATGTTTGGTTGTAGTTACTGATATCTGCTGAAATTGTCAACTAAATTTTTAGCAGTTCCCTTGCTAACCGGAACCTCAACCTCGCTAGTGGTATATGCATATATCGAATTATGTGGCCTCAGCAAGTGGAGAGCAACTTGGGTCCGATGCCCATCGGACCCAAAGTGGGTTCGATGGGCTCTCTGACCGTCTGATATGCTTTAAGATTCGTTTGCACGTAAATTAAAGCAGACGCGAAAGTTCTGGCATGAATCTTAAAGCAAATCGGACGGTCATAGAGCCCATCGAACCCACTTTGGGTCCGATGGGCATCGGACCCAAGCTGCTCTCCAGCAAGTGAGACCATATTTCCAGGAAAGACCAATTAGCATCATCAACAAAATCCAATAACCCAGTTATCATTATTACATAAAGAAATTCGCAAAAGAAAAAACAAAGAAAATAGAACGAAGAAACGAACAAATGCTACTAAAAGGGTAAGAAGAAGAACAACAAAATGATCCAAAAACTCTACTTTACAAAGCTCCTCTCCTCAGATTCCTGAAAATCTCATTTTTTATTTGGCACACATTCTCAACCAAAACCCTAGCAGCATTTCTTCATTTTTCACTAAATCCTAGTTATCCCAGTCAATCCTGCTTTGCCCCAACAGCAAAGAACTCTGAAATAACCTCAAGTGGCATCCCCTTGGTCTCTGGAACCCGCAAATACACAAAAGCAAATGCAACCACACAAACGACTGCATAAATACCAAACACACCAGCCAGACCAATAGAATTGAGCATCATGGGAAGAGTATACGTCACGATTATGTCTCCAATCCAGAATGTGAGAGCACAGATGGCAATACACACACCTCGAACCCGGGTAGGGAAAATCTCAGCACAGAGGATATTGGGCACGGGTCCGAAACCCATTACGAACACACAAAAGTAGACTATGACACTAATTGTAGAGAGTGCTGCATGGACCATGGTACCAAAGTTGAAAAGGTTTACTATAACTAGGATGATTAGTGAGGCTATCAAGATTGGAATTGTTGCCAGAAGCAAAAACCTGTATTATAAATTACAAGGAAAACAGTTATAGAAAATTAATAAACAATAAAATATAACAAAACCAAGAAAACTGAAACTAAAAAAACAATCAAAATTAAAATAATTAATAATTCCATTTCCTAGAAATCAAACTACTAGGTACTGCCAGAATATTTATTAAAGAGAACAAGACTAATACCTTCTACCAGAGAAGTCCATGAGACGCATGGCAACACCAATACTAGGGAGCATGAGAAGTGTGGTGAGAGCACTGATTAGAATAGATGCTGAATCAGCGCTAATGCCCAAGTTTGAAAGAAGAACACCTACGCCAGCTTGCTCAAGAATCTGAGGGGTGTAATAAAGGACTCCATTTATTCCAGCAAACTGCACAGAAAGAGAGACATTGTAGATGTTATGAAGGAAAAGAAGAACACTTCTATCTTAATTTTGCAATTCAATTTTTTAGAAAAGGGTTACAGTCAATTAAATCGAATGTTTAGTCATTTAGCCTCCCTTTGCTTCTGAATTTTTGCGATTAATACTGTAAAATTGTACAAATTACAGTAGCATGTTACTAGTGTCTGGTATGTTGTTGCACACTAGTTTTCCCCTTTTTGGCTTGTTTCATGTCTAATAATTATACATGTGAAGATCAACTTGGCGGTAACTCAGTAAACACATGATATATCGAATGCTAGCTTATGAATGATTGCACCAATGTTGTAATTGAGCAACAATTCAATTGGCTTAGTTCTAGAGCTTACGTAAAGAAATGGTGACTGTACAAATTCAGGCTTAATTGCTCGGCTAAAGGTTGATTATGGCATAGCTGGCACAGGTCAGTGTTAACTGCAAATACAGCCCCACAAATGCACGCAAGATTGGTTTAAACTGGTTATTATATGAATGCCAGAAAACAAACCACCAAAATAGCTAACTGACATCAATACCTGTTGAAGGATCTGGAGACCAATTCCAACAATCAACGCCCTGGTGACCCCAGGCTCCAGGAGATTCTGCCACTTTGGACCCTTGACTGCAGTCTCAGCAGGGTGCACCATAGCCGGGCCCACTGGATTCTGCCCCATTAGATCCTTTGAGAAAAGTGCTGGCTGGCTAACCAGAGCTGCAGCCTGGACGTACCCCCCCGACTCCTCTGGTATCTCACCACCACCTGTTACCGACAAAAATGAGCCCTTCACCGATCCTGTACCACCAGCTCCTTCCGGGTGCAAATACATCCTCTTGAAATCACCATCTGCTTCTGACCATTTCCATGCAAGCTGCCAACCACCTCCTATCCCCATGCCACTAACTGCCTCGCCATTAGGCCCCACCTGGAAGAGACTGCTGTTTCCTTGAGCTAGTGAGATTTCCTTACCTTCCATGCTTGTTGCTTGACGAGATAAAAGCGGGCTCTGTAAATTGTCGTCTGAATCATCTCCAACATTGTCAGATTTGTCGTCTTCGCCTTCACCTTCTCCCTCCCTCTGGCTCTCTTCATCCCAGTTATGATCAGGTCTTGGGTGCTGATCAGCCATGCTAAACATGCTACCAAAATTAGGGAACATTGTGCTCCCCATGCTGCCTAACATTTCCGGCGCCTTGTCATGAATATAACCAAAGAGGGGCACAATAGGGTCCATTAAAGGCACGGTTCCTTGACGGGATACTAGGGAGATGGCACTGCCTAGCCTGCTCTGCCCCTTAACTGGCCGGGCAACCCAAGAAAGACCTGCTCCAGGACCATAGATCTTGACTTTCTCTGTGTCGTCTTGTTCTGTTTCGTCAGGAAATGCATCAGGAGGCTCGATTATGTATTCTTCGATTGCTGTATCACCGCCTACTGCCAAGCCTTCCACTAGAAGGGCCATTTCCCCTATATAAGAAATGATGGAGAGAGATTATCTTTCCTGTTCTATATCAAAATCACATCGTTCATATTTGTTTATTCTTACTGAGACTCAACCTTGAAATACACAATAATTCACCAGTGAAAAAAAATCAGTTAAGCAAAACACCTGTGATCACTCTTGTTTCTTATGCCCATCGTGTTACAACAGTTTTGTGACCTATGCCTCATATGTGTAGTATTTCCAACCATCATTGAACATTCTTTGATAGTTGCAAATATGACTAACACTTTCAGTCAATTGGGAGGAAAAGGTACACTCCATTAAATCTTGACAAGTTTGCTCCTACTACTAAGCTATTATTCCAAGCAAGGCTATTGTACTAAAGTCAGTACCTAGTGGTTGGTATTGATGCTCCAGAGTCAAACTTCTTAATAACCGGTGATCTAAGCTGTTGATTCTGATGTATATATCAAATTCTAGTGTAAGAAGCAATTTTAATTTTCGACAAAGTTACCATATCGTAAGGGATGACAGGAATATGTTATAAGACGTAATAATATTTTCAAAATTTTCAAAATTACATCTCCTATTGGATCTTGATATCCATCCACGTAAAAGCACAGATTTTTTTTGAACCAAAAGGGCTATCTTCCCAACTGAATTTTGAACCATCAGATTAGTCCCAAATGGGGTTCCTCATTTATGTTCAAGGGAGACATATAAAGGATGTCCTTTCCCATTTTTAGTTAAATAGCATGCTTTTATTTTACACTATTAAGAAACTCCACTCGCTTAACATTTTCCAATTTTCCCTAGCACCTGCCCTTACAGAACCCAAATCACCACCACCATGGTTCTATCTTCCCATGCATTCTCCCAAGGACGATTCACAACTACCTATTAATCCAGTTATCTACTTTGTTCTCTGTGCAAAAACCATAGCACAACATCTCTGTCACGTGTCAGACTCACACCCTATCCCATGACTCTCTCTCTCTCTCGCTGTCACACACACACACACACACACAAATATCTTTATCAGTCTCCATTGATTTATCCCTCTCTGTCTCACCGATCTTGCCATGGTGCCTGGCGGCACACTCAATTTCAACCTCCCCTCCATGGATACCACCTCGCAGTTCAACTCTGCACCCATAATGGTATGTTTCTCCATATCCTAACTACTTTCTTAATTCTTGATTATTTCTACTTCTCCAATTCTATGAGATATTCTTTTGATTTGGGTTGTTTTGCATTAAATTTTGTTGACACAAGATTGGGGAAGGTAATAAGTTAATTTCTTTCTTTTCTTTTCTTTTAAAATTTTTTCTTTTGTCTATTTTGATTTGAGTTTGATGAAAGGAAATGTTAAAGGTTTGTTCCTCCTCAGCATGAAAGATCTGGCACTATAATCTAACAATTACAAATAGATTGCATACATCTACCTTTACTATTTTAGCCCTTTAGTCTACTGAGCAAAGCATCCTCTTTTATGTTATCGTTAAAGCCATGAAAACAATAAATTTTCTAACAACAATGTCATTACTTGTAATAATGTTTTTTTTTAAATATCCACATTTATTGTTGACAATTATCCCTGTAGAGAGGTGCAAAATTCCCACACTGAGCATCAGTAAGTAGATTTATCATTTCCTTTTTTGTTAAAGGCACACAGCAGAGCAAATGGTGGTGCTTAAGCATATGTATGTAGTGCCCTGACCTGTATCCAACCATGCGCAAGCAATTATTGTGTGAATGTGTGATTTTCACCAACACTGAGACCAGGCAGATAAAGGTCCGGCTCCAGGATAGAAGGTACGGCAACTAAGAACACTATTTTAAGGATCTTTGAGATGTCATAAATTGTAGGTATCATCACAAACAAAGAAAAGAGGGGCTGCGCTTCAGGCTCCGAACTGTTAATTAGTGCCATGAGCAAGCTCTTGATTGGGGAGAATGAGAGACTCTAGAAGGATTTTTATGTGAAAATGCATACATGCATCAACAGATTTCCCTTTTGATTTTTGGTAACTTTGTTCTAACTAAAGATTAATCTTGTTTTCAATTTGGTTGGGCTTGAATTCAATAATCTTTTTCGTTTTGTCTGGAAAAAATAAGGCTTATTGGTTGCCTTATGTATTGAGGCTTAATAAAGTATGAACTAAAGTCCCTTATTTGGTTTCAATTTAATAAGTAAAAAAGCAAGAAAATATAGATTCACTCACTAGAATAATTATATTTGTTTCCTTTCAGGAGCAAATTAAGGAGGAAGAAACTGCATATTTCCCTTATTTGCATTTCCATATTAAAGGAAAGCCACGTGGTACAATTAAGTGCTAATCTTTCTCTCAGATTCGAGTTATGTGGTGATTTCCTAAACTATGAAAAATGGAAAGTTCAATTGTAGATGATTCAAGTTTGATTTGACACCATACTCATTTATTTTATGATGCCTGACAACTGTTATGGTGATTAGCATTTCATAATAGTTTTGTGCATAGTGTATCCAAGGCATAATATATGGCAAATTTGAGAAACTATTTTATGAGACAACTATTCTTGATCTTAAAGTTTTTAGCTGTCTTCTGACAAATATAGCCTGTTATCTCTTCCATCGCACTCATAGTGTAATGCAATTTTGTCTCTCGTATTGCAATGTGCGGGCAGCTTAACGATTCAGATTAAAATTGATGTCTTGGATCACTGATTCAAATAATTAGAAGTTGGGGTTTTGGGGTGTTAGTACCAACCTTTGGTACTGATGTCAGTACCATAGACATCCTCCATTGTCCTTAAACATAAAAAATAGTATGAGGTTTTCATGACTGCAACTTAGTCATTATTTCGTGAACTTCTGTTCTGACATCAGATACCATTTTCAAATAACCTAAAAAAGTTTCTGCTTTTCAGTTGCAATATGTGAAACAAAGCATACTTTTTTTTTTCTTTGTTCTCATACTTCTATTAGGGTTATTTGAAACTGTTAAAAATTACTCTTGATGGTACCTGAGACATCTTCCTTTCCACGGAGCCCTTGCAAAACCCTCTTAGCCTCAGCCATCTTCCCTTTACTGACAAGCCACCTAGGTGACTCTGGCAAGTAGAAAATTGTGAGAGCAAAATACAACAGAGAAGGAATGACCAGAACTCCAAGCATAGTTCTCCACTCTGGCCTAGGCATCAGAGACACACCAAACACCATGCAATAAGACAAAAACATCCCTCCTGAGCCACTGAATTGGGGTAGTGTGTTGAGCAAACCCCTTATCTCAGCAGGAGCAGTTTCTGAAATGTACACCGGCACTAGGGTAACAGCTAAGCCAATACCAAACCCATCTATTAATCTTGCCAGAAGTAAGATGTACACATTAGGAGACCATAACATGATAAGGCCACTGATGAAATAGAAAACAGATGAGGCAATTAGCATTGGCCGGCGGCCAGCCCAATCAGAGACAGCTCCAGAGAAGGTGGTGATTATTGTGGCACCAATTAGTGACGTGGCAACAATCAAGCCCTCAATCATGGGTTCACTTTCTAGATTAAATTCCTTCTTTATGTAGAGTACAGCCCCTGAAACAGATTATTTGATATGAGGGAATAGTATTGAAATTAACAAGAAATAGTGCCTCTACAACTTACAAATTGGTTAAATTAAAAGATGGCCACTCTTATGAAGATCTGTGATTGGATTAGCCGTATATAGAAGTTAATACAGAAAACTTACAAAATCCCAGTTACTAATTCTCAAATGAAATTGAAAGCAAAAAATTTTAAACAAGAAGTTGTAAATTTACCTGCTATTGTAGCATTGTCCCAACCTTGTAGCAAATTGCCGATTGAGGCGGCAATTGCAACTAGGACAGATCCCGCCATATTTTCTCAGACAAAATCAAATCAAAAGAGTCTCTGACAAGACTTCTCAAAATCACAAAACTCAGGATGAGTAGCCGATCAGTGACACTGCAGACAAACCATGTCTAATTGGGAATTAAGAGTGATTTATACAAGATCGCAGAAACCCTAGAACCTCACTGACCCTATCTTTCTCTCTCCCTCTCTCTCTCTCTCTCGATTGGAGCTTTGGTATATGGTAAAAAGTTAAAACGCCGAGAAGATGGCTGCGGTGTTTTGGCACCCACTAAATAGAAAGAGAAAGGAACAAATGAGAATGAAGTAAAAGCTTCACATGTAGTCATGTACTCACCCGCTACACGACGTTACTTGACCACTCATCCGCTCATCCGCTCATAGAGCCTAATACATTAATTTGGTGTATTCCAGTAACAGCCTCACACTGTCACACACAGCTTTGTTTGTCGGATCGGACTCTGCTGCAGCAGGGTCCTGCTCTTCCGATCTCAACCATTCAAAAAATTTTCATTCACGTATCTCAATAAAAGAACTTTTTCATGCACAGATCTCAACGATTTTGAATGATTGAGATCGGAAGCAGGACCCTGCTCTTCTAGCAGCAGAGTCCGATCCTTGTTTGTCGGCAATCTATTTGCCATCGCTCCCGTTGCTTTAGCCATATTTTTTTTAAGGAAATTTCATGCATAACCCTCAAAATCTCAAAATTACATATTTCCCTCTCTAAAATTCTTAATATCATATTTAAAATTTTAAAAGCTCACAAATTTACTCAATTTATTGACTTTTTTTTATTAACACTCATTTTAAATTTATAAAGTACGTATTTTACCGTTTATTAGAAAATAATGTAACATGCTTAAGAGAAATATTTAGTCTTCCAATTGATCGGTTTTGAGAGCAAATGGTTCATTTTATTACTTGAGGCGTGCTCACAAGCGTATACCTAGATGTCGCTATGTGTGCGTCACAAGTAGAAAAATAAATCATTTGTCCTCGAAAACCGATCAGTTAAAAAACATAATATTTTCTTACACTAACTCCTTTTTTATTTTTTTAATAAAGGTAAAATGGTTACTTTATAAATTTAAAATGAATTTTAATAGAAATGTCAATTTATTGGGTAGATTTGTGAGTTTTTGAAATTTAGAAAGGTAAATATGATATTATGAATTTTAGAGGGGGAGTACATAATTTTGAAATTTTTGACTAGTATACATGAAATTCCCCCTGTTTAACACTTTTAAACTATAATTTATTTTGCTAAATTTTCATTTTATTCTGAAAATCACTTCATAATTTTTTATACAAAGATTTTTATCTTTCGGGATTTTATTTTGCTCAAGTTTATTCTTAATATTGTGATAATCACTTTATTATCTTTTTAGAGATAATTTTTCATCACCTGATGCGATTTACCAATGATCGGCATGTTCTATGGGTAAAAGATGCAACAATTTTTTCAGAAAAAAAAAATATGAACAATGTTAAAAAAAAAATTATACATAATTCTCACAGGTGATGTATCACTGCTGGTGGGCCCAGCGTGAGTTTGCCCCTCACAATTGCTAGAGAGTCATCCTTTTAATACAAAAAAACAATTAGAATAATTTAGCATAAAACCGCATCCCTAGTTAAAAAAAAATGACGTCAACGCCAATAAAAATCATCCATATTAGTAACAAAGCTATCTACATTAGCTACACATATCCACATCATTACACTATTTTTTTTTTCAGTGCAGTGACCTAATTTAAACAAATTAAAAATACAATAACAGGGTGGATAGGAAGGGTAGAACTAGGGTGCTCTTGAGTTCACAGTCCTTGGTGAACTCAAGTCTAAAATCCATCGGATCGGCTTCAAACGACAAATTCGAACAGTTGAAACCCATCTACCTTACGAGTGATGCGTTTACATGCCAAAATTTAAAAATTTAAAAATTAATTTTGCATAGAGTCAAGTGGTCAAAACACGTCAAAAAATGAATGCATTAAAATAAATTTATTAACCTTCTAATTTTGACCGCTTGACTGTATCCTAAATTAATTCAAACGTATAAAAATTTTACATGTATACGCATCACTCGTAAGTAGGCGGGTTTCAACGGTTCGGATTCATCGTTTGAAACCGATCCAATGGATTTTAGACTTGAGTTCACCAAGGGACTTGGTGAACATAAGAACACCCTAGTTCTACCCTGGATAGGAAATCCAAGTATAGCTACTAATTTGCTCTACTATAAGAGCAAAACTAGGATGCGATGTGCTCACCAAGAGTGATTGGTGAGCACACCTCCAAAAGACTGTCGGATCAGTTTTAAACGACAAATTCAAACTGTTGAAATTCATCTATAAAAGACAAGGTTAATATGGAAGTGAAGGAAACTGTAAGCACATTTTATACAAAATGAAGTCAGAAGAATGCAGATAAATTTAATATAACAAAGAGTGAGGCTATGGTAATATGGATATATGGAGCGGTGTGTGCCATGAACTCGTATCCATTTTTTTTATTTTTGAAAATCTAAAATAGGGTATCTAAATTGCGGAATCAAATTCGTTGTTTTATCTGAGAAAAGAAGATTCGTATTTTTCTTCATTCCAACTCTTCAAATATTTTCAACAGTTCAGATCTCCTCTTTTGAGATCCAAATTTGTCGTTCTTTTTGGAATTCACACACCGCAAATATTACTAGCCGTTATTGTTTCCTAGTTTACCAAAAGCATTTTCATTACTCTAGAAAGAAAACAGTAGATGTAAAATCCACAGAAAATTATGTCCTTCAAGTCGCACGTTGCTTTTTCTCACATCGGCCATTTGTACTGCTAAATATCAGTGTTGTAAAAGACGGTCTTAACAGCCGTATAAACGGCCGTTTAATCGTTAACGGTGGCCAAATCGTTACGAATACACTTAATGAACGCTTGTTTGCAGATGAAAACGATTAATCGGACATTTTACCGTTTAATCTTCCGTTTATTCCAGTTAATATTTATTTTCACATTGTTTTTTTTCTATGATAGTGTGTAATAATAAGGTTTATAAATTTTGTATTGTATTTTATTTGTGCTTGATATACATCCAATATTTTTATATATGTTTTTTCTTTTTACTTACTTTGAAATTGATTAATTTTTCTATTATTTATATACCATATATTTTTCTTACTTACTGATATAATTTTTTCAATTAGTACGACGTGTTCATTTATGAAATTAAGTTGTTATCATAAACTAAATTTAGTGATTTTATGTTGGAATGTTTCATTCTTTCAAATAATATGTTATTATTATTTGAAAAAGCTTAATTCTCAAATTTATTTTTCATTAAAAAAATGTGTTACTTACACATATAAAATGCTTATGTGTTAAAGAAGAAATAAGCGTAGTGTCATGTTATAATAATAAAACTAAGTTAAATTAAGTTTATTTAATAATTTTAATGAGTTAAATAATTATTTTTTAATAAATTATGATATATATACATAAATTTAATAAAAACGTTAAATTGTCCGCATAATTCCAATTAATTGGCCGCATACTGATTAAGTACTTGGCGGTACCCCGTCCGTCCGACGACCACATACCAATATTTACAACATTGCTAAATATAGCTTGATTACACATATTTGTACCAGTTGTTATTTCCTAATTATTCTAATTGGATCATGTTTTGATTTAATATCTTCAACAAAAGAACGAATGTAAGATTTGGTGTAATTTGAAAACAAATAAATTTGATATAATGGTACCCAAATAAATTTAGTGTTGATGTTATGCCCACTTAATTCTTTTATCTGGTAATGATGATTTTTTAGCATGTTTACAAATGAAAAGAAAGCATATTCAATTGGAACACTAAAAAAAATGAGCAAAATATCTCTTATATTATATCGGTTTTATATTTCAAGCACCTCCCAAACTGATTTTCTTCCAATATTTGAACCCATGGATAATATGTGTATTAAGTATTTTTTTTTTAAAGAATTATTGAATCAATTAAAAATGAGGAACTAACTCTTTTCGCTTGTATTGAGCCTGTTTCTGCAAAATTCTATGTTGCATGGATATGGGTATGGGTATCGTATCGGATACGATACGGATACGGCGATACGACAATTTTCAAAAATCTAGGATACGATACGTTTATTATATATATTATTTTTTATTATTTTATATATTGTATTTAGATAATCATAACTTAAATCAAATTTGTATAAAAAATTAAAGACATAACATAAGATAATAAGAATATATTAAATACTATAGTTACTAGAATATATTACAAATGAAACTTTGATGTAGTGGTCAAAGGTTTTGACCCTCATAGGAGAAGCCCCAGTTCGATTCACGCGCAGGGCAGAAAATTTGCGCTGGTTTACGCGTGGCTCACGGGGACGGGTGCGGTTCACGGGTGCGGGCGCGGTTCGCAAGCATATCCACACGTATCTAGACGTATGCAATCGTATCCAGCTGTTTCAACGGAGTATCGGCGACCGTATCGGCCGAGTAAGAATACGTCAGCTGGCGTATCGGATACGTATCGGTGCCGTATCGGATGCGTATCGGTATCCGATACGGCGCTTAAACTGACGTATCCGTGCAACTGCAACATAGGCAAAATTACATTTCGGTCACAAGTATTTCTGGTGGTACTGCAGGAAATAGAATAGTTCTAGCTTGAGTCAAAAAAAAAAAAATTAAAACATATTGGAATATAAGAAGCTAGGTGGCGTTTTAAGATTCATGCAAACTTAAGTTAAACGGTTAAGATCTAACATGATCATCTAAGGTGCCTCACCTGATCTGAATTCGTCACAAGTGTGGAAAAGACAAAGTTAATAACCATCGATCTCTGTCAAGGACTGAAGGCACATTATCTCCTCATAAAATATGTGCTTGAAAGTATAAAATAATTTACCTTCAAAAAAAGAAAGTATAAATAATTACGTGGGGATGACTATGATTTTCTTTTTGGAAAAAATAGAACACTTGCCGACATCTATCCAAAGTTAATTACAAATATTATTATTATAGCTACGAATTTCGACTTTTGCTAAAAATGTCCAAACCGGCCATATGGCCAGTTTCCTCTCGCTCTTTTTTTTTTTAGAGACAAGCAAGATAATGAAATCTAACACTGAAAATTTGAATTTTTGTTTTAAATTATTTGTTAGATTACTTCATTTGATTTATAATTAGCATATTTATACTAAAATACACTAGATTACTTGAAATTATGTTGAATTACACTATATTACAATAAAGTATGTTGAATTAAACTAAATTATGTTAAATTACGCTAAATTACAATAATTTCGCTAATTATGCTGAATAGACCGATTTTCTGCCATCTTTCATGAATCATAAAAAATAGTAAAATAATTTTGAAAAATAATAAAAATCGGTATTCTACAAGTTCATTATGTAACTGAGCTACTTAGATTGAATAATAGAAATGAAAATCTTAATCGGAAACTTCAACTCAAGTTTGAGGCTCTTCCCTTTGTTTTTTGGCAATCGGACCATTTTATAGCCGTTTCAAGTTTTGAGGCTCTTCCCTTTGCTTTCCGAAAAGTGGTCATTTGCTGAAATCGGACACTCGGCGCCGTTTATGGCCATTTGAAGTTTCGTCGTTGTTTTTCGCCTTTTCAGTGAAGATATCGTCCCTATTCATATGTAATTTGGCGTAATTTACCGTATTTTAGCGTAATGTAATGTAATTTAGCGTAATTTAACTTAATAGTGTAATTCAACATAATTTCAAGTAATTTAGCATATTTTAGTATAAATATGCTAATTATACATCAAAAGAAGTAATCTAACAAATAATTTAAACAAAAAAATTCAATTTTTCAGTGTTAGATTTCATTATTTTGCTCTTCATAGTGTCTCTTAAAAAAAAATAAAAAAAATTTCTAATTATAAAAATCACTATGAAGATAAAAGAGAATAAAAAATAGTTTCTCATTATACATCACTATGAAGACACACAGTAATTTATCGGAATTTACCCTATTTTAGCGTAATTTAACATAATTTAGCATAATTTAATGCAATATAGTGTAATTCAACATAATTTCAAGTAATATAATGTATTTTAGTATAAATATGCTAATTATAAATTAAAAGAAGTAATCTAACAAATAATTTAAATAAGAAATTCAAATTTTCAGTGTTAGATTCATTATCTTGCTCTTCATAGTGTCTTTAAAAAAAAAAAAACGGCCATTTTATGACTGGTTTGGACATTTTGGCAAAAGTCTGGAATCATGGGTATAATAATTAATTTGTAATTAACTTGGATATTAATAAAAAGGGGGAATCGGTTATATACCCATCAAAACTTTTGAAATTGGATATTTGCCCATATCCCATTCAAAATTTAGGGTAAATTTTGAATGGGATATGGGCAAATATCCAATTTCAAAAGTTTTGATGGGTATATAACCGATTATGTCTAATAAAAATGTCGGGAACACTTGAGGAAGACTAGATTCTCTGGGCAGATAAAGATTTGTGAACTGTATTTCTGTCCTGCAAAATAAACACACATTGGTATATATGTAATGTACATGATTTCTGTGGGCTCATATTTCAGTTGCTCAAATTTACGCCAATGATTATAATTTGATTTAAAAAATAATCTACTTGTTGATCTATGTTGTCGCTTTTATAAGAGGGACATTTGACTACGATTTCCACTAAACTTACAATAATAATGTTTGGTCCTTGCATTAATCAATGTGCAAGTGTATGATCACCTTTTTGACTTTTGTTATTCGAGATTAATGAGATACAAATGGACCTCTCCATTTACATCTAGCATAACGGAATATTATTCCTCACACTCCAGGAGAATAGAATATTATTCTTTTGTTATTCTGTTTTATAGCTCATTCAATACAGCAACTTGTATTTTAACTTTTAGTTCAAATAATGCAAGTGCAATGTATCTGGTACTAAGCTTATATAAGAGGCGCTGTAATCATCTCTTCAAGTCAATACAAAAATACAGAATGAAAACCTAAATAGCATTTGATTTTAGAAATTAAATCAATTATGTCTCAGCAACTTGCCATCAATGGTGGCCATTAATCAATTTCATAATTCACCCTCCCTTCTGATGTCTTTTGTTACTTATTTATTTTTCCCTGGAGCATCTCATTGAGAAGGCCACCACGGAATCGAGATCGGTCTGATGTGCATCGGATCAAATTCAACCTAATATTTTATTATAAGTGTTCGATCGACATCAAGATCCATGCAGCAGTGTCAAAATTTGTGAGAATCAATTACATACCGAACATTAAATCTAATTCAATCTTATGTCCAAGGGCAAATCTAGTGTATACTAGCCTCCCTCAAATTTTGAAAAATATTTTGAAAACTGTTGCTCTCTCTCTCCCCCTGCTAATCCGGTGCTCTCTAATTCAAACGCAAAAAATCGAAGAAATTGAGAAATTCGCTCTCTAACTCTGCTAGCCTCTGAGAAATTCTCAAATTATTCGTCGCTCCTCTCTCTCTCTGACTCGAAGTCGATCTCTCTATTCACTTCTCTCTATTAGCGAGTTTGATGCCATACTGATATTATATTGCTTAGAGGTTAGTACTTATCCGGAAAATTATTTCAGTGGGATTGGAAAATAAAGAAGAAATTACAGAGGTCAATTGACCGGATTGTTAAGTTATTTCAGCAGGAATGATAAATCTTTCTTCACCTGACAATTGGCGCAAATTAGACATACGAAGATCAGTTGTTCCATGAAAGTAATTTCTCCCAAAATTATTGAGGCAAAATTGACATATATTACAATTCTTTTGCACCTGAAATGATATTGACAAAAAAATGTATAATCCTTTCACATTTCCTGATAAAAATTATCTCCTACACACGTCCTTGAATTATGCCTTGTTAATGGTAATTAAGATAAGAACCATTATTATATTGATTGTTTTTTATTTAATACCCTGTAAGCTAATGGGTTTGAATCCAATAAGTTATTTGAATCCAATTCTTATCCCTCTGGCAGAAATCCTGCATGGACTTATGGGCTCGGTCCCCCAGGTGACACTTAGATTAGATTACAAGTGGGCCCTTGTTACAATATTTCTCTTTTGTAATTAGCAGATGTGGCATAAATAAGCAAACAGGCTTCTTCTATAAGATGGGCCCGCTCAATTTTGTATCCGGCCTATTTGTGGGCCCGCAAAATTCTTCCTTGCTTGCACGTCATGTTAACTGCACCATGGGCCCCTCTAGGAGGTGGACTGAGGTTATTTTCTCCAGTCGTACGAAATAAATGGAGACTGGAGAGTTCCAGAAAGATATCTGGACTGTGTATTTCAGTATTTTACAAATTTGGATCGGATCTTATTTTTATTTTTATGCGAACTGCTTATCCGATCAGGATCCAATTCCAATGATCTGAAATGGACTGCTTATAGAGACATTCAGTGATTTCTGTAAAATTGGAGCCTGGCCGAATACTGTTATTAGATCCCACACACTTATCTTCAAGTAGCACATTACAATTTCTATTTAAAACCATATCATTTATTGGGCTCTGAAGTCTAAACATACCAGTATTTGACAGTATTTCAATCCAACACCAATTTCTTGATTGATCCCCTTACTAGGGCTGTCAACGAGCTGGCTCGGGCCGAGTTAGGCCCTAGCTCAGCTCGTTAATTCTGGACCAAGCTTTTACCGAGCGAGCTGGACCTTTGGCACCCGAGCTAAAAGTCTAGCTTGAACTCGTGACGAGCCAGCCAGAGCTAGCTCGCGAGCTGACGAAGCTGGCTCGCTGGGTTTGGTTGGATCTTGTTTTAAGAAGAAAATAAATTCTACACACTTTTTGGATCGAACTAAACCGAGCTGGACCGAGCTATATAGTATAAAATGCACACAAAATCAGACAAATTCATAAATTGATGCTAGCCGAGCTAGCTTGAACTCGTTAATTATGGACCGAGCTAGTGGCGAGTTGGCTCGTTAACAGCTCGGTCCACTAACGAACGAGCTATTAGCGAGCGAGTCAGGTGCGAGTCACGATCGAGCCACGAGCTACGAGCTTTTTTGCCACCCCTACCCCTTACACATGAATAGATAGTTGACATATATTTCTGAAGTTGACGTATACTGGTAAACACATAAAATAACCAAATTTCATTGTTTTAATTAATAAGTCGACACTATATTAATTAAGGACCTTAAACGATTTGGAGGATGACGTACATTTATTTTATTCAGATGCCTTGAATAGTATCAGCGGATTTGAATTTTTATATTGATTTAATTTTCACACTGGCTGATCAAGCACGAAACTAGAGATTAGAGAACTCAGATAAAACACATCTTCCAATATAATACAGGAGCAATCATTCATTTTCGGCAGAATATTTTATTTTTATGTGTTGCCAATAATATATATATATATATATATATGGGGCTGGCTACTATGCTTATATAAGCATATGCCCACATATGCTTATAACTCATTTTTGTGTTTCTAATGTTCAAATGGTCGATCCGACCGTTCATCTTGTTCTCCATATTAATATGTGCTTGGAGACCAAATTTTACATTTTTCTGAATTTTTTTACTATTTATTAAGCCACTTTGAAAATTGCTGATCTGGGTGAACAGTAAAAACAGTGTTTCCAAAATTCTGGACCATATGATCAGCAATTTTCAAAGTGGCTTAATAAATAGTAAAAAAATTCAGAAAAATGTAAAATTTGGTCTCCAAGCACATATTAATATGGAGAACAAGATGAACGGTCGGATCGACCATTTGAACATTAGAAACACAAAAATGAGTTATAAGCATATGTGGGCATATGCTTATATAAGCATAGTAGCCAGCCCCATATATATATATATATATATTATTGGCAACACATAAAAATAAAATATTCTGCCGAAAATGAATGATTGCTCCTGTATTATATTGGAAGATGTGTTTTATCTGAGTTCTCTAATCTCTAGTTTCGTGCTTGATCAGCCAGTGTGAAAATTAAATCAATATAAAAATTCAAATCCGCTGATACTATTCAAGGCATCTGAATAAAATAAATGTACGTCATCCTCCAAATCGTTTAAGGTCCTTAATTAATATAGTGTCGACTTATTAATTAAAACAATGAAATTTGGTTATTTTATGTGTTTACCAGTATACGTCAACTTCAGAAATATATGTCAACTATCTATTCATGTGTAAGGGGTAGGGGTGGCAAAAAAGCTCGTAGCTTGATCGTGACTCGCACCTGACTCGCTCGCTAACAGCTCGTTCGTTCGTTAGTGGACCGAGCTGTTAACGAGCCAGCTCGCCATTAGCTCGGTCCAGAATTAACGAGTTCAAGCTAGGGCCTAGCTTGCTCGTCAGCTCGCGAGCTAGCTCGGCTAGCATCAATTTGTGAATTTGTCTGATTTTGTGTGCATTTTATACTATATAGCTCGGTCCAGCTCGGTTCAGTTCGATCCAAAAAGTGTGTAGAATTTATTTTCTTCTTAAAACAAGATCCAACCAAACCCAGCGAGCCAGCTCGTCAGCTCGCGAGCTAGCTCGGGCTGGCTCGTCACGAGTTCAAGCTGGACTTTTAGCTCGGGTGCCAAAGGTCCAGCTCGCTCGGTAAAAGCTCGGTCCAGAATTAACGAGCTGAGCTAGGGCCTAGCTCGGCCCGAGCCAGCTCGTTGACAGCCCTAGTAAGGGGATCAATCAAGAAATTGGTGTTGGATTGAAATACTGTCAAATACTGGTATGTTTAGACTTCAGAGCCCAATAAATGATATGGTTTTAAATAGAAATTGTAATGTGCTACTTGAAGATAAGTGTGTGGGATCTAATAACAGTATTCGGCCAGGCTCCAATTTTACAGAAATCACTGATTGTCTCTATAAGCAGTCCATTTCAGATCATTGGAATTGGATCCTGATCGGATAAGCAGTTCGCATAAAAATAAAAATAAGATCCGATCCAAATTTGTAAAATACTGAAATACACAGTCCAGATATCTTTCTGGAACTCTCCAGTCTCCATTGATTTCGTACGACTCGAGAAAATAACCTCAGTCCACCTCCTAGAGGGGCCCATGGTGCAGTTAACATTGGTCAGCGACCACCATGACGTGCAAGCAAGGAGAATTTTGCGGGCCACAAATAGGCCGGATACAAATTGAGCGGGCCCATCTTATAGAAGAAGCCTGTTTGCTTGTTTATGCCACATCTGCTAATTACAAAAGAGAAATATTGTAACAAGGGCCCACTTGTAATCTAATCAAGTGTCCCTGGGGACCGAGCCCATAAGTCCATGCAGGATTTCTGCCAGAGGGATAAGAATTGGATTCAAATAACTTATTGGATTCAAACCCATTAGCTTACTGGGTATTAAATAAAAAACAATTAATATAATAATGGTTCTAATCTTAATTACCAGTAACAAGGCATAATTCAAGGACGTGTGTAGGAGATAATTTTTATCAGGAAATGTGAAAAGATTATACATTTTTTTGTCAATATCATTTCAGGTGCAAAAAGAATTGTAATATATGTCAATTTTGCCTCAATAATTTGGGAGAAATTACTTTCATGGAACAACTGATCTTCGTATGTCTAATTTGCGCCAATTGTCAGGTGAAGAAAGATTTATCATTCCTGCTGAAATAACTTAACAATCCGGTCAATTGACCTCTGTAATTTCTTCTTTATTTTCCAATCCCACTGAAATAATTTTCCGGATAAGTACTAACCTCTAAGTAATATAATATCAGTATGGCATCAAACTCGCTTATAGAGAGAAGTGAATAGAGAGATCGACTTCGAGTCAGAGAGAGAGAGGAGCGACGAATAATTTGAGAATTTCTCAGAGGCTAGCAGAGTCAGAGAGCGGATTTCTCAATTTCTTCGATTTCTTGTGTTTGAATTAGAGAGCACTGGATTAGCAGGGGGAGAGAAGAGCAACAGTTTTCAAAATATTTTTCAAAATTTGAGGGAGGCTAGGATACACTAGATTTGCCCTTGGACATAAGATTGAATTAGATTTAATGTTCGGTATGCAATTGATTCTCACAAATTTTGACACTGCTGCATGGATCTTGATGTCGATCGAACACTTATAATAAAATATTAGGTTGAATTTGATCGGATGCACATCAGACCGATCTCGATTCCGTGGTGGCCTTCTCAATAGATGCTCCAGGGAAAAATAAATAAGTAATAAAAGACATCAGATGGGAGGGTGAATTTGCAAATTGATTATGGCCACCATTGATGGCAAGTTGCTGAGACATAATTGATTTAATTTCTAAAATTCAAATGCTATTTAGGTTTTCATTCTGTATTTTGTATTGACTTGAAGAGATGATTACAGCGCCTCTTATATGGGCTCAGTACCAGATACATTGCACTTGCATTATTTGAACTAAAAGTTAAAATACAAGTTGCTGTATTGAATGAGCTATAAAACAGAATAACAAAGGAATAATATTCTGTTCTCCTAGATGTAAATGGAGAGGTCCATTTGTATCTCATTAATCTCGAATAACAAAAGTCAAAAGGTGATCATGCACTTGCACATTGATTAATGCAAGGACTATACAATATTATTGAAAGTTTAGTGGAAATCGTAGTCAAATGTCCCTCTCGATCGGTCTTGCGCACAAAAGAATATATAAAAGCGACAACATAGATCAACAAGTAGATTATTTTTTAAATCAAATTGTAATCATTGGCGTAAATTTGAGCAACTGAAATATGAGCCCACAGAAATCATGTACATTACATGTATAACAATGTGTGTTTATTTTGCAGGACAGAAATACAGTTCACAAATCTTTATCTGCCCCAGAGAATCTAGTCTTCCTCAAGTGTTCCCGACATTTTTATTAGACATAATCGGTTATATACCCATCAAAACTTTTGAAATTGGATATTTGCCCATATCCCATTCAAAATTTACCCTAAATTTTGAATGGGATATGGGCAAATATCCAATTTCAAAAGTTTTGATGGGTATATAACCGATTCCCCCTTTTTATTAATATCCAAGTTAATTACAAATTAATTATTATACCCATGATTCCAGACTTTTGCCAAAATGTCCAAACCAGTCATAAAATGGCCGTTTTTTTTTTTTTTAAAGACACTATGAAGAGCAAGATAATGAATCTAACACTGAAAATTTGAATTTCTTATTTAAATTATTTGTTAGATTACTTCTTTTAATTTATAATTAGCATATTTATACTAAAATACATTATATTACTTGAAATTATGTTGAATTACACTATATTGCATTAAATTATGCTAAATTATGTTAAATTACGCTAAAATAGGGTAAATTCCGATAAATTACTGTGTGTCTTCATAGTGATGTATAATGAGAAACTATTTTTATTCTCTTTTATCTTCATAGTGATTTTTATAATTAGAAATTTTTTTTATTTTTTTTTAAGAGACACTATGAAGAGCAAAATAATGAAATCTAACACTGAAAAATTGAATTTTTTTGTTTAAATTATTTGTTAGATTACTTCTTTTGATGTATAATTAGTATATTTATACTAAAATATGCTAAATTACTTGAAATTATGTTGAATTACACTATTAAGTTAAATTACGCTAAATTACATTACATTACGCTAAAATACGGTAAATTACGTCAAATTACATATGAATAGGGACGATATCTTCACTGAAAAGACGAAAAATGACGACGAAACTTGAAACGGCCATAAAACGGCTCCGAGTGTCTGATTTCAGCAAATTACCACTTTTCGGAAAGCAAAGGGAAGAGCCTCAAAACTTGAAACGGCCATAAAATGGTCCGATTGCCAAAAAACAAAGGGAAGAGCCTCAAAACTTGAGTTGAAGTTTCCGATTAAGATTTTCATTTCTACTATTCAATCTAAGTAGCTCAGTTACATAATGAACTTGTAGAATACCAATTTTTATTATTTTTTGAAATTATTTTACTATTTTTTATGATTCATGAAAGATGGCAGAAAATCGGTCTATTCAGCATAATTAGCGAAATTATTGTAATTTAGCGTAATTTAACATAATTTAGTTTAATTCAACATACTTTATTGTAATATAGTGTAATTCAACATAATTTCAAGTAATCTAGTGTATTTTAGTATAAATATGCTAATTATAAATAAAAAAAAGTAATCTAACAAATAATTTAAACAAAAAATTCAAATTTTCAGTGTTAGATTTCATTATCTTGCTTATCTCTAAAAAAAAGAAAGAGGAAACCGGTCATGACCGATTTGGACATTTTTAGCAAAAGTCGAGAATGATGAGTATAATAATTAATTTGTAATTAACTTTGGATAGATGTCGGCAAGTGTTCTATTTTTTCCAAAAAGAAAACCATAGTCATGCCCACGTAATTATAAATACTTTCTTTTTTTGAAGGTAAATTATTTTATACTTTCAAGCACATATTTTATGAGGAGATAATGTGCCTTCAGTCCTTGACAGAGATCGATGGTTATTAACTTTCTGTCTTTTCCACACTTGTGACGAATTCAGATCAGGTGAGGCACCTTAGATGATCATGTTAGATCTTAACCGTTTAACTTAAGTTTGCATGAATCTTAAAACGCCACCTTCTTATATTCCAATATGTTTTAATTCTTTTTTTTTTGACTCAAGCTAGAACTATTCTATTTCCTCCAGTACCACCAGAAATACTTGTGACCGAAATGTAATTTTGCCTATGTTGTACGGATACGCCAGTTTAGGCGCCGTATCCGATACCGATACGCACCCGATACGGCACCGATACGTATCCGATATGTCAGCTGGCGTATCCATCTACGTGGCGTATCCTTACTCGGCTGTTACGGTCGCCGATACTCCGTTGAAACAGCTGGATATGATTGCATACGTCTGGATACGTGTGGATATGCTTGCGAACCGCGCCCGCACCCGTGAACCGCACCCGTCGCCGTGAGCCACGCGTAAACCAGCGCAAATTTTCTGCCCTGCGCATGAATCGAATTGGGACTTCTCCTGTGAGGGTCAAAACCTTTGACCACTACACCAAAGTTTCATTTGTGATATATTCTAGTAACTATAGTATTTAATATATTCTTATTATCTTATGTTATGCCTTTAATTTTTTATACAAATTTGATTTAAGTTATGATTATCTGAATACAATATATAAAATAATAAAAAATAATATATATAATAAACGTATCGTATTCTAGATTTTTGAAAATTATCATATCGCCGTATCCGTATTGTATCCGATACGATACCCGTACCCATATCCATGCAACATTGAATTTTGCAGAAACAGGCTCAATACAAGCGAAAAGAGTTAGTTCCTCACATTTTAATTGATTCAATAATTCTTTAAAAAAAATAATACTTAATACACATATTATCCGTGGGTTCAAATATTGGAAGAATTATCAGTTTGGGAGGTGCTTAAAATATAAAACCGATATAATATATGAGATATTTTGATCATTTTTTTTAGTGTTCCAATTGAATATGATTTCTTTTCATTTGTAAACAAGCCAAAAAATCATCATTACCAGATAAAAGAATTAAGTGGGCATAACATCAATACTAAATTTATTTGGGTACCATTATATCAAATTTATTTGTTTTCAAATTACACCAAATCTTACATTCGTTCTTTTGTTGAAGATATTAAATCAAAACATGATCCAATTAGAATAATTAGGAAATAACAACTGGTACAAATATGTGTAATCAAGCTATATTTAGCAATGTTGTAAATATTGGTATGTGGTCGTCGGACGGACGGGGTACCGCCAAGTACTTAATCAGTATGCGGCCAATTAATTGGAATTATGCGGACAATTTAACGTTTTTATTAAATTTATGTATATATATCATAAATTATTAAAAATAATTTATTTAACTCATTAAAATTATTAAATAAACTTAATTTAACTTAGTTTTATTATTATAACATGACACTACGCTTATTTCTTCTTTAACACATAAGCATTTTATATGTGTAAGTAACACATTTTTTTAATGAAAAATAAATTTGAGAATTAAGCTTTTTCAAATAATAATAACATATTATTTGAAAGAATGAAACATTCCAACATAAAATCACTAAATTTAGTTTATGATAACAACTTAATTTCATAAATGAACACGTCGTACTAATTGAAAAAATTACATCAGTAAGTAAGAAAAATATATGGTATATAAATAATAGAAAAATTAATCAATTTCAAAGTAAGTAAGAAGAAAAAACATATATAAAAAATATTGGATGTATATCAAGCACAAATAAAATTACAATACAAAATTTATAAACCTTATTATCACATACTATCACAGAAAAAAATAATGTGAAAATAAATATTAACTGGAATAAACGAGAATAAACAGACGATTAAACGGTAAAACGGCCGATTAATCGGAAAAAACGTCCGATAATCGTTTTCATCTGCAAACAAGCGTTCATTAAGTGTATTCGTAACGATTTGGCCACCGTTAACGATTAAACGGCCGTTTATACGGCTGTTAAGACCGTCTTTTACAACACTGATATTTAGCAGTACAAATGGCCGATGTGAGAAAAAGCAACGTGCGACTTGAAGGACATAATTTTCTGTGGATTTTTGGATCTACCATTTTCTTTCTAGAGTAATGAAAATGCTTTTGGTAAACTAGGAAACAATAACGGCTAGTAATATTTGCGGTGTGTGAATTTAAAAAAAAACAACAAATTTGGATCTCAAAAGAGAAGATCTGAACTGTTGAAAATATTTGAATAATTGGAATGAAGAAAAATACGAACCTTCTTTTCTCATATAAAACAACGAATTTGATTCCGCAATTTAGATACCCTATTTTAGATTTTCAAAAATAAAAAAAATGGATACGAGTTCATGGCACACACCGCTCCATATATCCATATTACCATAGCCTCACACTTTGTTATTTAAATTTATCTGCATTCTTCTGACTTCATTTTGTATAAAATGTGCTTACAGTTTCCTTCACTTCCATATTAACCTTGTCTTTTATAGATGAATTTCAACAGTTTGAATTTGTCGTTTAAAACTGATCCGACAGTCTTTTGGAGGTGTGCTCACCAATCACTCTTGGTGAGCACATCGCATCCTAGTTTTGCTCTTATAGTAGAGCAAATTAGTAGCTATACTTGGATTTTCTATCCAGGGCAGAACTAGGGTGTTCTTATGTTCACCAAGTCCCTTGGTGAACTCAAGTCTAAAATCCATTGGATCGGTTTCAAACGATGAATCCGAACCGTTGAAACCCGCCTACTTACGAGTGATGCGTATACATGTAAAATTTTTATACGTTTGAATTAATTTAGGATACAGTCAAGCGGTCAAAATTAGAAGGTTAATAAATTTATTTTAATGCATTCATTTTTTGACGTGTTTTGACCACTTGACTCTATGCAAAATTAATTTTAAAAATTTTAAATTTTTGCATGTAAACGCATTACTCGTAAGGTAGATGGGTTTCAACTGTTCGAATTTGTCATTTGAAGCCGATCCGATGGATTTTAGACTTGAATTCACCAAGGACTGGGAACTCAAGAGCACCCTAGTTCTACCCTTCCTATCCACCCTGTTATTGTATTTTTAATTTGTTTAAATTAGGTCACTGCACTGAAAAAAAAATAGTGTAATGATGTGGATATGTGTAGCTAATGTAGATAGCTTTGTTACTAATATGGATGATTTTTATTGGCGTTGACGTCATTTTTTTTAACTAGGGATGCGGTTTTATGCTAAATTATTCTAATTGTTTTTTTGTATTAAAAGGATGACTCTCTAGCAATTGTGAGGGGCAAACTCACGCTGGGCCCACCAGCAGTGATACATCACCTGTGAGAATTATGTATAAGTTTTTTTTAACATTGTTCATATTTTTTTTTCTGAAAAAATTGTTGCATCTTTTACCCATAGAACGTGCCGATCATTGGTAAATCGCATCAGGTGATGAAAAATTATCTCTAAAAAGATAATAAAGTGATTATCACAATATTAAGAATAAAATTGAGCAAAATAAAATCCCGAAAGATAAAAATCTTTGTATAAAAAATTATGAAGTGATTTTCAGAATAAAATGAAAATTTAGCAAAATAAATTATAGTTTAAAAGTGTTAAACAGGGGGAATTTCATGTATACTCGTCAAAAATTTCAAAATTATGTACTCCCCCTCGAAAATTCAAAATATCATATTTACCTTTCTAAATTTCAAAAACTCACAAATCTATCCAATAAATTGACATATCTATTAAAATTCATTTTAAATTTATAAAGTAACCATTTTACCTTTATTAAAAAAATAAAAAAGGAGTTAGTGTAAGAAAATATTATGTTTTTCAACTGATCGGTTTTCGAGGACAAATGATTTATTTTTCTACTTGTGACGCACTAATATAAGCATAATAGCCAAGCACTATATATATATATATATATATATATATAGGACAGTGCTACGGTGCTATGCATAGCATAGAGACCTCCGTGCTACGGCTCAATTTTTGAGTTTTCAAAATTCTAACGGTCGATCCGAACCGTTCAACATGATTTCCATATGAATATGTACTTGCAAACCAAATTTTACATTTTTTAGAATTTTTTACTATTTATTAATTCACTTTGAAAAAACAGTAATTTGTACACAATAGTAAAATCTTCTGGAGCATTGGATCAGCAATTTTCAAAGTGGCTTAATAAATAGTAAAAAAATTCTAAAAAATGTAAAATTTGGTTTGCAAGTACATATTCATATGGAGATCATGTTGAACGGTTCGGATCGACCGTTAGGATTTTGAAAACTCAAAAATCGAGCCGTAGCACGGAGGGGCTCTATGCTACGCGTAGCATATTAGCCAGATTCTATATATATATATATATAACAATTCAATATTCCACAAAGTACTCGTGAATTAATATTTTACCAGCATCATTTCCAGCTTAATTAAGCTATATATAATATATTTGAGTAATTCATCAGACACATCCATATACAAATCCACATTCTTTTTAATAATGATAGACCAATATACCTACAATGGATGATGGCACATAAGTACATAACACATCACAAACTAAGCTTTTACTTCTTTTATTCAAACAAACATAAATCTACATATAACAAAACACACACCTAATTAATCTCTTTGCCTAATTAATTAACAACTTTCACATCTGGGTTTCGCATCGTCTTCAGCCACAAGTCTGCCATGACTCGTGTCGACACGCTCCAAACCGAGCTGTCTGCCCCTTTTGCCGGCGACTGCCTTTCCATTCTTTTTCTTACCAAGCCATGTGCTACAAGCCATTGCAAGGCAGTAAGCCTTTGTTTCTCTCCAGCCAACCTAGATTGCAAACCCCCCATATGCAAATTTATCACTCTAAAGCTAGAGCTATCATCGCCTTCGTTTGATTTGGTTGCTTGAACCACGACAATCATCGGTGCTCCGACCGCTTCATGACTTCTCGACGGATCTCTCAATATAATGCTGTATAATACCGTACAACGATTTTCATCACTGCAAGAACTCGAATAGTTGTCAGCCGGTACAAGTGCATCGAATATGCAATTAGTTGTGTCTTTTTCAACGAGACGGGATATACCAAACGGAGCCTCTTGTTCGGATACCCCTGCTTGAATCTTCAAAGCATCCATGGCCATGGCTTCCATCTTTTGTATAGAGAAGGCCAATATTTCTTCTATATCCATCGGATCCTTTTCGGCTACATTCCAAATCCCTGTCAAAATCCTTTGCTTTCTCCCTTCAACCATAGATTTAGTTATCTTCTTTACAATTTGGATCGATTGGGTCGCATTTGAATTCGCCCCGGTATCCTTATTTCTCCCATTGATTATGAATGAAGCAATGCCTTCATATGCAATTTGCTCAGCAGATTTCCCCATTAAATTATCCATATCAGCCCATGACAAAAACTTGGATTCCAATTCTTTAGATCCAATTGCTGCCAATCTTTGAAACACTTCAAATCCACTCGAAATTTTCTCGGTTTTCAAAACAAACGGCTTTGAGACTTGCATTACAAGCCTTGGTGCCTCTCCTTCTACTACCTCTGTATTGAATGGGTTCATGGAAATTAAAAATCCTCCATCCCGGGTTTGAATTACCGGGCCTAAACCCTTGCCCAAGTCAGGGATTAACACCTTTCTCTCGTTTTCTATCCTTGCCTTTCTCGGTGTAAGAAGCTCCTTCTTTCGCTCGAGCATCCTAAGAAATTCATTTGTCAAAGTATCCTCCTCAGAGTATAGCTCATCCATTTGATAATTTTTCTCTGGCACTTCAATTGGCTCTAGACTAGGGCCAAGCATCTTTGATTCCAGTGCTTTGATCTCCTTATCAATCAAGTCAAGCTCCAATAACATATCGTTTCGAGCTTGGTAATTGACCACCTCTTTCACAACCTCACTCGATGACGAGGAACCCACCATGAAAGTTTTCGATTGCACTTCATCTTCTTCGATGGTGTTCTCAATTCCCTTGTAAAGAACTTCAAATTCCGGGAAGCAAAAATCATCGGTGATCATATTACCATCGGGTTTAACAAATCTAGGAGAATCATGTGAGAACCTTGAATGAGTCATGTCGGACTCTGATCTACCGATTCTTGGGCTTGTTACACTAAAAGAAGATTTTGTTTGTTTTCTAGGTAAGGCACTATCTTCAAAACTATCATTGCTATAGATACCTAGACCGACGCTTCCTTCCATGATTTGAAAACCCAATTTAACGACCAACTCACCTCCAGTCGCCTTCCCGTGCAATTTAAACACCTTCTCCCACTGCCGAACCCGATTGCCCTGCAAACTTTTCTCAACTGACTCGAGCACAAGTGAGCTCAAGTTTACTACACCCTTCCCAAAATTAAGTTGAGGTGCATCAATTGCCACTGCGGATAATACAAACAACTTGGATTCAAATTTGACAGGCTTACCGGTGCCAGAACCTCTGGTAAAGAAGAGATGGCACTTAACAAATAGCGTTTCATTGAAATCCGCATGCCCGTTAAGCACACGGCTTGGTAAGGTTTGAACGGCACCATCCTTTGATCCCTCTTTTTTTACTGTGACTGCCAGACGAAGCCCGTTCATAGAATCTGGTAGGCCATGTATAGCCACGGCTTCTACCGAGAAAAGACAGCTGATGCGGCGCATCCTAATATGTGAGATGGCCCGCAATGGTTTCCAATTCTTCACTCCCTGTTTCTTTTTCATTATTTTATTTCCAAATTCGATCTCGGCATGGTGAGAATTATCGCTATCCCTGTTGTCGTCTGAGTCTGATAGTAATTGTGTCTTATGTAGAGGCCTCCACATGGAGAAAGAGGAGCCGTGAGGTGATCGAGCAAGAATGGATGCATCAGTGCCGGTGGTGTTGGGGACGGTTATCTGACGAGGGAACCGTGGAAGGACTAGTGATGCCGCGTGGCGGCGGGGGGTGGTGGTTGGTTGCTCTAAAGATTGGTTCGAGTTGGAGCTCTCAGCCATTTTTGTCAGGGCTGAGAAAGGGAGAATCTCAGCTCTTGAAATAATGTAATGGCTAACGGTATTTGGATTTTACATTTATATATTCGTTTTTCAAGTCGTTGTAGAAATATTTTAGTGTTGATATCTTTCTAGCAGATTATGTAACAAGTCTTGAGATGTATAAATTTACGATGACTATAACTCGGTATGTAGGAATCATAGAAATAAGTGCCAAAAATGAACCGGACTCTCCCATGGGCCATGGAATTAAGTTTTGTTTGGTTGTACACTTGTACACTTGTACTCAAACTTTATTCGTTGAAAAGTACAATTAGGTATTGAAGGTCTCTTCAAGTTAGATTAATTTTTTTCTTCCTCAGTTCTTTAAATGAATCATTAATAATAATAATATAATTATATTCAATTTTATTTTTTTAGAACGCATGCAGTTTATGAATACACATCTGAATCACCATGTGTGTTCAGACGTTAGAATTTAGCACTCTTAAATTCAAATAAAATTAAAGATATTTAGTGGACTATTATGTAAATGTGCGAATTTATATATTCTTATAACTTTTATGCTCTCTTTCCTAAAAAAAAAAAAAAAAAAACTTATATTCCAAAAAATAAATAATTGTTCAATATTTGAATACTAAAAAGTATTATTTTTATTCATTTGAAAAACAGAATAGATATATAAAAAGAGAAGCAAGGTTACTTAAGGTTAATTTGTACTACGCGTCCATTGGTGCAGACTATTGTTTAATGGAAACAAAGGGCTGTGGCTTGCTGAAGCGTTCTTGGTTGTGGCCATTACACGAAATAGTGGAGCGACTTGGAAGAGAAGCCACAAATTGGTGCAATAAATGATCACGGGAAGGTATCACTAGAGTAAATGAGCAATAAATTAAGATAGAGATGTTTAGCCAACACTGGTTTAATTAATTTCAAAGTAAAATTAAACTAAAAAACTGTCCGGATTTTAGTACTTATTTAAAAAGCATCACCCAGAGTTTCTTTAAAAGAGATTTATGCTTTGCTTATATTATGAATTGTTATCATGCTTGTTGAATGAAAATATCAGCATAACAGCTTCTAATCTAAAGAGTTATATATGTAGAGGAGGGATCAAGTTATCATGCTTGTTGAATTGTTACCATGCTTGTCAGAATATGACTATTTTTTATAAAATATTTAATAAATAGTAAAAAAAATTCAAAAAAATATAAAATTTGATCTGCAAGCACATTTTATTTTGAAGATCATGTTGAATGGTTTGGATTGACGATTTGGACTTTGAAAATAAAAAAAATAATTGTTATAACTTTGTTTTAACTCAAATTTGTTGTAACTTGATCCCTCCTCATATATGTATTAGCAAGAATATGAATATCTATACATGTTTTCTCATAAGATATTCAAATTTAGACAAACACCTAACAATAATACAATTCAGATTAGAATCAAAATTGTTTAATTCTAACAGAAATGGGCGGATTTCCACCAACTCCGTCCAAAAAACAGAGACGAATAACAGTGTGGGAAAAAGAAAGTTAAATCTCACTATAAATTAAAATTTTATAATTTTGTTCATTAAATTTTTTTATAGGTATTTTTTAACTTTTACTTATAAAATAAAATTATATTATACGAGATTTTCAGTTCTATCAATCTTAATTTTTTTAGTTGCGCTCGCGAAGAAAAGAAACGGTGGGAATCCTATTTGACATATTGAATTGGCAGGGAAGCAAAATAAAAAGCATTTATGAATGCAGTCTTCCCTGGATGCTTTCCATTTATGAATGCTTTCATTTTTTGACCTTTTCTTTTTTTTATAAAAAGATGATGATATTTAATTTAATGTTAGATTAATAATATTTTGTAATTTTTTCTCAAACAATATCAAGGTATCTCAATCTCTGCAGTTCGTTTTAATTTAATTTTTATAACTCATTCTATTTTTAAATATATTTTTTTACATTTCTATAATCGAAGATTATAAATTAATTACTAAATAACAAAATCAGATTACTAAATAAATATTCGACATTCCTATAAATGTTATCGCAATAATCATATCAACATTTGAATTGATTTGCAATCGAATTATTGGACTGCACTAATATAGTATAAGTATAGTATTTTCAACTAAATATAATTGTGGTATCTTTTTGTAGAGTCCGGCTACTATAACACTAGTGTCATTTCAAAATAAATAACATCACATCTTAAACCATTGGATCTGCTTTAATATTCGTGCACTAGTGTCTTGCACGAATATTAAAGCAGATCCAATGGTTTAAGATGTGATGTTATTTATTTTGAAATGACACTAGTGTTATAGTAGCCGGACTCCTTTTTATACGTGTAATTTTCTACTGCCACGCCTGTTTCATGACTTCATCGCAGAAGCTACCGAAATTTTTATTAATAGAAAAAAGAATAAATTAATATCGACATTGACTAATGGTTTGGCGGGATTTTGAAATGTAACAAAGACGTTATGGTCCGTAACGTTCACGGGATGTTACGGACCATCACAGCCAACTTAGCAATGCTTAACAACGGAGATTAGATCACGGGCTGGCCATTCGGAACCACGACGGCCCGGGAGAGAAGAAATAAAAAAGTCTAGCAGTTCCAAACCATAACGGCCAGGCGCAGAAAAAAAAAATAATTTGAGGCCGTTCCGAACCATGACGACCAGGCCTCTTATTTTGAATCGCCTAAGTTCTCTTTTCCTCTCTCTGTCTCTGTCCGTAACTTCCAAAAAAAAGAGGGCGCAACGAGCGAAAAAAAGAAGAGAAGCGATACCGACGGAAGAGAGAAAAAAAAAACCCTGGCCGTTCTTCTCCATAGTGTCCAGGTCCGATCCCCTGCCAAACTCCGGTCCGCCTCTTCCCCCGCTGAACTCACCACAGAACTAGAACCCTATAAGGTAATTTTTTTTTTTATATTATAGAACTTTGTAAATTAACAATAATTTAAGGTTGAATTTGTTGTCAAAATTATTGTTAGGTTTAATTATGTGAAATTGCATTCGATTAGATTTAATTTTGTTAATTAGGTTATTGTTAATGTTAATTAGGTTAATTAGGTGTAATTAGGTTATTGTTAGGTTAATTAGGTGTAATTAGGTTATTTCATATTCAGCTGGAGTACATCATGAAGACTGGTTCGAAGGTAAATTAAGGCTTTAATAAATAATGAGGTCAAATGTGACAAAGAATTAGCGTGAAAGAGAACTTTGATGAGATCACTTGTTTTGTTCAATTCATACACCACCTTGCTGCCTTGTGTAATTTCAATCACCTGCATTCATTTAGTTGATTTCCATTTGTTCATTAATTTAATATTCTTTTACTTACATTCCGGTTTGTCAGAAGTTAGTAATATCCAAATACAGGGAGTTATATATGGCTCATAAAATTGAAGATCATGTCAAGCTATTCGGATTGACTGTTTAGATTTTGAAAATAAAGATATAAATCCATAGTACGAGTCAGTCCGCTCTTTTCTTTGCAAAGTCCCATAGCCTCACTCTTATATGACAATATTTTCTTCTAATCACAATTAAGAAATTATTGCAAATCAAACTTTTTTTTAAATATGGGGTCAATTAACCCCCATTATTGACATGTACATCCGCACCTGTATGCATCAGAATTTGTCATTGTGCACTAAAATGTCCAGGATTAAATTTATTGAAGGGGTATTCTGCAATTTAGTTGAATACTACGAATTATGTTAACAACAAACATACATCGGTCATTGATTTCTTTGGCAAGGGAGAGGAAGGCTTCGGCATTGTCTGCCATTTTGGAGATACTCTCAGCATTTTTTGCAGCCTCTGGAACGAAATAACACTTGGCTTCGGCATCTGCTATCCTACTAGCTGCATTTTTTGCCTCTTCTTCAATGGGGCCGGTCCGCAACACCCCCATGTACTCTTGACAGGTTGTTGTTGGATTGTGTGCTGATGTTGTTTTGTAGCTTTCGGTGTTGCTGAGTTGGGTCCTTTTGCTTTAGGACTGGCGTTTTTATCCCAAAGGATGCGTCTTTCATTCGATAAACCTTGCCAACCTACTTTGTTTCAGGTTATCATTAACTGTTGTTCTAAGTTCTGGATCATGATGTACCAGTTTGGCAATGAATTGGATGGTTCAAGGCCTTTTTCAATTTTATTATGTTGGGTAAGTCGTCTTAATTTGGAACTGGGAAGTTGCCTAAAGTTTCCTGGTACCTCAATTTTGAACTGCAAACAGGGAAAAATAAGGGGAAAAAGATGGACCCATAAAAATTTATAGTCAGAGAGAGGGTTATCAAAAGTGCACCTCAATGTAAGTGAAGATGGTACCAATTTCTGATCCATTTGGTTCGGTAAAAAAAAAAAAAGAATTTAAAATTCCTTGGAAAGAAGTAGATGCAAGAAGTGAAAATTAATCGTTTCATTAGGCAAAATTTTCTAATTTTTTGCTAAATTTCATCTAAGCATGTCACTGGTACAGGTACTCAGATGTGCAAGAAAAGTGAATATGAGAAGGCATTGGAACTTCTTCCAATCGTGATTACTGTAGGGAATAAGTCTAATGGAAGAAGCATTTAGAGGCACTACACTAATCATATTTTAAAAAAAATTGAGTTGAACCTCAGAGATACATAAGGGGACCTGAGTTTCAAATCTGGAAACTTGATGGATATTGATATATATTGTTGGTAGTGTTGCGCTGTTGGTAAATATTTCATTGTCATGTACCTCTTGCCACCTGTGGTGGTTGTCTCTTTTGTTGATGCTTGATTTGTATATTTGATGATTGAGGTGGCCTTGTTGGGTCTTAAGCATTAAATAATGCTGATCAGGATTCAAGGAAAATTTCGTCCCCTCCCCCCTTTTTTTTTCTTAGGGTTCACAGAAAGTTTCATGCATGCACACAATGATATAAACTGTAAGTGAGCCACTCAGTAAATATAGGCATATTGGTACTGCTGCAATGGCAAATGAAAATAACAACTACACGAAAGATATTTACCTTATGAAGATGAGAAACTGCCTGACCTACCTTTATTGGTATATTACTTTTGACCCTTGTTGTGCAATACCTACAACATCATATATGATTGTAATCTATAGAAGACAATGAAATACATAAAGAAAATTGAAGAATAAACAACAAAGTGATGAAATGAAGCAACTGCAAAGGACATTCTCAACCTCTTCCCCAATAAAACAGCGAAACACCATGCATTGTTTGCATAAATGTTAAAGTAATACATACCATACGGACGAACATCAAAGACCTAAGACAATTAGGAATGTTAATGACACATAGCAAAAGTCGCAGAAAACAGAAAAATGTATTAAAATTCTGCCTTTTTTTCAGGGACGGAATATAATGGTGGGAAAGGGTGCTAAGCACCCCCTATAGTTTGAAAATTTGTAGTTTGATCCATTAAATTTTGTAATTTTTATATGCATTGATATCTTTTAGCCCCTTTTATAAAATGAAATTATACTATATTTGATTCTTTAGCCCCCCCCCCCCCCCCCCCAAATCTCTATTTTCTAGTTCCGCCCCTGCTTTTTTTTAATAACAAAAAGCATTAAGCTCTCAAATGTAGTCAGGCTTTGGAAATGAAAGTATTATTTAAATATAAGAATGCAAACATAGGGTCACATTGAAAGAGGAAGATAATCGTAAGAAAAGTGAATGGAATACATTGTATTCATATGCTTATTCTTTTGTACAAGACTGTGGACACTTCGGGACCCAATCCTATGCAAATCATGAGCTATAATCAACTTTGCACATGTACAGAACATGCATCGAAGGAACTATGGAAGAGTAGTATGTGACAATTTTGAAAATACCCTTATGGGTTTGACAATAGGAAGACCAAGTAAGAATTTAAAATTCCTTGAAAAGTAGTAGATGCAAGAAGTGAAAATTAATCGCTTCATTAGGCAAACTTTTCTAATTTTTTGCTAAATTCCATCTAAGCATGTCGCTGGTACAGGTACTCAGCTGTGCAGGAAAAGTGAATCTAATAAGGCATTGGAACTTCTTCCAATCGTGATTACTGGAGGGAATAAGCCTAATTCTACGACGTACGACACTCTTTTTACGAGGGCTATGCAAGAGAGGAAGACAACATCTGAATGGAAGAAAGAAAATGAAATTTCGTTGGAATAAACTTCGAAATACAGGTTAACGAAATTACCTCCCAACCTCGCAGTTCCTCAGCTATGCCTTCTATTGTTGTAGAGTGAAATTCATCATTAGACCTAAATAACATTAAAAAAAGAGATTAAGTAAGCCAGCTATAAATTAGAGCAATGCATGCATTGAGTTATGGAAATGAAGCTGTAAGGAGGTAAAGAGAAAAAACTGAAGGAGAATGAAAGAAGCAAAGAAGTAAAATGTTCACCTTATCAACCTAAAAATTAGAGCTTTGATGTGCATGCAGTGGTAGCTTCCAGTCTCTTTAATTTGTCATAACAAAAACCATCATATATGCGAAAATACCAAATGAGCCAAACTTGACACATAGAAGAATTTATTCGGACCTAAAATTGGGTACTTCCTGTGAATATCAAGCTTAACATCTTGAGCTGAGACCAGGTTACCATGTACTGGTTTTTATACATAACTTACTGATGGCCAATCATAATTGGTATTCAAAGTTGAGACAATAATTTCATAACCAGACCAGTATATACCATTGTATTGGGCTATTTTTTGTTTCCCTTCGCATTACTTGTCAAAATTTTCTTTGTAGGCATCAATCAATTGAGCTCTAACTAAATTAATTATTGAGCAAAGAGCAGAAAGCAAAACTTCTTTTATTTGCAGAACAATGTCATACTTTGTAAACTGTTTCTTATCAGAGAAGCTGAGAAAGTCCAGCCAAAGGCAATTATAGCCAATGACAAGAAAGGAAACCTTTACCAGGAAGGAAAATACCAAACAAAGCTGGTAAACCATGAAATAAATGGTAATACCAAATCAACTGAAGCAGAGAACAACAAAACCGGAGGAGAACCTATCTCGGACCTTAATAACATAGCTGCAGAAACAAAGAACATCAATACTTTGGAATTCTTTTATTCCAACTGAGAAGGAGTGATACTAAAGTGGTCTATGTGTAGCCTTTGTACTATTGTAACATCCCATATCGCTCAAACCTTTTTATATATTACCATCTGACCTATCATGACTTCCCATTAGTGAAGTGTTGGATATATTAACCTATATAGTGTTCTTACATCCCCTATATGTCTTTAAGTAGATATTTCTAATATGTAAATGTTGTACATGCATCATCAAGTGACATCAGTACGAAGAATTCCAGCCCCATGATGCAAATCTAATAGCCAACTACTGTTGACAGATGTTCAAAGAGATTCAATATATATTGTATAATTTCATTATGCCGACCAGAATACGGTGCGCATAAATTGGTGATGTTTTGGTTCATTCCAAGAGTAAAAATGTTGATGCAATTGGAGTACAGTCAGTCAATTCCAAGCAGTATTTCAGTTTTTTCTTAATCAAAATATACCAATGATATGGCTGAAAATAGAAATAAGCATTAGGTTGAAGCAAAATAAGCACTCTTGTTCATGAAAATAAACACTTACTCTTACGTAATGTTTTTCTTTGAGTAAAAAATATTAAAAAAAATTCGGAGATATTTAGTGGCAAAAACTGTCAGTTTACAATAACATACATTTTCTCAAATGCCTAAGAGTATCTCGGTTACTGAGTTATAGTATACTCATTGTATTAAACAATTTATATTTGTTTAAGACTACGATTGGAATTTGGAGAGCATGACAAATTAAGGCCCATTCAGGAGCAATTAGGGAAATTAGTATACTACGTTGTATAGAAATGACACTTAGGAAGTTAAATGAGAGAAAAACTATAGCAGGAAGGGGGAGGAACTAACAACCATCAAATGAAATATTTCTGTTGGTGAAATATGTAAGAACATGTAATAAGTAATAGCTTATTGTTAATGAATTCGGTGGCCAATTACCTTTGTAACAATTGGCAGACAGCGTGTGACATTCGCAGTGGAGAATTCTGCCCAACAGCAATGGAGACTGGACCTCTACCTTGCAGACGCGGGTGTGTAATTTCCATGTTGTTGAACCTCAAATTGGGAGAAATGCAAGGGTTACAATTCGCATAAATTAGCCAATTTGAGCGATTTAGTACGAACTGGAAAGTTGAATAGAAATCAGAAATGAAATCGGATTTGGAATGAAGGAGAATCTTACCAGGCGATTGAAGCGGAGGCAACCAAAGCTGGAGGCGTAGTTCGGCGGTAGACTGAGAAGCTGTTGTTGAACGAACAGAAAGGGAAGCGGAGAAGCAGAAGAGATAAGTGGTCAAATTGGGGCCTCTCTGAGGTGGAGGTAACAGAACAGAAAAAAGTGGGAGGAGGAGCCCAGAGCGCGAAGACGGAAGGTAAGGAAGCGGAGGGGAAGAGAGGACGAAGTCTGGAAAGGAGGAGAGAGCGGAGAGATGAGCAGCAAGAGGAGGGAGTGGTGTGTGGCCGCTGTTGTTGGCGGAGGAGTGAAGTAGGGAGTCCACAGTAGGGGCACGCAGCGTCGAATCAAGCGACACGTGGCTTGCAGCTGGGGGAGAGGGCGATAAAGGAAATGCAAGGGCTGGATGGATGTTGAGATGTGGTGTGAAGAGAAATTTAGAATTGACGATGGAAGATGACAACATTGAAAAAAAAGTGAGCCTTACATTGATGATCCTACGACAACAAGGAATAGGGGTGTCACTGTTTCTCACTACAGTAACACCCATTGTCCTTTTAGATATTATAATTATAATAACAGGTTCCTTTTTCGAGTTCATGTAAGGCCCAGATCAGGTTTAAATGAAGGCCGGATCTCACTATGTGACTCGGATCTGATCCAATAACTAAAACCCAAAATTAAAATTTCATGCCATGTATTTCTGGAATCCATTTCTCTGTGGTAACAGAATATTTTTGATTAGATCAGGACCGTCCGATCAGAATCCGGGCCAATCCGACCCGAAGGGAAATGCACGGATTCTTTTAATATTCGTGCGGATTCTGATCGGACGTTTGAGATCTAAACAGAAATATTCTGTTACCATAGCTGATATAAATTTACAGGCCAGAACACAACCTCGCTTCTCGCAATCCTCCCTCGATTCTCTCCATTCAAGCGAGAGAGAAATTTACACAGATCAGATGCCTCTTCTCTCAGCTAATGTGTTGTTCCAAAATACCACTTTACCCGTCTCAGTCAACCTCCCCAGAAACCCAAAACCGCTTCTTTATCTCACTTCTCCAAAACAAATCTCCATGACTGTTTCTTCTTCTTCTTCTTCTGCTTCTTCTTCTTCTTCGACTGCCACCACGACGACTCCAATCACCTTAGAAGCAGCCAAAGAAAACACTGGCTCCAGTACCAGTTACCTTTTTTACTAGAAATTATATCTTCCCTTGAAACATTAAGACTGATTCATGAGTAATTACACTGTGTTTTCCATGATAAATGCAGAGTGGGTCGAATTTGCAAAGAAAGTGTCTGGTGAGTGGGATGGATATGGTGCTGACTTCACCATAGATGGAAAGCCAGTAGAGCTCCCTGAGCAGGTCGTGCCGGAAGCATATCGGGAATGGGGTGTTCAGGTAGGATTATTCTTTGCCATATTGTAGTTTAGTTAATTCGTTGGATATTCATATAAATTTAAAGGTCTAACTGAGGAGACCAGTTTAATGTATACTTTAATGGTAACATATTTGGTACTTTTTTTTTTTAACATTTTGGAGGTGGTCTGATCAGAGCTCCCAGTTAACCTCGGTTATGCCTAAACTACTAATTATATTCTATTAGGATCAAGCTACGTTTACCAGTAGTCGCTTAATTTTTTGCCATCACATAACTTGAAAGAAAAATGTGGGTTGGTTTTGTCATTCTGTTATGACAGAAATTGTAACTTAATATCGAGTGTAGTATTGAGGCTTTTATTTCCTTTAGAGGTTTTCTGGTTGAAGCTATTTAGAATCCATGATGTTCTTGTATTCCCAGAAATCTCATACCCAGGAATAAAGATTTACAAGAGTGTGAACTATCAAATGATTTCATGTTTGGCTGCCGATGGTAAGGAAGGCATTTTTTTGGTATGTTTTTTAGCATGTCTAATTAATATACCGTGGCATATAGTTATTTGTAATTCACCCATGTTCATGTTTTGCACAAAAAAGGATCTACTATCAATTATATCAATTATAATTTATAAAAGACTCTTAAAAAAGTTACTCCGAGCAGTTAAAATCACTGTCTTAACAGCATTTTAGTTTCAAACCTACCATCCAATCCACAGCTCAACCCTTTTCCTTTAGTTTGTTTCACTAGAGTTTCATTTCCCCTCGTGAGAAGACAATGGCCAGTTTTACTTGATTACCAGCAGCTTCATGTTAGATCAGAAGGCATGGCAACATGAGGCATGGTAACATGAGATGAATATCAGACCATTTTCTATTGTAGGTTAATTTCAGGTTAAATGAATTGAGGAACTGTTACAACATACTGATGGAGTAGTTTAGGAGGCAGGTTGTGTCGGAGATTTGCAAGATGGAGATACAATATGGTGAGGAGAAAGGAGGAGAAAAGAGGAGAGCCAAAAATAATGAAAAAAACAACAGAGTAGCAAAGAAATGCTAAAAAAGTGATTAGCTATTACAGTCGTGTGGTAATTTGATAACTCAACAAGGGCATGAATGATCAATTTGCGCCGGCCTTTTGCCTTGCAACCATGGAATCACAAAATCTACGTCTCAGCATGGCATTTAAGGCTGCCAGTTTATTAGAAATTTGATTAACTTGTAAATTATCGAGTGCTGAAGCCAAACAAGTAATCGAATCTTATTCCACCGTATTCCCTGAAATCCTCCAAAGAAAAAAAATGAATCAAATGCAACCCAGGCAAGCCTGGGTAGCAGCTTCCAAACTTTTGTTATCTAGGCACAACAGATGGAGAAACAGTCCATCATCTATTCAACAAATGCTTCTTCTCCATCTCATTCTTCTACCAGTTATCATGTGCTCTTTAGTACTCCCATCACTGTACTTGGATTTCTGTGGTCTTCGATTTAGTGAGACAAACATTCATAAATTGTCACTGTAGTCTATTTCCGTTTCTATGCTTTTCCTGTTTCATTTTCCGGCTTCTCAATTTTCATTGAGGATTGACGGGTTGTAACTTTTGAACTTTAATTTCTCAATAAATTATAATTTAGGGGCTTGACCCTATTTATTTTTAAAAGGAAAAAAAAAAAAAGCATGAAGCTAATGCCCTCTTAGAATTTGTAATTTCTAACCAGAAGAGCAATTTGCATCCAATGTTGTCAATTATGGAGAAATGTAGAAAATTTATAAAAGCTATGTTATTCATACAGCCTTTAAAAATGAGTAGGGACAACTGACCCCAAACTCTTCTTAGTAGCTCTGCAATGTTTCTAACCTGAAGCCCGTTCAAGTTGCAGCGTTTTATTTTAATTCGTTTTTACATCTGCACCATGCATCTTTTCTTGCCCCAACCAACTGAAAAATTTAGTAGCTTGAACCTAGGTGAAAATTGAACTGTGGATCATTCTATCCTTCTTGTGATCCCATCTGGCAGCAATATATTACTGTTGGATTCCTAGCTGGCACTGGTTCATAGAAAAATATTCAATAATCAGTGTTGTTTTGCTTTTGTTTCTGATTTTTTTGTGGTTCCTTTTGTCATCTAATTTACCTCTCTTAAATGTATTCTAAACTAAATTGAAGTTGGCAGAATCAATGTTTGAGCATCAAGATTTTACCAAATAGTACCATTTTAAATAAAAGCACAGTGCAATTCTGCATGGATATCGTACCAGTTAGGTCAAGTAATTCAGTACAAGCATGCAATGGCCAAAATTTGAAGTGAAATTCAAAAACTTTGTTTACCCATAACTGTTCTATCCTGTATCCAGGTGTTTGACTGGCAAACCCAATGCCCGACCCTGGCTGAAGAAACCGACAACCACATCCTCTACTACAAGCTCATAAAATTTTATCCAACTGTCGGGTGCGAGGCCGATGCTGCTACAAGACACAGTGCCAAACAAAGATTTGCTGGTGGCATAAAGAACACTTCCTCTGCTCTGGGGTACGACCCAAGCGGCTCTTACGTTGCCTCCTGGCCCTTTAAGGACCAATACGGAAGAGAGAAATTGGAAATTGAGCATTGCCTAATGGACCCTGCTAATAAAGAAATCAGGGTCCGGGTGATTCAGGTGACTCAGTTGAATGGCGAAGGAGGTTTGAGTTTGGATGGAGTGAGAGTTTTCTCTGAACAGTGGTATGGTCCGTTCTGTGATGGTGAGCAGCTTGGCGCATGTTCAGTTCGTGAGTCTGGGTTCGCCTCAACAAGCGCACTTGAGGCGTCAAAAGTAACGGGGAGGTGGGAGAGCAAAAGGACTTCATTAGTTAGATTTGGTGGTTCGGTAAGAATTCATTGACTTTGGTCTTTTACTCGTTTTGCCCTCCTGTCTTCCAATATTTATGGATGTTTAGCCATTTTATCTCTTTTCTAATTTTAGACACTGTGACAAAACTTAACCGGACTTGAAGTTGATGCTTTTGTCCAAGTAGTCAGTTTCTTGTGAATCTGGTTCTTGCTTAGAGTGTTCCTTATGTAGTAGGTATTGTTGAGCATTTTTTTTTTGGTACAGTTGCAATTAGCAAACAAAACTTATGCAGTGAGCTACCTTCAGGCTCCATTGAAGGTCTAAGTACAATTTAAGAGTGTTTGATTCATTTTTTGGTCAATAGGAGCTTGTATGCCAGTTCTCAGCAGATGAACCTCAAAACATAGTCCGGGATGAGATTGGACTTATGGCGTTACCTAAGCAATTGTGGAGTGTATTTAAGGAGCTAGACAATGGTGAAACCCTATGTGAGGTTGGATGGTTGCTTAGTGATAATACTGCAATGACCTCGAGATGTATTATGTTCAACAATGGAATATTGAAGGCAAGTTTGCTTTTTCCTGCTCTTAGCTTTCAAAATAAGTTTTAAAATAAATTAAAAATCATACCTTGGAACTTGGAAGTATTGCTTTGGGGCTTTATGGTGAATCTTTCCCTTCAAACTAAGCATGATGCGAGATCCAAAAACTAAATGAATGTTGTGTAGTTTTTCGTCCAAACCTAATTTTTCCTTTTATTGAATCATATTTTATTTTTGGATCTGATAAAATCTGTTGTGAAGTTCTCACAGAAGTCCATTGCTTATGTTTGCAGGAGGCGACCATTTCATTTGAGAATTTGCTGCCAGAGGTCTGACTTCACTGAACCTGGTTCGATTACATGCCTACCAGATCTTAATATTGGAAAGGATAGTGTAGGAATTCAATCCTTTCACAAGCAAATGTATATAATATGGATTGAGCTTATTTTTGTCTTAGATGTATTATTTGAGATATGATTCCTTGAGTATAGAATATTTGGCAATCTTGTTTTTCCTTTGGAATCGATATAGATTTGAAAATAAATAAAAAAAAAATTGTGAGTGCATTGTTGAATATATGAATAATGAACTATCAAATTTTGCACAAATTGAGTATTAGTTGATAAATGCATGAAACATTGTTAATTTCAGACTGTTGAGAAGTTTAACTTAGCTTGAGGAATAATAAAGTGCATCAAAGTCTTATTTTTTTTAGTATTGCCGCGACTTATCTATTATATACATCAATGTCATTGAATATTGTATATTGATTTAAGGCGTATTTAAAATTGTCCGACTCGATACTAACCAATAACCATAGCATGTCATGTAATCATGTTGTCCGCTAGAATGTCTATAAGTCAACTCTACAAAAATTTAAATACAATCTTTTACCGACTTGCATCAAATTGGTGTTAATATTAAGCGAGAACCTTGTACAAATTTGTTATGTCGAGAGCCGAAATTTTTATTAATATCCAAAAAAAATATTAAATTTCAAAATCTACACTCTATTTGACAAGATTTCAAAAATTGTTCAAACTGCAGATTTATTTTCCGATTTTAAGCTGAATTACCACAGATTTATTTTTCGGTTTTAGGCATCCCAAAACCGCACTACTTTTACAGAACCGGAAAATGGACTTCCAAAATCGAAAATTAAATTTCCAGTTTTAAGTTCATTAAGTGCACTTGGTTGATGGTTTTGCCTAGGCAAACCGGGAATTAAAAAATAAAAAGATTCTCGACAAATTGTCTTTTTCTCACAATTTTTTTTATTTTTTCGAAAATAGAACGATTATAATATTTTATGTATTTACTTAGAAGTGACTTTTGAACCGGGATCAATAACTCAGATTCAAAACATTTTTATTTTTTTTCCAATAACACATAAAGAAATATTTTAATTTTTCTTACAGCCGCAAAAAATCCGACCTGAAAAATATTGATCCAAGTTATTTGTCACAGTCTTTCTAATAAATTAAATTATATAGTATTTCATCTATTTTCAAAAAAATATATAAAATATTTCTAATATTTCAATACAAAAATATATAAATTATAACATTTTCTGTTTAATTAAAAAAACTTAAAACCAGAAATTTAATTCTCAATTTTGGAATTCCAAAATATTTATTTTCTGGTTCTGGAATTCTAAACCCGGGAAATAAATTTGCGATAGTTCAGCTTAAAACTGAAAAATAAATCTACAATTAGGACAGTTTTCGAAATTCAAATAGGATGTTTGGATATTAATAAAAATTTCGGTGTCGAGAGACTAGTGTGCTTGTGAATGTTTGAGAGTGACAATGTCTGCGAAAAATGTTCTCGGTTAGTCAAATCAATTCCTCTTTTTATTTTATTTTTGTTCACTCCAGAGTCCGCATCCTCTGCATTAAGGTACCGTTAAGAGTTCAACACACTGTTAGAGTTTAACTCTGGACCGTCCGATCAGAACTCGGACCATGCCTGTAACCTGTAATGCATGGGCCCTTTAATATTTGTGCAGATTCAAAACGAACGGTCCAGATTTAAACTCAAAATTTGAGTTAAACTCTGGGAATGAGAATTCCTGCAGAGCTGACGGGTAAGAGAATACAGCTTGTAGCTAACTTATGATAAGAAAAGGTATAGCAAACCTAACTTAAATTAATAGATAACACCGAATAATTATACATTATACCAGGAGTTTCAGTCTAGCAGACAGTTGAAAGTAACAGCAAAGATATAAATCAAATTAACAACAATGCCCAATTTGATTATATTTATTTGCAAACCTAACGAGGCTGAGGTTCCTCTACAATGTCCATCTCAAAGCTGTTTCTCTGCATGGGCTCCTGTGCAATTTGCACGGCGCTGTTCTTCATCATGGCAACGAACTCACTATAGTCGATTCGACCGTCCTGAAAACAAAATCAAGCAAGCATTAATTGTTAGTTCACCAAATAATAATAATAATTAAATAAAGAAAGCTTAAATGTTGGAATGCATCAGAAATATCCAATTATGAAGCTTTGCATGTGATTTATGAAGACAGCTACTCTTTTGTTCTGGTCCCCTAAATTTTAGTAACTGGCCCCATCAAATAATGCCAGACAAAAAAAAAATTCACATCAAACAAAGAAGTAGATACTAGATAATGACATTGTGCCACAAGTGGGTAGAGATTTGCAAACGAAAAATAAATGAAGTCTCTAATTAGCATACATGAAGACAAAACCTTAATTGGTGTTCAGACTTTAAGAGGAAAAAAAAAAAAAAGCCCCTGCCATTAAGAAGCCCAAAAAATCAAGAAATATTCATAATAGAACATTGCTTGAAAATTTGGAAATCTTAATGACAGGGGCTGCCTAGATAAGATATTGGAATTGTTTGGATTTTATCTGATAGAATACAACAATTACTTAGATTTTTCAAAAAAAAAAAAAAAAAAGCCCCTGCCGTTAAGAGACCAAAAGAGATCAGAAATATTCTCAGAATATTACTTCATCTTTTGGGCATCTTAACGACAGGGGCTTATATTTTCTTTAAAACATCCTTTCAATGGGGACTGTAATTTAGACACAAAAAAAAAAAAGCCCCTGCCATTAAGAAGGTCAATTGGTCAAACAGGAATATTCAATGAATATCCTTTGCTTAAGACCATTGATCCCTCTTAACGACAGGGGCTTTATTTTATGATACCAATGGTTTCAGACAGATTGCAATAGCGCAAGCAATTTTGAGGCAAAAGTAGCTTACGTTGTTCTGATCTACTACTTCGATTATGTCGTCAAGAAGCTCCATGTTGTAACCATCAAAAGCTAGTTCAAGTTCATCCCTAGTGATAAAACCATTCCCGTCCTTGTCAAAAAATGAGAAAGCAGTTACAAGGTGGTGTTCTTGCTCCAATTTGCTGAGAGGAACTGTTGCCGCCATAAACTCTACAAACTCCACTGAGCCATTGCTGTTAATATCAACCTACAAGATTTTTGATGAAATTAAGTATTTATTTATTATACTCAACATTTTCAGTACTGGTAGGAAGTCAAATGAACTTACTGCATTCATGAGTTGCTGAATCTCTGAATCCTCAAGAGATTCATATTTGTTAAGGCCTTCTTTAAGCTTGTCAAATGCAATAGCCTCACTGTCATCGGTACCCAACCCATTGAATATTGCTCTCATCCCACCGGTCTCCTCTTCTGAGAGGTTCTCTGCTATTACCTAATAATGATTAGAAAAGGAAAGAAATGGTTATTATTTTTCCAAAGGAACATGTCAAGAATGTAAAGTTGAATTGAAGCAAAAAGATTTACTCACTTGAAAGGCCAGTCTCTTCAACAAATTCATTTCAGAAAACTGCTTCAGGCGAGAGACAACAGCTGGATCGTGAGTATCATCAGAAGCAGCTGCATTCTCACAAATCCAAGGATGACCTGTACAAGAAGTACACTTTGTTAGAGATCATCAACTTTTAATGCAAATTATTAGAGATCATCAACTTTAAACAGAAATTACGGAAGAGTAGTTACTAACTTAGCACTTCATGAGCCTTCAGCCGTTCAGAGGGGCAAGGACAAAGCATTTTCGTTATAAGATCCTTTGCACCGTCAGATATTAGAGCCCACTGTTGGGATTCAAAATCAATATTCCCCTTCTTAATCGCCTCATATATCCCTTGCTGATTGTCTGAATAAAGATACCAAAAGTAAGCAAGGTCAAGCTTAGCAACACTGAACATTATTTCGCTGGCTGCAAAGTTTACACTATTCTCAAAAATAATATTTATAAGTACCTGCCCAAAATGGTGGTACACCGCTCAACAATATGTAGAGTATAATACCAGCACTGAAGATATCGGCTTCAGGTCCATAACGTCTGTTGAGCACTTCAGGTGCAAGATAATACGGGCTTCCAACTATATCATTGAAAATTTGGCCTGGGGAAATACAAATAACATATATCAGGACAAAGTGTTAGAAGGGTTACTTAGCACATCAAAGTGATATAGATATAAATGAGTGTGATGCTCATCATTAATGAAACAGAAAAAGTAAAATATTAAATAAAAGAGTAAACTATTTCTAACTCAGAATAAGTAGGAATAATTTATGGATGATAAGAAATTGCACTGTTTTTTGTACGACTGCACCCATATTATACTATCTAAAGTTATGAAAGGGAAAGCAGGTATATACACACTGATATATAAACTGAGAAGAGAATTCTTAGTTATAATGTGCAGGAAAAAGTATATCTGGAGTTATGAAAGGAAAAGCAGGTATATGCACGCTCATATATAAACTGAGAAGAGAATTCTTAGTCATAATGTGGAAGAAAAAGTATATGTATATGTAGGACCATATTTATTAAAGTAAAAATTTCGAGAAAAATCATAGACCGCCTAAAATTAATCTTTGAATAAGGCCGATACCCCCATAGTTTGAGAAAACTGCTAAATATATTGTGATTCACAAGAAACAGACACCAAAATGAAAAAAGGGCAGCCCAGTGCCATGAGGCTTCTTTCATTTTAAGGTCTCGAGATGATCATGGCCTCACCTCCATTTTTAGAAAGGCTATTTCATGGGATTGGGCCCACAAAAAAACCTCTAAAAATGGCATGAAAGCACATATATAACACCCCCTGAGAACTTAAAATGAAATGAAGCTCGTGACACTGGACTGCCCTTTTCATTAATAATGACCTCAATACAAAAGCATTAGAAATTGAAATTCAAGTGGCTAAGAAATTGCGAACTCTTTCAGAGGCACAACAGATGTGGAGCAAGATAGGATCAACAGCTGGCGAGGAGTAAAAAAATAATGTTTGTGGTGACATGAAGACATACGCAATATCTGGTGGATACTTAGGCAGTACCACCTGCATATAGTCATCCGTCACCTGAAAAGAAAAAAGAAAAAAGAACAAAAAAGAAGAAGAAATTATCGTTTGCCTCCTAAAGCAACAACTCGCTTAATCTATAAATCACTCAAAGTTGTGATCCTCGCATCAGTTTTTTGTAGCATTTGATACTGCTGAATTTTAATTTCAGTAGCTGATCCTTATTATTATCATTATTAACACCCCCTTGATTCCCCAGCTAAGATCTTTTCCAATAAGGCGCACTCTTTTCCAGGAAGGCACACACATACAACTAAAAGTAAGAGTACGAGTAAAACATCAGTCTTGGGCGATTCAGTATTACACTTTGGTATAGTTAAAAGTGTTTTGTGCATTTCGAAAGGCCGAACAATCATTAATCAACATAAGTTGGGCCATGGATTTAAAATGTTGTGTAAACCAATTCACAACCCCATTATTTAATAAAAAAAAGGTTGGATTATGAGATTAATGATTTCAATTTTGTGGATTAAGGAAAAAATACTGAAATAAAGAGAGTCGACCATCAGTTTTGGAATTGATCAAATCAAGTTTCTTTATCCTCGCCATCATCTCAGAGGACACGAAGACCAATTATATAAAGTCAAACATATAATTTGTGCTAAGACCAAATATACAAAGTTAAACATAAACAATTTGTGTTATATTCTGGATCATAATTTAAACATCTCAACAACTAATTAGAAAATTAATTATAGTAAATAAATTGCTTTGAACTGGGTTGCAGCAATAAAAAATTTAGTGAACTTGATGACTCTCAAAAATAAAATTATATAAAGTCACCATAATAAGTTTCACCTAAACCCCAGTGTCTTAGAGAGAATTTAAATTACAATTAGGCAGATCTTAGCATTTTTATTATTAACTTAATAAGAAATGAACAGAAAAGAGCCGACCTAAGTAACCAATTAACACAATTTTCAAGTCAAAGATAAATGAGAGAATAGAATTGCTAATAAAATCTCACCTGGCTTGATGAACACAGAAAGACCAAAATCAATAGCCTTGATTGAGAAGTCATCATCCTTATCTGTCAGCATGAAGTTCTCCAATTTAAGATCACGATGCATAACCCCAAGAGAATGACAAGACTGGATAAACCTGACTATGATCCTCATCAATTCAGCTGCTCTCTTCTCACTAAGACACCCCCCATGGGTAACTCTATCAAACAAATCACCTCCACCACACAGCTCCATTACAATATGCAAAGCGTTAGAATCCTCATAGACATCCTTGATCTTAACCACATTTTCCAGGCTAGACAAGTGATGCATGATATGTATCTCCCGCCTCACATCCTCCACGTCTTGTCTTGAGAGCAATTTCCTTTTGGAAATTGTTTTGCATGCATAATCAATCCCTGTGGAGATCTCAGTGCATAGGTAGACTATGCCAAATTCGCCTTGACCTAGAACTCGACCGAACTCGAACAAATCCCGGATATTAGAGGTTTTGTGGTTCAAAACTTGACTAGATATGGGATCAAGGCCGCGCCTGATTATCGAGCTGGTGACAGTGGAGCTTGGCTTTAGATCAAGGCACCGATCAGCATACATGCTCTCAGATGTCGTGTATCCGTACTGTGAAGGAACAGGTCCCCCGCATTGGTTCCCCATTTAGGTATTTAGCTTCAAGTGGGGAGCGAAGCTTTTAAGTTCTTTTATCTTCACCTTTTTCCCAAAGAATCTCTATTTGGTTAATCGACCTCCTTGAAATAGGGAGATCGAATAACCAACCAAAAGGAAAATTGGTTGATTGGAAGAGACGAAGGACCGCTAATGGGAGGTAGGATATTGATTAATAAATAAAATATTAGCAGCTTGGGCCAGGGAATGAAGCAAGAGGAAGAGGAAGAGGAAGAGGAAGAAGAAAGAAGGAAGTAGATCTAGGTTTTGCTAGAGAAATTGAAAGAGGGAGGCTTTAGTAAAGCGGACTTACAAGAAACGGAGATCTGAAGCGAGGTGGGAGAGAGGCGGAAAGGTTGCAGAGGAGGTGAATTTAAAGAGCAAGTAAGGTAGACTTGACGGTAGTGGGAAATAGCTCGATACTCCAGGTATACCACCTCAGACATGTCCAGAGAAGAGCGGCTGAGATGATTCTGTGGGTCCACAGTATTATTCAGGTGCTCACTACCTCTGCTACCACTTGTCAGTGACTCCGGGTCTTTTCTGGTGTGGTCATCCAGTACCATTTACATTTTCTTGGAGGGAGAGGTGGACTTTTCTATGCCAACCTGTTAATTGCGTCGGATGAAAACGAAAGGCAATTTTCACGGGGAAAATTCGCAATAAACAAAGAAAGCGAAGTCCAAACCCACGCTTCAAGGAATCGTTGTTAGTTTTACTCCGTACATAACTTGAAATGTATGTCATATGTAGCGGGTCACTAAATATCATTTCACTGCACCTGGTGCACAAAAGGAGTCGTCAGTTCGTCACTTGTCGGTCGTGTGATTAGCCGTCAGGCAAGTTATTTTATTGTCGGGGAGAGGAAACTTTTTTTTGTACAAATACGTTCCCAGTGTAAACGAAGAGTCAAGTCGGTGAGTGCACTTGGTCTTGGTGGGGGTCGGAAAAGAAGAGGAGACGAATAATAGGAAGCTGAAAGAGAATATGCCCTGCCCTGTTTATATATATATATATATTTTTCCGTGGAGAGGAGGTGTCTACACAGCCGACATTTTTATTAATATTCAAAGTTTAATACAAATTATTATTTTGTCCAGATTTTGAGTTTATTTCGAAAAATGGACCGCTTACTCGTTTTGTGGCCGTCTCCATCTAAGCCAGTCATTTTGTGGCCGGCTTACTCGGTTATTTTTTTTTTTTAGAGACATTATGAAGAGCAAATAATGAAATCTAATACTGAAAATTTAAATTTTTTTATTTAAATTATTTGTTAGATTACTTTTTTTTATTTATAATTAGCATATTTATACTAAAATAAACTAGATTACTTGAAATTATGTTGAGTTACACTATATTACAATAAATTATGTTGAATTACACTATATATTACAATAACTTCGCTAATTACGCTAAACTACGCAAAATTACGCTAAAGTAGACCGATTCTGTGCCATCTTTCATGAATCATAAAAAATAGTAAAAATTGGTATTCTACAAGTTCATTATGTAACTAATTTACTGAGCTACTTGGATTGAATAATAGAAATAAAAATCTTAATCGGAAACTTCAACTCAAGTTTTGAGGCTCTTCCCTTAGTTTTTTGGCGATTCTGAATTTCGAAATTCAATATAGTTAGCACGGACGCATGCGTATTTTCGCAAGCTTTTCGAAAGTGGTCATTTGCTGAAATCGGACACTCGAGTGCCGTTTTACGACCGTTTGAAGTTTCGCCGTCGTTTTTCACCTTTTCAGTGAAGATATCGTCCCTATTCATATGTAATTTAGCGTAATTTACCGTATTTTAGCGTAATGTAATGTAATTTAGTGTAATAGTGTAATTCAACATAATTTTAAGTAATTTAGCATATTTTATTATAAATATGCTAATTATATATCAAAAGAAGTAATCTAACAAATAATTTAAACAAAACAATTCAAATTTTCAGTATTAGATTTCATTATTTTGCTCTTCATAATGTCTCTAAAAAAAGAAACGAGCAAGCCAGCCATTTTGTGGCCAATTTGGGCATTTTTCTAAATAAGCTCAGAATCTGAACATAAATAATAATTTGTATTAAACTTTGGATATTAATAAAAATGTCGGTGTCTACACAGCGCCACATCAGAGATTAGGACAATAGGACCCAACGAGCATGGGAGGTCAGAAACATGTGGCTGTGAAGACTTGTCGACCGGACCCCTTATGATACGCAGGCTGTCCCTTGATACTTGATAGGTTATAATAGGACTTAGAGATCTTGGTTTTCCAGCGTGAAATTTTCTGCGTGCAGATCCGGTCCGTCCGTTTGTTCCAGGATCTGTATAAATTTAATTTTAAATTTTTTTCTAACTGGAAAAACTGAGGTCTATAAAATCTAGTTTTTCTTTACTTTTTAATTTTGATTCTAAGAATTGTCTAAAAAATTAAATTAATCCTGAATTTTCAGATGCATTAAAATATTTTTGAAAGTTTTAAATAAACTGATGCTTAATTTTGGAAAATAAATTAAGTGTCCATGAATTGTAATAGTTAGGTGTTCAATTATGAATTTAAAAATTTATAAATAGAGATTTAAAGACTTGCAAGTGACATTTTATTGTTTATTTTATTTTTTAAATAAAGACTGCAAAGTCGTGAGTGGGCTTGAACTCTCAACATTTAGATAACTATAGTCTTAAGATTTTTTCATTAGCCAATTGTGCTACCTCCATCTTTGTGAGTAGCACTTTAAAAAATTGTAAATAAAGCTTTAAGAGTTAGATATGAACAATGAGGGTGTGCTCGGAGATTCGTCTGGATATTATCCGGCCGAATCTAAATCCGTATTTAAAAATTAGATACGGATATCTGATATCTGAATATCCGTGCGGATAGTGGTACAATATAGTTTTAAATTTAATAGATACATACCATCTATATCTATATGTGTCCGTCTAATACTAATCTGTATCCGCATCTGAAAATTAAAAACAGATACGAATATAATTTACCACCATCTGATCCGTATCCGATCCGTTTTCACCTCCTGTCTGAGAAGCAATTATCAGGTTACTTTTAAAATTTTTATTCTGGTCATGGTGTTAGAATGTTGGTTAGATTGTTAGTAAGATATTTTGAAATTTTTTTAAGGACGCCCCTACCAGCCTACCTATCTTTGCTGTCTCCAGATGCGCATGGAAATATCACGAGTGTCGGTGGGTCTGCATTTTGGCTTTCGATTTCATACGGCATCTTTTTTATTCCCGGAGCGTAGCGAGTCACACTATAGTTCCATAAATATTCACGAGCCGAAGTTCGGAGAAAACAATATTTATATTTGAGTGAGGCTACGGTGCTATGCATAGTACGGATTGGGTCCGTGCTACGGCTCAAAATTTGACTTTTTAAAATTCTAATGGTCGATCTGAACCGTTCAACATGATTATAAAATGAATATGTACTTGCAAACCAAACTTTACATTTTTTCGGATTTTTTTACTATTTTTTTAGATAGGCTATTTTTGGATGGTCCACAATGTTCAAATCAAGTGATTTAAAAAAAAATAGTAAAAAAATTCGAAAAAATGTAAAATTTGGTTTGCAAGTACATATTCATTTTATAATTATGTTGAACGGTTCGGATCGACCGTTATAATTTTGAACCGTAGCACGGACCCAAACAGTGCTATGCATAGCACCGTAGCCTCACTCTTTATATTTTTATCAAATAATAGATATGGTTCACTCAGTTAAAGATAGGGCTGCACAAAAAAAATTTAGTTCATAATTCGATTCGAGTTTGATTCGAAAAAGTTCGTAAAAAATTCGATTCGAAATTGAGTTCATTCGAATTAATGCAAACCAAATTTAGTTCGACATTAATTCAAACCAAACTCAAACTGGATCTAGTTCGTTCGAAATAGGTTCGCAAACCAAACTTAGCTCGAAATTAACTCAAACGTGAACCGTTAATTTCCGCTAATAATGAACTTTAATGTTTTATTTAGGATAATATTTGAGTTTGTAATAATTTTAAGATTTTGGTAATTGTTCTGTACTTCTATTGATATTTAAATTGTACTTTGAATACTTTGGATATTTGAAAACTTTGGTGATGTGCTCCTGTTGGCTATTTGGAAAACTTTGGATTCTATTATTGTACTGAACTTTGATTGATTGTACTAAATTTTGATGTTTAATATAAATTTTGATATTTCTAATGAACTTTGATATAAACTTGGTATACTGTGTAATTAGAATTCATAATGCCTGAGTTTTATTGAGTGCTGTAATTTCGAACTATGGCTCAGCCACAAGTCATAACTCGTAAGTCGTAACAAAGTTCGTAAAAGTTCGAAATTGAGTTTGTAAAAATTTCGATTTGAAATTGAGTTTGTTCGAAATTGAGTTCGTTCGTAATTAATTCAAACCAAACTCAACTGGAGGTAAGTTCGATTCGGTTCGGTTCGTTTGCAGCCCTAGTTAAAGACAATCGAAAAATAATTAAACACGTTCAAGTGGCGACTGGTGCTCCAAACGGATGATATTGTTTCTTACATAATTATACATGATTTTGCCACAGAAAGCCAACGGAGAGGGTTAGGTAGATGGTAGTATGGTACGGTCTTTTAATTTTATTCAAGTAGATCTGTCGAGATGTGTTCTGGAAATGAAGCAGCAGCAAGTTGTAGGAAAGGTGAAGCCGCTGCTGTATCTTTCACCAGTATGATAGAGTCAGAGACAATTGGTCTATATCAATGGGTACCGGGCTGCACATGCTGGTTTTGACGACGGTTCAAAATTGGAATTATAAATACATTCGACATTGTCACATTAGCTGTTTGATTTGGATTTTTCAGATCCTAATAAAATAGGGAATTAAGAAGGTAACATTCAGACAGAGTCCAGGAAGCTCTATCCGAAGGAAAATATTTAAATAATCCGCCTTTCAAGCGAGGGTGAAGAGTTGGGTCCGATGCCCTTTGGATCATATCTCGTCCAAAGCGCTCGTTTAATCGTCCCAATTGAGAGAAAACCGACAAGTGATAGTAGGAAATTGTCTTTTCACGTCCGTTTAAATCAAACAAGGCAACTAGTTATTTATTGTTTGAAATACTAAGCTGCACACTAAACAAATGGAGGGCATCCATTACCTCTCAAATTCCTCATTTTTTTGATACAAAATTCAATTCATATGCTAATTGGTGACAATTTTATTTTGAACCTTAACAAAAATATCTAACTTGTGCTTTTAATTGTTTCTTATTCTTCAGTATTAAAATTTGTTCACATTATATGCTATTTTAATTCTAAATTAACCAACACGAAAGCATATATTAATTAGTTAAGATTTTTTTACTGATAGCTAAAGCTGTCTCTTGATTGGTTGTAGAGTAACAATTGACTTCTTATTCTTAATTGAATTATTGAACAAGCTTATTGATTACATTATCGTTTCCTAGTTATTTGTTCTATTTTACATATATGTTTTGTCAAAATATATCTATATTCAAGTGTACAATTATGAATTGATGTTGTTTTATTTTCTTTCTTATTTTCTCAAATGAATGGAAAAAAAATTAGATAATTTTTTTTAGTGAATAAAGAAGGAATTAAAAGTTAAGGTTTTAAATGAAATTATAAATTCTCAGGAAATTAATTAGAAAATTATGATCAAAAGTTTCTTCTATAGTCTACATAATTCAGTTTCGAAGTTTTTTTTTTTAAAGTCTTAGTTGACTCAAAAAATTAAATGTTTTCAACATAGTTAAATTTTCTTTGAATGATGCACTGGACATGTCCAATATTTTAGGTACTGGAGTACAATTAACAAACATATATAAGTTGCCTCTTCTATAGAAGAGTATAAAATTGCATTTATGTCCATATCTTGTCAAGTCGCTGATTGAACGATCTAAAATTGCAATGAATGATCTAAAATTGCATTTATGTCCATATCTGTCAAGTCGCTGAATTGACGATCTAAATTGCATTGAACGTCTAATGCATTTAGTCCATATCTGTCAAGTCGCTGAATTGAACGTCTAAAATTGCATTGAACGATCTAAATTGCATTTATGTCCCTAT
>JAJGRW010000427.1:0-68448 GCA_025461045.1 Carex parvula
TATTCATTATTCATTTTTTCTTCCTTTTTTTGCATTGAAAAATATTTTACCGAAAGCGCAAATTGGGATGTCCATGACACCTTTTTATCCGTTTACCCAACCCGTACTGTATTCGAAAAGAATGGTAAGGGTAAGATTTTTCTTTTTCGTTAGCTTATCAGGTACGGGTAATGGTAAAGTTTTTTTTTGTTGTCATAATGGGTATGAGTATGATCATGCTTTCACCCGACCCGTATCGTACCCAGTGACAACCCCTAGTTGCTAGGGCTCAATTATTTTCTTATTATAATTTAACAACAGCTTGAATGAATTTTGATACTTTAGGAGGAATGATGTCCCTTGTGGTCAAGTCAAAGACTGCTGATTCAGTAAAATGTGAGGTTGTTGATGGAGGCGAGCTGAAGTCTAGACGCCATTTGAATGTGCGTGGAAAGAGTGCAACACTGCCTTCCATCACTGGTAAAAGTTGCAATTATTTAGAATTTTTCTTGAGCTGCTCATTTTAGAGGTATCTAACATTCATTGCATTTGTAATGAATATTGGTATCTAGCCCACTGATCTTATGTTTTGTTAATTGATTATTATTGAGGTTGTGAACTTAACCTCAAAATTTTGTCGGTTCATCTTCAAATAGCAATTTTTGTTTCAAGTTTGTATTTATCTGGGTCAGATCAAGATGTTGAAAATTGTTAAGAAAATGAACACACCAAAAATTAACTTCTTAACCTTCAGTTTTCCAACTCTTGATGATGATGTCCAAACGTTACTGAAAGAATTATAAATTTAGAATGTAAATGCTTGGCTGGTGAAGTACATCAAGATCAGTGGTCTGAATTTGTTGTTTGAAGCTGGTCCAACCAATTTGAGGTTAAGCTCAGTGATCACGATCCCTTTTGGTGACTTAAGTTCTCCCTTAAGTTTGATGCCTTTTCCTATAACGAAATATTTCACTTTATTATATGGCTTCTGAATATGTGGAACCAACAACAAAAAAGATCATAGGGTAATCTTCAGTAGCTTGCTTAAAACCATATGTGGTTTCTAAGCAAAAATATTTATTGGTTGGGAGTCGCCATGTGTGTGACTCATTTGATTTTATACTTTATAGTAATTAATCTCTTCAATTGCAGATAAGGATTGGGATGACATTAAATTTGGAGTAGATAATCAAGTGGACTTTTATGCTGTATCTTTTGTGAAGGATGCAAATGTTGTACATGAACTGAAGGACTACCTCAAAAGTAAGTGTACAGATTGTTAATGACATATTTTTCCTTTATAGTAATATTTTGTTTGGACATCTCAACCTACTCTTACTAGTTTTCATTTGAATCTTTCTTTGGTGGGTAAATTTGTTTCAATCCTTCCTGTTTCATTTTTATTTCTTTTACAACTTACTTCCATTATTTCTCCTTCAGGTCGAAATGCAGACATTCATGTCATTGTGAAGATTGAGAGTGCTGATTCAATCCCTAATTTGCATTCCATCATTACTGCATCTGATGGGGTAAGCATTTTGCATTAGAGGCATATGTACATAGCACAAACAGTATCGACTTATGACATGGTGCGGACTCTGTAAACTACACCATCTGAATAAAAGGGGGGTATGGCAATTTGCTCATATGCATTAGTTTCTTCTATCCTATTACAGGACATCATGCAACACTTGAGTGGTATAAATTGGAATATTAGTATCATCATCCCTCAACTAACCATGAAATCTGTCGTCATATAGGTTTTGCTTTGTCATTTGTTTTCTCTAATTAAAATATTATCATTTGTCATTTGTAGGCTATGGTAGCTAGAGGTGACCTTGGTGCTGAGCTCCCTATTGAGGAAGTGCCCCTCCTTCAGGTACTTGCTAGCTTTTAATCACAAGTGATATGCAATAAGCAACACTTGGTATAAAAGAAAGAAATCACAATACCATAACCTCTCCTGTATGTTAAAGGGATAAAAGACTAATGGAGTATTTTTTTTTTTTTTGCGTGTAAATAATCATGAGTGAGGCTATGGTACCATGCACAGCGCATCTTGGTCTGTACTACGGATCAATATTGTTGTTTTCGAAGTTCAAATAGTCAAGTCAATCTGAACCGTTCATTATGATTTCCATATGAAAATGTACTTGTGGACTAAATTTTACATTTTTTTAGAATTGTTTTACTGTTTTTTTTAGATGGGTAGAAAATCACTTGATCTAAAGATTCTAGACCATTCAAAAGTAGTCATTTTCTACCTATCTAAAAAAATAGTAAAAAAATTCTAAAAAATGTAAATTTAATATGGAGATTATGTTGAATGGTTCAGATCCTTTGTTTGAACTTTGAAAAAGTACGGACCAATATGCGCTATGCTTAGTACCGTAGCCTCACTCAATAACCACAGTCTTTGGTTATGATTTGTTAGTTGTTACACGTGGACATATAAGCGCATACATACATGTGCAGGAGGAGATAATTAATAAGTGCAGAAGCATGGGAAAAGCTGTGATTGTAGCTACAAACATGTTAGAGAGCATGATAGTGCACCCAACCCCAACTCGTGCTGAGGTGTCAGATATAGCCATTGCTGTACGTGAAGGTTCTGATGCTGTTATGCTTTCTGGTGAGACTGCTCATGGAAAGTAAGTGCAACTTGCTTTAGTTAAGTTCGTCAGTTCTTTTTTTCTTTAAGACTAGAGAATAAAACATATACATTCCTTTGTAAAAGAACTCAAGTTTCCTGTTATGTTGAAAAACTCTTATTTTTAGTCCGACATAAATGTCTTAAAATGCTGTTTAAATTGCACTGTGAGAGACTACAAGAGTTACTTCTGAATCTTCGTAAAATGGAAATTACACCATCCACAGGGACCATTGATAATATGCTAAACTTTCTATTACCGTTGACTTTCAGAACAACTGGTTAGTTAAAAAAGGTTTTGAATATCTGGGTAGATTAAATTATATCTGTGATGCTAATTTCTCAATTACTATGAAGGACCCTAATTTAACCATAATATCTGGTTTCAACTCAAACTCAATTCATCGGGAATTTATAAGACATGTTATTCGATCTGAGCTGTCTACTGCTTAATGTAAATTTTGACCTAATCTGTAAGTAAGCAATGTACCTGCCAAAAGAGAATAACATAAATTGCTATCTAATTAGTATCTTTTATCTGTTATTTTACAGATACCCATTGAAAGCTGTTAAGGTGATGCATACTGTAGCTTTACGAACTGAGGCAACTGTTGTCGGTGGAGAGAAACCTGAAAACCTCGGCCAGGCTTTCAAGGTTTTGAAAATGATTCATTTCTGCCCTTATATCTGTCACATATTGCTCTCTATATATTTTTTTTAAAAAGACAGTTCCTACAAACATGTTAGGCATGCAACCGTTGCTTCACTGTAGTGTTGTCAGAAAAACAGCATGATATTCAATGTTTGCATTTCTCCTTTTTTTGAAATTCTAGCTCTGAAATACTTAAGAACTTAATTCTGAAAAATATAATTAAATAAAAGAATGCGGTACACACAAGCCCCGTATCCTCTCTTTTTCCTGAGCTATTTTCTTGTTTTTTCAAGGCCACAAAAATCAGCTTTTACAGGGCCATCCTAAAATTTCCTCCTCTCTTTTTGATTTGTATTTTTCCAACTTTTAAGATGCACATGAGTGAGATGTTCGCATACCACGCCACAATGATGGCAAACACTCTTGGCACATCAATTGTGGTATTTACTCGTACCGGTTTCATGGCCATTCTACTCAGCCACTATCGTCCATCTGGCACCATTTTTGCCTTCACCAATGAGTAAGCTATTACAATTAATGTTATTGTATTTTTTTTTTGTGTTGACCTTCAATAAATTGTTATATATTTATTCAGCTGTTTAACATTTATTTGTTTCTGTAGTGAGAGAGTGAGACAGAGATTGGCTTTATACCAAGGCGTGTGCCCAATCTATATGAACTTCGCTAAAGATGCCGAGAAAAGCTTTTCTGAGGCCTTATCACACCTTCTGGTAACTTGACTTTCCCTTTATTTATAGTTTAAAGGAGCATAAATTATGCAATTTAGCTATTGTCAATTCTCAGTTATGGAGTTAATATCAATTATTCAATTGAGCCTAATTAACATTTGATGTGGTAATAAAACCAAGTTGTCCTCTATTTAAAAATTATGTAATTTAGCTCAGAACAAGAAAACAAACAAAACTAAGAATTTACCGTGGTTATGTAGCAGCATTGCCAAATCAACCGGCAAATACAGTGGATTTTCCTTTGTGCTAATTATCGGTTTGATAAATATAAGAGATTATTCTGTTAACTCTATCACTCAGGAACATGGTACGGTGAAAGAAGGTGAGGAAGTGGCTCTTCTTCAAAGTGGCAGACAACCGATTTGGAGGTCGCAATCAACTCATAATATTCAGGTTAGAAAGGTCTAACTAAACCATGGTTAGGTATAAGGCATCATCTAAGAGTGCAAGGCGAAGTGACTATTTCTGACGAAGAGGGGTTAAGCCTGTAGGTTTTATTGTTTGCTCATTGTAGTCATCTAAGAACAGGTGGGGTGTTAGTTGTGTTGCAGTTTGTTTTTTCATTTTTTTGTTTATTGATGTTATTATTTCCCTATGTTTTGGCAACTCTTACCATTCTAGTTAATAATTGAAACAATTATTTATTTTCACTTTGCTCTTGTGATAAGTTTTAACTAGCTAAGATATGGAGTGTAACTGCTTGTATTACTTTATGTTTTTGTATCAATTGTCTTCAAAGACGACTAATGAGTTGGCAAAATGACTCTGAAATATTTTGTATCAATATGCCTGAAAATCTCTTTTACTGGAAAAGAATTCTCTGTAACACGTGGTTAATCATAGATACAGCTGGAATGTATTGTGTTGATACTGGTTTTTGCTGGTGTTACACAATTTCCTGTTCCCCATTTTTCAAATGCAGAGTTTTTGTTAAAAACATTGAACCCAATTGTATGGGATCGTGGGATGTGTTATATTTTGTCTGAAGCATGTGAAATAACAAGCTGCATTGGTGTCCAAGGATTAAAAGAACTTGACAACGCTCAACACACTTATTTTGGAGAACCAAGTGTGTTTCTATTGTCCACTTTCACATTCATCATTTTGGTATCATGTCATATACAATGTTTTTTTGAATCAGAAACCTGAAATTGTAAATGTGTCATCCATCTTCAGATAAGGCATGTATGATTTGAGATCCTAAATGAATGTTGTTTCGGACATGCATCGAACAAAGAATACAAGTTCAAACGGCTTAGTCAGTCAAATTGACATTTTTCAACATCTCATCTTTACGTTGTCCAAATATATAGTTTTATATTCAATTAAAATACAAAGTACAAAAAAAAATATGGCCTGTTTTCTCTAATGTGTCAAGCATTGTTCCCGCAATTTGCATAGTGATCCTCGAATGGTTTGTGATTAGATTCATTATGTGTTGTCATGTTTTCTCCTGGCTAACAGAATCCTTGGTTTGGTACAAAGGGGCATATAGAAAATGACTCAATTATACGTACACGAGGTTCCAATTTCTTTACTGAAAGGAATAATGAATCATAAACCATATGATGAAGCAAAGGTTTAGGTAAAGAGTTCTCTATAGCACACGTTGGCATCAACTAAAAAAAACAGCTATTACATTGTACTAACTCGTATTTCTTTTCTTTTTTTAAACTTAGTAGAGGCTAACTCGTATTTCTTATTCTCTGGATTTCTACAACTTCCTGTTCAGACGTTAGGACCATGTCTATGGGAACATGGGAAACTAAACTATATATATAGTACCTTTCTTCTTTTTTCATTTATACATATAATTCCATTACCTAAGTTGTGCCTAATTGTGACTGTACCTAAGCTGTACCTTTCTGCAATGTAGTTCTTTTTATGGTCTCAGTACTTGAATTCACATCACCCCCGGTACCGTAATAGGGAATCTTTTACAATTACTTGATCTGGACCGTTCTTTTTAACTTGGCACGAATCTCAAAGCCCAATAATACTGCCCCCTCCGTCAGCCCAAATCCCAAACCGGCTGGGAGTTAATCTCAAACCGTAAAGTGAAGGGAATCTTTTACGGTACCGGGGAGGATATTTGTCCCTCAGTACTTATCTTTCTGACTGAAGCACGTGAAAGGTTCATTTACATTTGTGCCACAATGAGAAATAAAGTAAAACATGCAATACATAAAAATTCTTTTAGTTACTGTTTCATAGTTTGGACTTTGGAACATCATCATTTGCAACCAAGGAAAACTGAATGATTTTGCATTTATAAACGGACATCTTCCTGGTATTTTACAGTATATTTTATTAGAGGCTAAAAAAATTTCATTCGATAACAACTCTCAATACATTACGGATCAAAACTTTATTATTACATCTAGATATGATATCCTGAAAAACAACAGAAAACCAAACTGGCATCGAAACGGATCCTAATTCGCAATCACTACTAGGCTTGCCTCATTTATTTTAGTGTCACCTCTAACAAGAAACATCTCTAAAGTTACAAAAGAAATAAAACATTACGCACAAACCTCAACCTATTATGATTAAATCAAGTATCATATACAAAACATTCTCAACATGATCCAATCAATGAGCACAAAAATCATCCAAATTTATACTCAGTCTATTGCATTACCCTTCTTATGACATTTAACCATTGTCACAATACCAAAACAAAAGGAGAAAAAAGAAAAAAAAATTGACAACCCTAATTCCTGAATCCATCATGACCACCATTGCCGGCCAACAATGCCAACAAATTTCCGCCATGAACTCTTTTTTCAGTGCCAGAGACCGAAACTGAAGCCAAACCGCTCTCTAATGGGCTTGGGTCGTACACATACCCGTCTACACCAAACAAACCCTCTTTCTCAGCCTTCAGTGCAGCCTCTAACAAGGACATGCCTCCATGAACCCGACCCTCTTTACCTGTTTCAGGCCTAAATGCCGCACCACCACGCACACAGGCATCTTCTAGAAGCTCTTTGCAATAATATATTGTTCTTGCTTTGCAAGGCCTGGAGTCTCCTTTTAAGACCTTCAGTTTGTTGCTAGAATTACGCTTCTGACGAATCGTCAATCCAGAAGAGCAGGAAACTGATTTTTCCGGAGATTTATTCATGGTCGAAGAGAGGCGAGTTACCAAAGAGAGTAATTTCTAGATTGGTAGAGGAATATTTATCCATTCAATGGGCACAGCACTGTTAAAAAAAAATATTATTGCTATGTTAGGTTCAGAGGTTGAGAGAGGCGCCTCCACTGACAAATCCAGAGGTGTCATGCCGGTCCATTTGAATTACCTTCAAATTAATGAAAAAGTAAATTGATACTCAGATACAGTTTACAAATTTTTCTAATTTTCTTTGGTGAAATGTCAGAAAGGATTTTGCATTTGAAAAGGAAAATTAAAGTGGCCAGTAGTGAATGTTTTCATTCCACTAACTTTATTCCCCAAAGATGAAAATGCAATGTAGGGAAGCATTTATTTGGTACCCGCAAATATGTTTTTCAGGCTCTTTTTATGATGAAATGTGTGTTATATGGTGCTATTTATTGATCTAAAGAACTAGAAGAAAAATATGATATATAAAAAAGACAAAACAAACAACGCACGCAAATGTGCTCGGAATCAGCTATTCCTGTATGTGTGAGTTTTATAGGCCCTTCTCTAAAAATATAAATATATTTAAAGCAATCAATGTGTCGACTTAGGGCAAAAATGGAAATTAATATCCAGTACATAATTTCTGGGAGAACAAATTTTTTTTAGCCAATTTGTCGTCTAGAACTGCAATTCATGCATTGGGATTCAGTAACCTTATCCTAATTTATGCAAGGTAGTTAGAGGATATATACTCTTGCTCCTAATTTTGACCAAACGACTCAAGTAAGCTGATATTAATACAACTTTTATATCAATTAACTTTTCATTTCGCAAAACTTGTCTAAAATATAAATTAAATCAAACTAACATTGATTTATAACTAGGGAAAAGAAAGAAACAAACTAAATATAAAGACAAGAAGTTGACCTGTACTAGACCTGCAAAACTATATACTAATCACAATCAAATAAGAAGTAGCTAACCAAATCCAAATCCATTGATCAAATAAATCTTAGATCACAAAATTAAGATCTAAACACGAGATAACTCTAGCAGAGGATTGAGAAATGAACCCAGAATCCAAATTCGGCTTCAAAATCGGATTTTTAGAGTAAAACCCAGAAAATTAAATAAACACTTAATTACCAATTAATTCCAAACTACAAGTACAGAATAAGATGACCAAAAGAACTACTCTCGCTGAGGAAACAGAGAAAATAGATACAAATCCTAGCGGAGAAAACGAAAAAAAGTAAATAAATTCAACAACTTGAAATCAGAAGATAAACTCACCTTGGATCTCCACTTTTACAATCGATAACGGGATCCTGTATAAGCTTCCAGCTGGGGTTTTAGAACATGTATACCCTCGGGGAGGGTGGGAAGAGAGGAGGCGCGCGCGAGAGAGAGAGAGAGAGAGAGAGAGAGAAAAGAGAGGGAGGCGGAGATATGGGAGGTGAAAAATTGGGGATGGGAACAGGCAAATAAGAGAAGTTATAAAAAGGTGTGGATGCAAATATGGTGAAATACTAGGGAGGATTTAGTAAGAACGACATATTGGAGGCTTGGAGCGAGAGAATAAAAGACACTCGAGCACGTTGGATGTTTCAGATTCTTTGTGGCTAATTTACGTCGTTTCCTATGTGCACATTATAAAGTGGCTGAACTGGAGCATAGTAAGTTCCATAGTGACAAATGAATTATTCGGTTTCAGTTTGGCAAGATCAAACATTTATGATTCGAAATAATTCGGATATAATTTGAGAATGATTCGAAATTATTCAGATCAGAGATCTCAGTCCTATAAGGAAACAAAAAAAAACCAACAAAATATTCTGGAAAAAATTCAGGAAAAATTCGGAAATTATTCGGAAATAATTCCGTCAAAGTTTGGTCAACCAAATAATTCGGCATTTGGTTCGTCATCACCAAAAAAAACGAATTATGCGCGAATCTTGTGACTATGATAGTAACGAGTTCAGTTAATTCAACAAAGTCCAAAAGCTGTGTTTTGGATATAAATAGAAATAATTTGAATATAATTTGTAAATAATTTGTAAATAATAAAACTGTGATTTGGATATAAATAGAAATAATTTGTAACATGAATAATATATCAAATTTTGATATTTTGGCAAAATAATAAAAATAGCTTCATAATTTTCACAAATAATATGAGATAAATAGCATGTTATTTGTACAACTTGTAAGATTCTAAAATACTAAAAACAATAATATGAATATAATAAATATATAACTCAAAAAAATTTCTACAAATTGTGGAGTCTATGGCTCAACGTTTTCAAATGAATTATTGTCGTATTTCTTATCATGATCTTATATTTTCTTGAAAGTAATACGAAATGATGAGTAGGATTTTGACTACCAATTGTTACTATTTGAAAAGAACTATCTAATTTCTTGTTTATAATTAAATTTTCTGTTTTACTCGCAATGACTATTTTTTTATCATTGTCTATCTCATCTTTAATAGAATAATATCATTGCATCTTTTCAAAATATTCTCGCAGAAAAAATTGCATAATTTAATTCAAAAAAATACATTTTTTGGGGGGGTGGAGGGAGGGAGGGGTTAGGCCATATATAGGTAAAATTCTATTACCTACCTCACTACCGTGTGAATTAAAATGAAAAATAATTCCTTGATAATCACTATCAAGTTTAAAAAAAAATAATAATAAAAAGTTGCGTATATCAATAGGAATTAAGAAGTTGCGTATATCAATAGGAAAAGAAAGAGAGAGGGACAAAGAATTTATGGCATATGCTTGTGGGCTATGTTTTTTGTTTCTTTTTATTTTTTTTGTTTAGAGCTTTTACTCTTTTTATTTTAGATCTTCGAATTTGTTTGAAATTTGAAAAAAAAAATTAGTTATCTTATATTTGTTTATGAATTTTAATTTTATACAATAAACATGTAGATAAAATGTTTGATACGAAAATCATGTAACTAAAAAGTTTGATACGGAAATTACATAAATAAAAAGTTTCAAAGTTTATTTACTCCAAATCAATAAACTCACAGAAATGTGGAGATAATCACGTTTCTTATTAATATAAACATCATAAATCAACCAAGTATTACCAATCTATACGACATATATTTATTCTTTCGCATTATATTATTCAACCATATCCAACGAATCAGCGCCATTTTTTTAACATAAAGACGACATAAATAATGAAGAGCCGTAGGAGATCATAACAGAGGTGCCGATTCGCCACCGTCTGCGCTGTTGCATGCGACGTGGGTCCCAACGACGCGGCAATTATGAGGCGAAACAAAAGCGTTACGGAAACGCCACAACCAATACCCAGGACACACGTGTACTTGAAGGTCTCGCCAATAGCCGCCATACGTTTAGTGGCCTGCCAATGGGACCCACCTCTGCAAGAACAGTCCTTACCTCCCTATGGATCCATATCCTCCCCGGTACCGTAAAAGATTCCCTTCACTTTACGGTTTGAGATTAACTCACAGCCGGTTTGGGATTCGGGCTGACAGAGGAGGCAATATTATTGGGCTTTGAGATTCGTGCCAAGTTAAAAAGAACGGTCCAGATCAAGTAATTGTAAAAGATTCCCTATTACGGTACCGGGGGTGATGTGAAATTGTGAATTCACCTACCTATATGCTATTTTTTTTATTGTTTGTTTTAAAAAGTAAAACAAATCAGTAGAAAATTATTTGACTTTTGATTGTTTTATTTTCACTCGTATCTGCGTTTTCACACGTCCTATTTACATCAATGAAAGATCTTTTTAACAAAAAATGAAAGATATTTTTTTTTTTCAAAATTCGACCTGTCAATTGTCATAGCATAATTCTTTCTCCCCACCACACGCAGGGTGGCAGGGTGCGCCCGCCAGCGATTGGATCTAAGCCAGCCATTGAGTTCGTACTTGCTTGCTGATCGTGCGGTTGAGGTCGATTGGAAATTTTACTTATAAAGAAAATACTGATCGTATGATCAAGAACATGGTCTATACATAAACATTTTTTTTATAATGTCGGTGCATATAAAATTTGTATGCATCTTTCTATTCAATAAACTTGTATAATTTAAAACAAAAAAAATATTCTGCTGTCTTTTCTAAAATATATTAACAATTGTCTGATATCCATCAAGTACTACCCTTTTAATATAAATTTGGTTAAAACTTAAAAGACATGAGACTTAAAAGAAACAAAAAGGTTTTGACGGCTTTGCTTGGCTACTTGACTTTAGTTGGATGATTTTCTATTAAAAAAAATATGTGTAGCTTCTTTTCTACCTGGATATTTTAAAATGAAAATATGTATTGATAGTTGTTTGGTCTTAATATCATGATTAAAGAAGATCTTATTAAATTTTTTTAATAATTCTTTTTTATAAATTTTAATTTGGTCATTTCTTCTCCAACATTAATTAGAATCGAGATATCGAATTCAGATCCTGTGAAGTAAATCAATTTTGAGTTTTAGATCGAGACTGTCCAATTTGAATCCGCGACAATTCATTCCGAAGTGGAGCGCACACATTCCGAGTGACGGATTCGAATTCCGAAGCGATCTCGAGCGACGGATTCGAATCGGATGGTCCTGATCCAAAACCCAAAAATTGGATTACTTTAGGGATCCGGACCCGGAGATATCATTCTCCATAAAGGAAGGCTCACACTTCAAGGCGCTTTAAAAGTAACAAATAATTATAGAAGATCAAGAAAAAAATAGAAAAAATCAACTGGAGTGAGTTTAACAGTTCAATCTCTTCCCAAAGCAAACTTCCATCAAGATTTGTTTTTTAATGCTTGATTTGCGATTATTTGTGTCATATCACCAACAGTGTAGCAGCAAAACCACCAGTCGCCACATGCACAATTATTTAACTAATTTAAGGTTCAAAGGCTTTTCACAAATTGGAGGGCCATAATAAAAGCATATGCTATAATTTTGTATAAATTATTGAATACCCTTTGAATGAACCTAACTTAGCTTTTTTTTTTTTATTCCTCCTTTGAATAATTCACAGGCATTTCCATTTTTTAGCATTGAATATTTGGAGCAATTTATGCAGAAAACAGTCACTAATTTCGTTTTGATATTTTTAATGCATGTCGGCATAAAATGGTCAGGTTTGATACTTATTTTTTATTATTATTTTAATGATATTCAAGGGCAAATTGTGGCTTGTGAATGAACTTAACTTAATTTTTTTATTCTTCCTTTGAATAATCCACAGGCATTTCCATATTTTAACATTTGAATATTTGGAAGAATTTATGCAGAAAACAGTCATTAAATCTTATTTTGAAATTTTCATGCATGTCGGCATCAAATGGTCAGGTTTTGATACTTCTTTTATTATTTTAATGATTTCATGGGCAAATTGTTGCTTTTGAATGAACTTAACTTGATTTTTTTTATCCCTCCTTTGAATGATTCACACTTTCACAGGCATTTCCTATTTGGAGCCATTTATGCAGAAAACAGTCATTAAATCTCAATTTGAAAATTTCATGCATGTCGGTATCAAATAGTCAGGTTTTGATACTTCTTTATAGTATTTTAATAACATTCAATAGCAAATTGTGGTTTGTCTTTTTGTTAGATGAGGCACTACATTTGACACATATTGTTTAAAATATAATTGACTCATGCAAATAATTCTTAGATAATTGTTAAATGCTTACTTTTCAAAGAAGCATAAAGGTTTTAGGATAAGAGATAAACAAATTTAACCCAACAGCACAAAAAGGCATCAAGTTGATAAGAAACTGTATTTGGAAAAAGTTCTTCCAAAATTGTATGGTCTTTCTAAATCTCATTCTTGCACTAATAATAGATAAACATAGTTACAAATTTTTTTTGGTAATAAAAAAATTTCAAAAATAAAACTTAGGAAATATATTGAGAATTTTTGAAACACAAAAAGTTCAAATTTAACAATTTGTTATAATTTGTTTCTTCTGATAACAGAAATGAAGAATTTTCTTTTTGAGTGGAGATTTCCAACCATGATCAGACATTATTTTTTTTTTTTGCATCTAGGATATTTTTGTTTTGTGAGAATAATAAGCTCGCCAAGCTCGACCTTCCAGTTTTTTTTTCTTCTGAAATTTCTTATTAGATTTCTAAAAATGTGTTGTCGAAATTGATTTTGATTAATAAAATAATTTGGAAATACAGTCATTGCATGTATCCTAACATTCAATTGTTAACATCATTCGTGCCAAAAATTATAAGTGCAAATATATTTCGGCCGAAAAGCAATTAAAAGTTTTAGCATATGATGAAAATGACATATTCATAGTGGACAAACACCACCACATCTAGATTTCTTAGAAAGGTATTTGTGTATTTGAGTATAGAACATTTATACAGCATCTACCAAGCTTTAAAAAGAAAGAGCATAGAACATTTCAATTTTAGAAGCCTATTAGCGCAAACCTATCTTCAAAAGTTGAACACGCGTAAATTTGGAAAGAATTCAAATTTCAAGGTATATGCCTTGAATATGCCTCAGGTAGGTTAAATATTATAACTTATCGCAACAGTAAGGAATTGGAAAAGGACAAACATGACAGGAGAAAAGGTCGTATATGAAATATGACTAGAAAAAAATTGCAGGAGAATAGAGAGAAGTATATTCTCTGTAATTTTAATGTGTTCGGTTATAATGTTATGGTGATTTTTAGTTTAAGCGTCACCAGTTTCAAAACTAATAATAGATTTTAAATGACAAATTTAAATCGTTCAAACTGGTTTATTTCATGAGTAATGCACTTATATGTAAAATAAATTTTCGAATTCATTTACTGTGGCATTGTTCTTGAAACGTTGTTCCTGAAACGTTGTTCATGAGTAATGCACTTATATGTAAAGTCTATCTCGGTTCGGCCTCTTTTCGGATTTTCTGTAGCGTTGTTCCTGAAACGTTGTGAAACACCTACGGACTGAATTGCCATTTTGGTCCAAAAAAAAAAAAGAACCTAGCGGACTGAATTGACAATTCGGTTCTTATGGTTTTTGTAAAAAAAAAAAATAATCATGTTGGTTTGGTAAAAATCTTTTTTTTTTTTAATTATGGTTTTTAAAAAAAATTTGTACCTAATAATTATTAAAATATTTATCTACGTATTAGAAATTAATTGGTCTTTTATTTTTGGTATGTAATAGCCTTCTCTATTTTTTTTTGTATGTATTAGATTATTACACTACAGCAGAAAGGGGCATCAGCGACCAAATTTTTGGCCGCTGATAGTATTTTCGCCGGCCGCTGATACTCATTCCGGTCGCTGAAAGTCAAATTTGGTCGCTGATACTCCGGTCGCTGTAAGCATTGTCGCTGATACTCTTCTGATGACGTCACCGGTCGCTGATAATACGTCACCCGGTCGCTGATAAGTTTCTGCGACCAAATTTTTTTGGTCGCTGTCGTTTTTTTCTGACGTCAGCAAAAGCTTTCTGCGACCACAAAAACGGTCGCTGATACCTATACCCGGTCGCAGAAAGTCTTCTGTCAAGTTTTTAGAATTTTTTTTATTATTTAAATTTGCACCATTTAAGCTCAATCAAGTTTCAAAATTTCAATTTACCCAACATTACACAGCTTACAACAAACATGCTAATTTTATTCTTTATAAACATTTTTACATTTCAATAAAAATTCAATACAGAAACAATTACAAAGCCAGAGCCTTCAAGAATTCAATACAGAAACATTTTTACATTTCAATGAAAATTCAATACAGAAACAATTACAAAGCCAGAAACAATAACTATCCGAAATAATTCAACCTTCAAGAGATGTCCAGCAATACTCTCTGTAACTCCATCATCACAAGTACACTGAATTTGGAGGAAAATGAGCTGCAATTTTAGAGGCCCCTGACAAACTTGAACACTGAATTTAGGATACAGAGTGGGCTGATCTCACCATTGTTATGCAATTATGCACGGACAAGCCACTGTAAGTATGTTGCGATGGTCTTAACCCAAGATCATGCATCTAAGAAAAAAGGTAGTGTTAAAACAACTCCTAAAGTAGTAAAGACCAAACCTGCAAAAGTGTAATAAATTGAAACCCATGTATTATGTACCTGTACAAACAGCTTATCAGCTAAGTCACAATTTCATTTACCGCGAGAAGATTCTTCTGTGAAACTGCAAGCTGAATTCCCAATTTACTATCAATTATAGAAAAGAAAGCACCAAAGCAGATGCTAATCAAAATGGAACCAGTAAATTTACAGTAACATATATGTATGCATCTAGATGTTTACAATACCCCACATATGTACTGGCAAGATTACATCATATACTAAAATAAAATTACCACAACTTCAGCAGTTAACATTGTGAAATTGGAGTTATTGATCCATAGTACGTACCAATCCATGCTATGCATAGTACCATAGCCTCACTCAAACATAAATAACAGAAACAAAAATAAAATTGTACCTTGGGATTAGCAGCATTCTCAAATTGCTGAAGGATGTATGAATTCGGTGTTTTCGCTGCCAATTCCTCAGCCTTAGCCACTGCTCCTTTCATACCGAGAAGTGGGTCTGTGAGTACCAACTCAGCACCAAATGCTTTCAAGGCAAGTATTTTTCTGTTCATCTAGCTACAAGTTTACCTAATTAATGAAAGTGATCAAAGCAAACATTAATAATTTTCTAAGGCAATTAATACACTATCAAAGCAAGTATTTTTCTGGTACCAAAAATTAAAATCATAAAGAGTTAAACTCACTGGTACAGTGACACTGGTACCAAAAATTAAAACAAAAAATTAAACTCACTGTACCACTGGTACAGTGACAGTAAGGCAGCAGCAAACGGAGTGTGTGTCATAACGGAGAACCTGATGGAACTGACGTACCTTTCAGCCAAGAATTTGGGTCTTTTTCGAAAAAGACCATTCCTTAATTTTTTATCTCCTCCGCAACCTGATCTGGTACATTCTGGTAACCAGTCTTCATAAGTTGCCCCCATACCTTATGGAACTGCAATAAGACCATCAAATGAAAAATAGTTAAAAAATAAATTCATGTAATTCTTCAAATTGTGGAATTTCCACAGAGAACAAAAGAAAAATGTCATGCCAAGAACTGGTTGCTCTAAAAGGTGCAAAATTAGAGAGTGCTTACCATTTGATGGGAATTTCTTTGAGCCTCTTGATGTAGTTTGCGAACATGCTCCCTTTTTACCTATATATTATACAAGCACAATAATAGAGGAGAGCCACTTGCACAAATATATCAATAGAGCAATGGTTTCAAAGATGCTAACCCGGAGATCTTCCAATTCAGATAACAAACTTTGTAGCTGATGCTTGTCAATGTCTTCAAAGCTACATCAATGTTCAATGTTCAGAACCAACGATGTTCAGAACCAACGATGCAGCATAATATGTGACCGTATGGGAGTGAATTGCTTGCTTCTAATGAGACCAAACCAAAGTAAGGAAAACTTGAATTTTCTTGTATCACATCATAACTTTGAGCCCGAGCTGAATAAAATAAGCCTGTTGAAATTGTTCTTTGGTTGGATCTAGTAACTCCATCTATTAATCAGTTCAAGCTTTTTTGGTCTTCAATTATCAAAGAAGAAAAGAAAAACTGAAAACTAGGTTTATTTTACAACAGCATCCGTACCTCAGAAATTGTTCCTTTTATAAATCAAAGTGATACAACCACCCTTTTTTATTATAAAAAAAGGAGACTCAAATTACAACCAATTTAACTTCAATTAACCCCCGTGTGCCCCCATTACCTTATTCATTGAATTATTAATTGAAATTATGGAAGCAACTGTATGAGTTCAGATGATAGTTTCATTGATACAAATATTAGTTTAAGCTAATTTTAAAGGTAGTTACAGATAAAAATTAGTCATTACCCGATCTGAGCTCGTTGACACTGAGATCTCTTCAGCGAGGTGCCTGCACTGGAGCAGAGACTCCGCACGGCCTCCGCCTCGTCGGCACACAACGCCATCACAACGCACTCCCCCAGTGCGCGGTTCAGGTGCCGACACTGCAACTCGCGCCGCCGTGAGTCGATTCCTGATCGGCGGTGGCACTCCGTCAGCGCTCGGAATAAGCGATCGCAGTTCGCGGGGTGGGGCAGAGACGACTCCTCTTCGGATTCGCTTTCTCTCTTGTCGGATCTCATTAGCGGTGACAGCGGGTTTGATTTCGCTTAAGGATTGGGAGTGGGGCCCGATTCTCAGCGACTGCCTTCCCTTGGCCTTCGTGAAGGGAAGCGGAGCAGGTTTTCGGTCTGATTCGTATTCATTAGTAGTGAGAGCGGGTTTTTCTTCTCTGTGAAGGATGGGAGTGGAGAGAAGAGAGTGACAGAGAGGGGGTAGCGGAGATAGCAAGATCAGGCGGCAGCGGCTAGGGCTTTTATTTTCGCTAAACCTAAAACAAATTAAACGCGGGACAGAGAAAGAAAAGGAAAGACTTTGGCGGGGATTTAGGAATACCATCAGCGACCGGGAGAAATGGGTCGCTGAAGGATACATGCGCCGGTCGCAGATTGTTTGGTCGCCAGAATTTTTAACTTTTTTTATTTTTTATTTTTTTTAGTACCTTCAGCGACCGGCGATTCTACCGGTCTCTGATGCCGGTCGCTGAAAACTAATTTTGTTGTAGTGTTAGCTCCTTTTTTTGTGATAAAGAAGTCTTATTCTTTAATTTCTTTTCCGGTACACTGTAGCAAAAAGTTTTCTTTATTGAGACCTTGCTATATAAATTAACGACATATCTTTCTAATTTTTTAAGGGAATACTTAATATGATAATTTTAAAGGACCTTTATGTAAAATTTATTATGTTGTATTTTTTTTATAAAATCAATTATTGAAGGATCTTATTACCTCGTATTATACATATTTTATTTTTATTGAACTAAATTTAGCAGGGAAGGCATCTGTGCATATCTCATTTTCTTTAGCAGGAGGAATATCGTTGATGATCATTCTTTAGACAAGTCTTAAATCTAAACCGTTCCTTTTCAATCAGACGACTATGTATATTCCTAATTAAATAATCCTCACAGTTGGAATAGATCTAGGCATCTAGCCGGTAAATTCCGATGATTAATCCAGTACAATTTTGGGAGGGAACCGAACCATAGGCCCCCAAAGTGAACTTCTATCGATCCCATGTTGTCATCTGATTTAAAAAGTTTTTTTTTTTAATATAGAAAGGTGAAGGTCAATCTTACCAACTTCTATTTAAAACCGATTGTCTCAATTTTCTCAAAATATTAACAAGTAAATATTTTGAAAAAATTGAGACAACCAGTTTTAAGTACTCAAAACTCTATGTTAGATTCTGTCTTTTTTTTTCCTTTGGAGATGTGCAGTTTTTTTTTAATCTTAATATGAAATATGACTTAAAAGTTTAAACCTGAATTGTTCAATCTGAAATAAATGAATCAAAACGTTTCTAATTGATCGAAGATACTATTCTAGAAAAATAACTATATTTTTTTCTGCATAGCGTTTTAGTATATTTGTTAATTACATTAAATACTTCGGATAATATAATTTGTATCTTAAAAAAAGATAAAATTTAAACCCGTTATATCAAAGACCTTTGCCATGTATACTAACTACCTTTCTACCACTTAAAAATTAAAATACTATCCACACTTAATTAGCCATGTAATAACAAAAAAAAAAGGTTGTAATGGATGTGTCCTGTTCTTCAGGACTGGAGAGGATATATAGTAACGTAAACGTGGATGAACATTGTTCTCTGATGCTTTTTGTCTAAATCTTTCCTTGAGTGGGTCGTTTAACGATTGAGAGAAAATATACACAACTTATCATGGATTGACAAGTGGTTTGTCCGGTTGTTAGGTTCTCTGCTGCTAAACGAATTACAACCGTTGATTCAGTCAAAAGATCTCCTATTGAGTATCTTGTGCCTTTAAGATTGCTTGCCTTTTTTAAAATATACACCCAACAGGCAACATGCATATTTCTTTGTTTTTAGTTTTTTTTTTTTTTTTTTTCCTGTGTTGGCGTTCGTTGCCTGTTTGCAACTTTTTTTTTTTTTTTCTCTCTTTCTTATAGTAATTAGCAAGTGGCGAAGAGCATTATTCAGGTCAAATTTGGCAATAGCTTGCATTTGAGCAATTTTTATACTGTTTTTTTATTTCATATACAAATCCAAGTTTTCTATTACGAGATCGATGATATAATTGCGATAAGATAAGAATTCGAAATAATTATTTAAGCTAAGATATTTGGGGTGTGGTTCCAGAGTTGAATAGATAAAGTAAATGGAGAGGAAGAAAGGAAGAGAGGAGAAAGAAAAATATTTTTACCTTCTGAATTAAAATTACGAGGGGCGAAGAAAGATGAAAGGAGATAAATAGGAAAATTTTCTTTATTCTTTTGAAATTTGTTTTATTCTAATTTAAAGGCTAAAAAGTTTATTTTTTTTTTCTAATTCGAAGCACACCCTGAATTCGCATCCTCTGAGATATCTCAAACTTTGAGTTTTTTTTTGAAAATCTCAACCATTCAAATACATTATGCACGAATCTCAAAGCACAAATAATGCCCCTGCGCTATCCCCAATTAGGCACCGTACACGCGGACACGCCGGTCACGCAAAAGTTGAGATCCCAGAAGATACGCACTCAATATTCATGGGAAGAAAAATATTACGAGGAAAAGAACAAATATTTGCTTTGTTTTATAAGTAGGCCCAAACTTGGAAGTTAGAAATTATTGGATTGGATTCATATTCCAACTGGGCCTTATGGTGGGTTGGTGTATTAGGTAGCTTAAATAAAAAAGAGATGGATCCTATAGACCATTCTTTTGTGGTCAACTTGAGAGTACTGACCATCTTTTTTTTAGTGTTCTTATTTTAAGTCGATTTGGAATTGGATAGCATTTTATAATGAATTTACTTTTAATAGTACTATATAGAGGATTTATGGTTATTAGATGCATGCATTCCTTTTAAAGATAAGTTATTTATAGAAATGATTATGGGTGCAGTTATTTGGATAGTTTGACTTGAACGTAATAAAGTTTGTTTCAAGGACACTGTCCTACAACAACAACTTCATTAGGGACCAAGATTATTTCTTTACTTAGTTTCTGGCTTCAGTCTAGGAATGATGATTTATTTTTAAACTTATTTCTCATAATTCCTTATGATGTTAAGGAATTACCAGATCAACTCCGAGTGGAGGTCCTCACATCCATGACAGAGATGGAGGCCACTGATCACTCAAAAGAGAGCAATGTTTCTTTTAATATTTATAAACTCGTAAATGCTATCGGTTCGGACTGCAAGCGCACAATCCTTATCGAGTAGTATATGCGAGGTCGATCCACAGGGAATATTGGTTCAATGCTTTGAGCGATCGAATCACAACCTTTCGAAAGGCTAGACGAAATCTGAAATTTGAGAGATGTTTGTTGATCAATGTAAATTAGGAAACAATTAAAAGTAATTAAAGTAAAGATAGAGATGAGAATTCCTAGGGTTTTGGCACACCATTGTCACTCAATCCGCCTTGACAATATATTCCTGTTGCGTCTGATTTCCTGTTGTTGTTTTATGAAAGATAACTACAAAGGTCACTGCGATTTATGTTACGCCAGAATGACAGATCTTTCATCGAGACTCTACTCAGGACAATGCGATTTACCTTACGCAACTATCGGGTCTCTTATCTCCCAAATTACTACACAGATCACTGCGATTTACCTTACGCAAATGATGGAATTTGGTCATGCGTTTTGTTGTTCTGGTTTATGGTTTCCCCGCGAAGGTTTTCTTCACATAAACCTAATAGATCTCAACGAGGCTAACTCATCCAAATAGTTTAAAGAGTTATTAAAGCACTGTCACTACCCTAATGAACTCAAATTAGATCATTGAAATTAGATGAAGAGATAATAAATCACAAAAGCATATTCGATACAACAACAAGAAACCATAATCAACAGAAATATATATATCAAAACATCAAGAGTAACAAGGTTTACTGCCTAGCCCTAAGAAAAGGAACTTAGCCGCGGAACGGCATGGTTACAATCACTCCTCTCTTCTCTCTTTAATCAAATCTAACCCTAATTACAAAGATGCCAATTCTATCTGCCCAGGGGCCTTATATAGGAGTGTAGGGACGTGTAGAGGTTGATTGGGGGCTAAGAAATCAATCTGGAAACAGCTGTCGGCAGTTATTTCCCAGGAGACGCCTTCGGATACGGACCGTATCAGGTAATACGGTCCGTAATGAGACCTTGGCGGTTATGGTTGTAACTTCCTGCGCCATCTTCTGAGTCTGTGCTATGTTTGGTCCGTATTAACCAATACGGGCCGTAACCAAGACTTAGTTGAAGGCATCGCTGATCCGATTGACCTGATTCTAGCTCCTTTTGATATGAAATTGTCCCAAAACCTGTTTTCTGCAATAAAACATAAAGAAGGGTGACAGTAGCCTCTTTCTCTAAATAATTAAACATAAGTGTGAGAAAATATGCAAAACCTAAGCCAAAACCCTACGTAAATCATCATCATTTTGACTCTGATCAGCCACCAGGCCCCAGGATCCTTTTTTGGCCATTATCAGGAAGGATTTTGGTCATAGCAGCCCGCTCAGTCCAATGTCTGGAGAAGACAGGGATAATGATGGCGATGTTGATTGGGATATGTTAGACTACTGATACTTTGTTTTAGATTATGTTGTTTTGTATGTCTATGCAGGTCTTTGGTTTAAGAACGAAACTATGTTAGTTGTGCAGGTTTATTTTGTTGTTAGTTTTTGCTATTTTGGTATATTTGTTGATATTTTGGTGGTATATGTTTGTAACTGACAATATGGTTGCGTTTTAGGTACTTAATCTCAGCCTTTATAATTTCTAATAAAATCGGTGGATCTTGAATCCACTACTTTAAAAAAAAAATTCGAAATGACAAAATTAGAAGACAAGAATCCGAATTAACATTTCTTTAATAAAGTACGAAGTTGTCAGACGAAATCAACACTAGAAAACTTGGTTCGCATGGATAACCTGGAACTTACCATGGGTATGAATGTATGATTAGAGGCGGAGTTTGACTTTGAAACTATAGATATTAATTATATAAAATTTTCATGTTGAATATGGTGATCAATTTTATGGTACTCATAACATTTTACTCTTAATTATATAAAAAATTATGCATAAGCACATAAATTTTGAAAATGAACATGTGGATATGATATCTTTTCTCCGTCTCAAACTCTCAGCACAAATAATTTTTGTATAAAACTCAGAAGTCTCCCGACTTGTTCAGATTCTGAAGTGGTTTTCAATTGAATCTTGTTTCATCCCCGGCCAAGGCTGCATTTTTTTCACACCCTAACCAAAACAAACAAACAGAGGACATGTATAACATGTATTTTAAGTCTAGGTGGTGTAACAAAAATATATTGATTACGTATTAACCAAATAAATAATCCCAAACTAAAGCCCCTATCAGTGTGATAAACTTAATTTTGTCATTTTTAAAAAAAAAAATTGACCCTATGCCCCACAGCATCCTGAATTGAGACTGGTACCAGATCTCAAAGTATTATTCAAAACAAAAAAAATGCTAATCCAAGGGAATACAAATTGTCTCTAGTTAATATTATATTTTTGTAAGTCCATAGAAATATCTGGACTTTATGTGGAACTTTTAATATCCATAATTTCATCGATTTAGAAGAGGAAACACAACCAAAACATAAAAATAGATACAGAGAATGTACTAATTCACTTTTTTGCGTCGTGAGTTTAATTAGCAGGCCTATTAATTATGGAGATGGTAAGATGATAGTAATTGTACTAGTGAAATTTCTTGAATGCGAGTCTAATTAAAATTCAAAAGGCTAATCCTATAATACGACTTTCTTTAAATTGTGTAATCTATATAGTTGGAGCTATGATGGGACCTCAAATTTCAATTTTTTTTTATACATATTGGAAACTAGTTATTCTTTGGTGCGAAATAGAATTTGGGTCAAACTATTTAGCGGTCTAGATTACCATTGAAAATAAAGATATTTCTATGGCCGGTGAGAATAATAGATTTTTTTTTTTAAAGGTTACTGGCTTTTTAAGTGTCAACTAACAATTTTATTAATAAAAAATCGAACTTACAACGAGTCAAATGACTCAAATTCTAAATCCACTTTTTTATTCTCGTAAAATTCTCTAAACTACTCTATATAACATTAATCTATTAATCTCACTTATATACATTCATAATTACCCTATTACATTTCTCTATCACTTTCTACGATCAGATCTGTTTTTTCGACCGTCGCCGCGCTCCAATGTCCGGATCTACTCACCCGTGCTCCAATCGAGATAGTGTAGAGACTCACACGCTCTACCATCATTCAACCGTCGAATTTGCTCCTCCACCATCATCCGACCGCCACACGCGCTCCAATGATTGGAGCCAAGTCCGATCGAGATGATACGCGTCGCATCGGCTCCGTTCCCTCCCCTCTCTCTCACCCTCCTCACTACTCGAGGAGGTAGAGACGAGAGAGAGGGGAGGTTGTTGTATCTAGTTGAGATAGAGAAAGAATGGGAGGAGTGGTAGGGGAGGTGGGAGGAAGAAGGGGGAGGGAGGCGGCTCAGATCTAGAGTTTTTGAGACCTTTTGAATCGCCAAGAGCGAATCCCTCTCGAGAATAATAGATTCTTAACTAAAGATAATTTAAATAAGAAAGATCGGATAGGTGTTGAATTTATGAATTCTGAGGAGATGAATTTATTGAGCATAAAAATTGTTATGTTTTTACAAGCCTCTCTTTTCTATATATACTATGGTACCAACGGTTTATTAATATTACCGTTGGTACTCTACTGTTCACAGTACCATTGGTACTCTACTATTTAATCCCTTATTCTTGATTTAATCCTAGCCCTCTATTCTTGATCAATGATGATGATATAATCTGAGATCATTGTTCTATATTTTTAACACTCCCCCTCAAGCTAGGAAGGTATATATCGTGCAATCCTAGCTTGCTAGTGATCGTGTCAAAATGTGTCGGATCCAATCCTTTCGTAAAAATATCCGCTAATTGATCCTTGCTTCTTACGAACGGTGTTTCTATTTCCTTGGCTTGGACCTTCTCTCTAATAAAGTGACAATCCACTTCTATGTGCTTGGTTCTTTCGTGAAACACCGGATTTGACGCGATATGTCGAGCGGAATTATTATCGCAATACATCTTCATAGGTTGATCAAATTCGACGCTCATGTCTCTAAGGAGTTGTTTAATCCATGTTAGCTCACTTGCGGTAGATGCCATAGCTCGATATTCCGCTTCCGCGCTTGATCGAGCCACGACATTTTGTTTCTTACTTTTCCATGTGACTAGATTCCCGCCTACAAATGTACAAAAGCCGGTGGTAGATTTTCTATCAAAGCTACCGGCCCAATCTGCATCGGAATAGCCACATATTTCGTTAGAATTATTGTTCGTCATTTTTATGCCCTTTCCGGGATTCTTTTTTAAATACCTCAATATTCTATTTACGGCCTCCAAGTGGGGTGTTCTTGGAGAATGCATAAACTTACTAATTTGGCTTACGGAAAAGGAAATATCCGGACGGGTTACCGTAAGGTAAATTAATTTTCCTACGAGTCTTTGAAATTGGCTTATGTCTTCTAAAGGTTCTCCATCCTCGGTATTTAATTTATATTTGGTGTCAATTGGTGTAGATGCCGGTTTACACCCTAATTTACCGGTTTCTTTTAACAAGTCTAAAGTATATTTTCGTTGTGAAATAAAGATGCCTTTATTTGAAGAAGCTACTTCTATTCCTAAAAAATATTTTAAATATCCTAAATCCTTGATATCAAATTTTTCTTTTAATTGAGATTTGATTTTGCTAATTTCTTCTAAATTATTTCCGGTGATTATTAGGTCATCTACATATACTAACACAAGGGTTACATTTTTTCCTTCTTGTTTGGTAAATAGAGAATGGTCGGCACTACTAGTTTTAAAATTACAAAAATTTAAATATGAGCTAAGTTTGCCATACCATGCCCGAGGCGATTGCTTCAATCCATAGATTGATTTATTCAACCTACAAACAAGTTTAGAGTTGTTTTCTATTCTATGGCCGGGTGGTAGGGTCATATACACCTCTTCTTCAAGTGTTCCTTGAAGAAAAGCATTTTTTACATCCATTTGGTATAGGTTCCAATTATTATTTACCGCAATAGAAAATAAAATTCTAACGGTATTCATTTTTGCTACCGGTGCAAAGGTTTCATTATAATCTATGCCATAGGTTTGAGTATACCCTTTGGCTACCAATCTAGCTTTGTACCGTTCTACGGTACCATCACTATTGTATTTTATTTTGTACACCCATTTACATCCTACGGTTTTTTTATTTGTTGGTAGTTCTACAATTTTCCATGTATCATTTTTTTCTAATGCCATTAGTTCATCTTCCATGGCCTTGCACCATACCGGTTTGGTTATTGCCTCTTGGTAGGTATTTGGTTCTATCTCTTTTTGAATAGATATAAGAAATGCATGATAATCGGATGAAATATTTGCATATGATACAAAATCTTGTATAGGGTATTGTACCGAATAAGTTATAAAATCCTTGAGTTTAGTGGATGGTTGACGCACTCTTATGGACCTTCTAACCATAGTATTCTCGTCTTCCTCATTATCATTATCATTATCATTATCATTATCATTATCATTATTATTATTTATTTCTTCTTCATTATTATTGGATTCGATTTCATAATCCTCATTTTGTATAAAATCTAAGTCATCTAAGGGAGGTGACATTGGCCGAATTAAATTATTTTCTAAAAATTTATCATCTACCCCCTTTTTAAAATATGGTTCATCTTCATTAAAAATAACATCTCTAGATATAAATACTTTTTTTGTAATAGGGTCATAACACTTGTAACCTTTTTTGTATGGTGAGTATCCTAAAAATATAGTCTTTTTTGACATAAAATCAAATTTATCTTTCCTTTTAATATAAACAAAACATACACACCCAAAAACCCTTAAATGATCAAGATTCTTTTTTTGTTGATAAAGAATTTCGGTTGGACTTTTATTTTTTAATGTAATACTAGGTAGTCTATTAATTAAATGTGTAGCACAAAGGATGGCATCCGACCAATATATTTTTGGAACATTATTTTGAAATAATAACGCACGTGTCATTTCTAATAAATGTCTATTTTTTCTTTCCGACACTCCATTTTGTTCGGGAGTATTTATACAAGTCGTTTGGTGTATAATTCCTTTTTCTTTAAAAAGATTAGTAAAATTTTTGTTTACAAATTCCGTTCCATTATCCGATCTAAAAATTTTAAGTTTAGTGTTGAATTGAGTTTCTACAAGACATAGAAATTCTCTAAAACACATAATACCTCGTCTTTTGATCTAAGTAGATACAACCATATAGCTTTTGAAAAATCATCAATAAATATAACAAAATATTTAAATCCATTATAAGAATTAATTGGGGCCGGACCCCATACATCGGAGTGAACTAAGTCAAACGGGGCTTCACTTCTACTAGTGGAAAGTGAGAAGGGAAGTCTCGTTTGCTTAGCTAATTTGCATATATCACAATTAATACAACTAGAATTTGGAAAATTTAAAATGCTATTTAAAATCTTGTTGGAGGGATGCCCAAGTCTCTTGTGCCACCTATCATAATTAATTGAACTTGTCGAAGCACAAAATCTTGAATTTTCTATATCCAAAATATAATGTCCATTTTTAAGCGCACCCTCACCAATCTTGTCCCCGGTTACCCGGTCCTGAAAGATTACATTTTCATGTGAGAAAATTATTTTACAATCAAGTTCTTGTGTTAGCTTTTTTACCGAAATTAAATTTATAGGAAATGTTTTTAGAAATAAAACATTGTTAATCTTTTTATTGTTCAAAGTAATCTCTCCTACCCCATGAATTTTTTCTTTCATACCATTTGCTACAGTTACATATCGGTCGATTTGAGATGATTTCATGTTCTCAAGGAATTTTGTATTTCCAAACATATGGTCGGTTGCACCACTGTCAACAATTATTTGGTTGAATAAATTAAAATTCTTTGAGTTGGATAAAATACCACATGAAGAACCAGAACTATTTTGAGACAGTAGCATGGTCAGCTGCTGCAGGAGGTGTTGCATTTGATCCCCTGATCCGCCTGACCCGCCAGCGCTCGACCCGCCAGCGCCCGACCCGCCAGCGCCCGACCCGCCAGCGGTTGGACCCGGTTCACCCGAACCGGTTTGGTTATATTTTTTTGTTTCTTCGGTTTTCGCAGCATAGCCGCCCCCTTCATTTCTTTCGATCCCTTTCTTCTTTCCGTCTCTTTCTCCGCCTCCTCTCTTCGGTTCATCTCTCCACCATTTTGGCCGAAGGTTGGGGTGAAGAAAGTAACATTTCTCAGCCTTATGCCCCTCCTTTTTGCAGTGAGAGCACGTTTCACTCTTTGGATTTTGCCAATTTTGAGTCTTTTGGAAGTTAGGGTTTCGGTGATTTTGGGGAAAATATGAGGCATGGCCGTGGGGCTCGTGTCCCTCGCCGTGACTGGCTTGAGGACCCCCCATAGCCTCTCGCAGTGAGTCTTCGCGTTGTATTTGGTTGACTACCTCGGAGAAAGAGGGAAGATCGGGTGCTCGAATGATTTGTGACCGGATACCTTCGTAATTTGCATCGAGACCCGCAAGGTACGAGAAAATCCGATCTTCTTCTTTTCTTTTTTTGAGGTCTTTCGGGTCTGTTGTGAATGGACGATAAACGTCGAGTTCATCGTGCTTCTTTTTGAGAGAGGCAAGGTATTCTAAATGGGTTCGAGATCCCTTTTTTTCTTGTTGGATTTCAAGTTGAAGCCGATAGACATGGGAGTGATTTTTTTTGTTGCCCGTAGAAGGCTTTAAGCTCATCCCACAAGTCTTTGGATGAATCACAACTTTGGAGAAATAAGTCTGTGATTTGTTGCTCCATGGACCCATATAAGAGAGCCATTACTGTATGATCTTCTTTTTGCCATTTTCGGATTTGGATTTTCTCGGCATCTGTTGGTTTTTCTGGATTTGCTGGTCTCGGTTTTTCATTATCTCCTGTGATGAAATCTATTTTATCTCGGCCACTTAAAGAAATGGTTACTGATTTGGCCCAAGACAGATAATTCAAACCGTTTAGCAATGTCGGAGTTAACTTCGATGGGTTGGTAGCTTCACTGATATGCTGCCCCCATTGATTCATTTTGACGTTTGCTTGATTGGTGAATTTCTGTTTCGGTTTATGAAGTTACCAGTTTTACTGGTAATTATAGTTATCGGGTTATCGGGTTATTTATCAGAACCGCTCTGATACCATGTTGAATTTATGAATTCTGAGGAGATGAATTTATTGAGCATAAAAATTGTTATGTTTTTACAAGCCTCTCTTTTCTATATATACTATGGTACCAACGGTTTATTAATATTACCGTTGGTACTCTACTGTTCACAGTACCATTGGTACTCTACTATTTAATCCCTTATTCTTGATTTAATCCTAGCCCTCTATTCTTGATCAATGATGATGATATAATCTGAGATCATTGTTCTATATTTTTAACAATAGGAGATACTACATGCTCTTTTTGTTCATGAGTTGAAACTGCTCTCATTCTACAATTGTTCATCTGTTTGATCATGGATTGTAAATCATAATGGATTCTTCTACAATTGTCCATCTGTTCAAGAACTGTGATTTATTGATGCCCTTATACCACTTAAGGACAGATTTTTTGCTAGAATTATTAAGGGGGACTGTGCGTTGGGTGATATGGTTGGGAAGGAACTAAATTTGCTTTAATAAAACTCCTCATAAATCTGTTCGGGTTTTGGATGCACAAATTATTTCTCTAACCTCCTATTGGTGTAAGAACAACAAAGATTAATCTTTTTTCAAGCTCACTTTGATTTTGCCTTTTGATGTAAAGGGTCTGACATCCCAATTACACACTATGGAGGAGGATTTGGAAATGGTAACTACAATCCTTGGGTCTGGAACAGAGTGAAATCGTACCAGTTGCATCTTAGTTTTTGTTGGCTCTGTGCCAAGAAAGTTTAATTTTTGTTAGCATATGAAGGTTGCTAGCACTATGCTATTTTGGTCATCTTTACTTATCTTTTAGTTAGTATTGAAAACTATCTCAGTTGACAAACTTGTAATAGGTTGATGGTCTTTGTACTGGTTTATTTTTTTTATTGGCCAAGTACCAGTGGTTTGGTACTGCCACAGGGACGTGTAATGGATTTAATTTAATTGAATCGGTGGGAATTTGGGTCGTTTTGGTATGATCCATTAGAAATTTAGAATACATGTTATGCTTCCTTTCAATTCTATAAATTATAAGTGGCACCTAGAAGTGCATTATAATTACTCAAATAAAACATATGATATCAGGGTTGGTCCAGAAGATTTTGGGACCCGGAGCGGGAGAAAAGTTTGAGCCCTTTACATATACAATTTTTTTTTATTAATATGCAAATAAATTATATCTATTTATAGAAAAGTTTGGACCCTTTATATATACAAAGTTTGAACCCTAATATTTTATTTATTTTTAATATATGATTTATTTTTAATATATACAAACTAAAATACAAATTTAGCAAAAATTATTTCTTAGCAAAACTCTGGATTTAGGGTTAATAACTTACATAAATTCTGGACTTTTTTGTTTGCTTAATAAATACGTATGCAAAATTTAGTGTTGTCTGAAGGGCCCAAACTCTGAATTTTTTTGTTTGGATGAAGGGCCCAAAGTTCTGGATTTTTTTTGGGCCCCCTTGGATCTTGGGGCCCGGGGTCATCGCCCTGGGTGACCTACATCAGGGTCGGGCCTGATCATGACCTAAGCAATATTTGTATTGTATCAATTCTCATATCACATGATATCATGAATAATTTCGAATTAGCAGTGTGTGTCATCCATGTCATTTTATTCTTTTTGAATTTTGAGTAATTTAGTAAAATATAATTAACTCTTTAATCACAGTTGTCTACATAATTTATTACTTTATCAAGTAGACCAGAGATATCATCACTCATACCATAAATATGAAGAACATTAATAATCTTGATAAATAATTTCCCCTCTGCAAAATATAAACATACTGAGACATCATCTTTATAGTAACTAGTTACGGACAGTGTTAGACAAGATCTACATATACATATATCTCATGTAAAAAAACTAGCCATCTCATACTATAGAATTGAAACATAAATAACACTAAACACAATTACACAATGCATATAATATTTCATTTAAAATCGGTCTAATACAAACTTCTTCAACTTGTATTTATGTGATTAAATCACTATTACGTTTTCAGACCTTAAACGCTAAATTATGGGATAAAACCGTGCTATTTCAGCTACGAATGTTATAACTGTAATAGCGGTCCGCTATAGCACGTAACGTGTAGCGCAAATAGCGCACACTATGCTACATAAGCTTTTATTTCAGGGTTCAAACTGGAAATTTCTTTTAAGAACCAAATTTTTTCAAGACCCAAACTTTTGCTTTTAAATAGAAAAATATAGATATTTTATGATATAATGCTTAGGTTAATTTGAATAGAAAAAATTAATTAGTTTATGTTGTTATTTGTATAGATAATGATATATAATTTATGATTACTAGAGATATTTTGAATATAAATTTTGACAATATGAATATTTTAATTCCTTAATCAATTTGGTGTTATTTATTGTTTTATGAGACTTTAGATAATGTTGATAATTAATAGAATTATAGAATAAAATTTTTGAAAGAAAAAAAACGCTATGTAGAATAGCTTTCGCTATAGCTATGCTATTCACAATAGTTTTTTTTAACTTTCGTGCGATGACGCGATAATCGCTATTTAGAATCTTAATAACTCTTTTAAATAAAATTACACTATATAAATTTTCAGCCCTTAATTTTATTTTTTATAGTTCCGCGGACCATATGTGCTAACAACGACCTTCAAAATAAATAATATTGAATACCATTTAAGTCGAGGCTTATTGAAAGAGTTTTCTTTGTTTTTTTTTGCTTCTCAAACGCCTTGGGGTAGGGGTAAAAACGGTATGGATAATATCTGATCCGTATTCGAAAAATTAGATGTGAATATCTGATATCTGAATATTCGTGTGTATATGAATACTGATATAGTTTTACGTTTCAATTATCTGTATCTGAATAGTAGTTATGTATCATATATTTTAATATATATTATGAAAAAATATTGTTATTCACCATTAAAATTAGATAAATATTATGAACTATGATATTTTTTAATATTATTTTAATAAATATCTGATCCGATCCGTATCCGTATTTGTATCTGGCTGATATCCAATTCATATCCATATCTAAAAAATTAAAAAAACATATGAATATGATTTTACCACTATCCACTCCGCATCCGCTCGTTTTCACCCCTACCTTGGGGCCATATTGAAATAGTTTTTACTTTTTTTTTTTTAACAAACATATCTGGATTTGGTCGTATGGGCCTATGGGGACTGGGGAAGTGGGGAGTATAGTAACCCATCGATCTTCTCCATTGTTATTTGGATTGGGCATGTGCAGTCAATAAATTAGTTAGTTTATTTTTAGCCTCTTTCAATGTAACTCCTTCCCTTCAGTTTATTAGTAAAATAGACTTTAATGTAATCTATGTAGGGGAGCGACTTGTAATTTTCGTTACCTCCACTGACAACCTCGGGAAGTGGACCCACAGTGCACAAGCGGTGTGGAATTTGGAAGGTCCCTGTGGATATGAGTGGAGTTTAGGTTGGATGGTCATCAGAATTAAATTTGAATTTTGTGGATATCAGAGCTGTATGTTCAATATGTTTTAAGTGTATAAATCTTAGAGTAAAATGCACATAAATTTTGAAGTACATGAGTCTATTAGATTCAAATTTACTTTCAATAACCATCAAACCTACACTTTTCTCCTATGGGGATACGCTCCTTCATGGTATTTACCACTGCCCGGTGCTCCATGCTTCGATACTTCCCATTGCTAGCTATCTGTTGGAAATATAGACATCTCGGTAAGTGCTTTAATCTACTTTTGTCAAACTCACATAATTAGATGCACATTATTCATCTTAATTTCAGAATCTTAACCCCACCTCAAGAATATCACTACGACACATGCTTCTGGGAGGTTTTCGACACTGAACCACATTTTATCCTTATTTTGCAATCCTTGGACATCATTTGCATGTAGTAGCAGAGTTAGACCCGCTCCGTCGGTGTGTGTTGAGAGACCCAGAACCTTTTCGGGTTGCGGGCACGGTGAATATATATAGTGGTTCATCCTCATTACTTGTGGCTGCCCCTTGAACAAATTAAATAACATATCTGATGCAATCCCAAGATCTTTTGACATGGCCTCTAATAGCTCGCCGGTCACTTTGTTGAGCTCAAGCGAATACTCATCGATCATATGATCCCTAAATAAATTTGAATTTTAGCAGATACATGTGACGTGTTAAGACTTAAGATCTTCCAACATTAAATAATCTAACAAAATCTTTTCGTATTTTTTTTTTAAATTCAAAGCGTCAATATATATATGTGATAAATAGTTTTGCATTTTCTGCTTTTACTTTAATTTATTCTAGTTTGTTAGAAACCTCTTTAGTAATTAGGATTTGTAATATCCCTTCCGTAGAAAATCGTCTTCTATCTCCTTTTTATGTTAGTGGCTTAATTAGACTATGCTGATCTAGAAAATGAGGAGAGAAAGGAAGGGTATGAAAAGAGTAAGAAATGGAGTTACGTTTCAATTTTTTTTTTGTGGCAAATTTTCACGTCCGTAAGCTTTCATTATCACATAATCAAATAGTTACACCTGATTACAATGCATATATTTCAGCAAACACTGGTTTAAAAATTGAAAGGTGGATACGAGTACCCAGTATACCCCTCTTCCAATTTACTATCCCTTTTGTTAAATAATCCACCATAACATTTTGATTTCGATTGATATGCATACACACGAATGTATTATCCTTTAGCAAACCCAAATATCATTTCTCTCTCTATATGCCCACCAATCCGCATTCAAAGGAGGATGTTGTGCAGTACAAGTTTGCGCTAAGGGGATTCAAATCTACTGCAATTCCACATCCACCCATTTATTTGTTTTAAGATTCGTGTAAAGAAAACAACTTCTCTTGAAATTTGTGCATTCCAACAAATGAATGGTGAGATCTGGAATCGCAGCAGATTTATTTCCTGCACTAAGGTTTGGTTATCAGTATAGAACGTGCAAGATTGTATCCCCTTCCTTTTAATTAACAAATAGAATTGCTTCCCTTAACGCCACCGCTTCGACCTGTAGTGAACAACATACTTTGCTCGGCACTGCTCTATAACCTTTACGTTTCAAATCGGAGATAAAGATTGAAGTAGAATTAATGATATTTCCTCTTCTTGAATCCTCTCGAAAAACTTAGAGCAAGAAGCTTAAATTGAATAAATTATATATTATTACATGAAGGTTAAATTGAATAAATTATATATTATTTCAAATCGGAGACAAAGACATAGAGCAATGAAGTTTAAATTGAATAAATTATATATTATTACATGAGTTGTGCTAAGGAGCTCTAGGGAGGCACTGTGCCATAAAGAAGGGTTTTTATCAGCTTAAATTTTTGCTTTAAGGAAGGTTAAGAAAGATGCTCTAAGTCTGTCGAAGACAACGCTGTGCGGCCAGCTTAAGCAGATAAGGAGTTCTAAAGAGGCTAAAGCTCTGCAGCCGAACATGTACACATATATTATCAATATATATACCCATTTCTTAATATAATTAATTTAAAAATAAAGATTAATACTAATCAAATATGTACACATATATTATCAATATATATACCCATTTCTTAATATAATTAATTTAAAAATAAAGATTAATACTAATTAAAATTTGAAAGGACAGGTTTGTCCTTATCTACAAAAGGTTATGTAGCGCTCCTTCCTTTCTTTTGCTAACCCCTCCCCAATTATACTGCATTGGGTATAATGCTTTTCTCCTTTTTTTTTTTTTTTTTTTTCAACTCGATGGGTTTGAGACCCAACACCTCTTACCTAAAATAATATTACGGTTCATATGGAAAAAACAGAGCAAGCTATAGCTCTAAAGATTGCTGACACGTACTTGTCTAAATGTAATGCAGGAACATAATAGCATTTTATGTTTGTATAGACTTTAATTGGAATATTACTTTATTGATTAAAGTCCTAAATACAACATAAAATTGATTCTATACATATTGTATACATTGCTGTAGAGCTCTTGGAATTGGTACGGAAATGAAAAGGTTGTAAACTTTACTCTGCTGCTCCACTGACCACTACAAAGTAGGAAATAAAGGGTGGAAAAGTTGGGGTAAAAGAGCCAATCTCGATTATGCTAAATGCACCTTTAGCATCTTTTGCTTATGTCGGTACCGGGTACCCTTTGAGTTGTGACCAATGTGTGTGAACTGATGATTATCAATTTGAATTTCAACACATTAAACAAAGATAAACGAGAAGTATATATGAACTGTAACAGGACATTATATTCGATCTTCTTTTGTCACAAATTCCACGGCTTATTTAGTTCTGCAAATTGACATAAACAATGTCAAACGAAAGAGCAAAAATCATGAGATATATACTCAAACCAGTATATATGAAAATTAGGTAGATAATTATGCAAAGCAATAAACTTCAGTACCAGTGTGATCAATATGTCCAGTGAGCTTAACAGAGTGCAGTATCTATCCAAGGTAACAATGATTGACCAAAAAACTCTAGCCTATACCAGTGCTAATGGAATGCTGTGTTTCTTATTGACTAATTATTTCTTTATTCAGGTAATGACTTAGATTATTCTGTTATCCAATTAGATCATTTTGTAGGTTAGTGCAATTCAAGTTATTTTAGATTCTAGTACGATTTAGCTAAGTGGTGCTGAAAAAAACATTATACCTATGGGCTACGGCAGTGGCGAAAGGAACGGGAAAGACACTGCACAGTCAAAAAGGGCAAAACTGTCCTTTAATTTTTTTGTTAGTATTGATCTTCATTTTTAGTTGATTAAATTAAGAAATGGGTATATTATTTATAAAATGTGTATTTTGATGGAGAAATGACTAATTTTAAGATTTTAATGGTGAATATCTAAATTAACAAGTTATGATGAGCATATATCTAAATTTCTCTTTTTTAAATAGGTAAATAATAATATGCATGATCTATTGTTTATGGACCATCCGATAATAGTGACTTTTTACCTATCAAAGAAAATAGTAATGTAAAAAAAAAAATACAAAATTCAGTCTTAAGTACATTTTCATATGGACATCATGTTGAGTGGCTATATCGACTGTTTAAATTTTAAACCGAAGATATAAATCTATAGCGTGAACCGCTCTGTGCATTGCAAAGTACATAACCTCACTCACAAACTAGAATTGCGCTTCTTAATTTGGAAGAGGCAAACCTGGCTTCGTATTTTGATAGGTGCCATGATGTCAAGAAGAACTTGAACTTTTTAGGCACCGTTGAAGATATATATATGAGTTCAAAAATTTTCCTTGAGAAGGTCAAATTAGTTTAATATATACGAATGACGTAAAATATGGTTCTACTTCTATTGCGATCAAATTCAGATTATTGAGGTTATTGAGTCCGACAATTGAGGATATGGTTCTACTACACCTTTAATTGCTCATGTCATTAGTGTGGCGGCTCGCTATTTCTCATATACACACCTCCATCTCCATTCTTCGAGAGAATACATCCTCGATTTGCTGAGATCGACGATTGCGATGTTGGATTTAATGTCAACATTGAGCATATATGTAATATAATTATGGATTGTTTACTGTCATATATGTGTCAATTAAAGTGATCAAATAAGGTAATAGACAATCAATATATTAATTAGGATGTGGTCCATAAATGTGTACAACAATTTAGGCAAATATCAAATCATTGATGTGAGATTTGTAATTCAGAAAACTACCATTTAAGAGGATTGTGTGGGTCACACAGATATCAATGCGTCCGCACAGATTTTGATGTGTCAGCACGGTTTTTGATGCAGTAGCACAAAATACTTTTTTCAAGTTGGCAGATAACCAGATATGTTACTATATATAAGGATTAGTCCCCAAGGCACATGATAACATAGAAAAATATAGAAACTGAAAATACGTTTTTCTCTTTAAAAAAATACAGCTCTGTGTGCCTTCTCTTTTTCTTCAACATAAAAAAATAGAGAAGAGAAATTCATTAGAAAATTTGGAGATGATTTCTCAAAGGCCATATTTTACTGTTTTGGAAGACTTATTCCTACGACCATATGACAAAACAACAAGAATGGCTTCTTGCCATTAGAGTCTAGTCTTGTGCTCACGGAAACGGTTGGCGATCTCTCAAAGGATTGAGTTATTACATGGAAACATCCATAAAATCAGGTATTATGTTCCGCACTTAAGATTTATGTTTTATGAGTCGGCTTTGGCACATGACGGTCCTTATGTTAAGGTGGGGAATTATTTCTCCTTTATCGGGGTATAAGTGTTTAACCCCTAGATGAGATGTAATTGTTTGATCTCTAAATAAAACGTAATTGTTTGACCTTTATAATTCTCCAACATGCGAAAGTTTGCAAATAACTAATGTTCATCAATGGATACGACTAACTAAAAAAGTACACATATATTTTGTAATTTTTGGGGTCATAAAATATTGACTTAGGTAAAAGAAAAGAAAAGGAATTTTGAATTACATATCTATGGGCAGGGATGGAGATGTCAAGAATGTCACTGAGTTATGATAGTCAGAGACCTATTAACTTCATGGAGGATTAAATGTTTAGTTAATGAGTGAAACAAGCAATTTTATATCAAGTTTCATTTTGTTCAACATGTCATTTCAAAATGCAGAGTGAAGGTCAAGCAGAGTGTTACTATTGGGGATCTATTTAATATGCTCCCAGAGCGTCAACTGAACCCAAGTCCAGCTATTATGCGGTGTTGGTTTCAGTTTGCTGTTAGTTCATTTTTTGTGTTTCTGGATGTTTGTTGTTATTTTGCTTTTTGAGTCAAGGATAGTCTGGATGTGCCTCTTTATAGTCTTTAACAATCGCATGTATATTAGGGTTGTATTTGTATGTTTACATCTTGTACTTCTATTTATAATTTTGTTTGTAAGATGACTGTAAGAGTACTTAAAATTGATAATTTTTCTTCCACATACAAAAATTAATATTCTTACAGTTCCAAATGTTGAACGTTGAAAAAGAAATAATATTCGGCACTTCAAACGTTGAAAAAGAAATGATAATTGCATTTATCACTCCTATATTTTGTTTCCAGACAGATTAATTAAGTGAATAAATTTTGTCGAAACAAATACTTACTACTTGACGGTGATTCTAGCTTACATTCAAAATTTAAAGTATATATTTATTATGTTTAGCATATGTATATTCGAAAGGTATTATTTCGTCAGTTTATTGTTAGTATAGACGATGAAAAAAATGACATCACTAAATATGCATATAATAAAAGATAATTTTTTTAAAATAAAAGATCTAAACCTAATCATGGAAATGTGATACAAATTTTTATATAACAAAAATAATTTGTTTGATATTCATATTATTAATCTTTAAAGTGATTTATTTCATTCTTTTGAAATAAACGGCTATTATTCAGAATGCATGCTTAATTAATAGACCTTTTCTAATTTAAGATGTCATTTGGAAATGACATGTGTACGTCGTAGGGCTGTAAACGGATGCGGATATCCGGGTGGATATCAGCTCCGAATCCGCATATAATCTTTATCCGGATCTAAACTGATACGGATATTGCGGATACGGATAATTATCAATTACCCACAGAAGATCCGGATACGGATACGGATAGTAATACCTAAACGGAGCGGATATCCGGATCATCCGAAACCCAATAAATTTTTTCGGACCCACTAATTAAAAGAAATTATTTTGCCTTCAAGGGAATTTGAACCCATGTCATGTGAGGTGAGAGTCTAAGCAACCAAGCTACAAACTACTACACCACACTATCTTTTGTTACTACTTCTTTATTTTATTTATATATTATATCAATGGAATGAATATTTTATATCTCCCATCTTTCCAACATTTATATCTCCATCAACTTACAATTATTCATTTATTTTCATATTTAAATTTTATTAATTATTAATTATATCTTAAAGTTCATATAACTCAATATCTGACAATTACCGTTCTATATTCGTATTCGAATCCGTATCCGTAAATTATCCGCTCCGTATCCGTATCCGTTTAAGACATATATAATTTTAAATTTTGATATCCATTTACTATCCGTATCCGTATCCGTATCCACTCATTAAAAGACGGATATGAATTTGATATTAACATTATCCGCTCCGAATCCGCTCCGTTTACAACCCTAGTACGTCGGACTATATTTTAATAATTTGAAAAAGAATATTCATGTTGGACCACCTTTCCACGAGCATGGACTACTTTGGAATCTGTAGCTCTTTGTCAAGTGGCGTACGTGGCATGCACCTGATTATAAGATATTATTTCGTCAGTTTATTGTTAGTATAGACGATGAAAAAAATGACATCACTAAATATGCATATAATAAAAGATAATTTTTTGTAAAATAAAAGATCTAAACCTAATCATGGAAATGTGATACAAATTTTTATATAACAAAAATAATCTGTTTGATATTCATAATTATTAATCTTTAAAGTGATTTCTTTCGTTCTTTTGAAATAAACGGCTATTATTCAGAATGCATGCTTAATTAATAGACTTTTTCTAATTTAAGATATCATTTGGAAATGACGTCGGACTATATTTTAATAATTTGAGAAAGAATATTCATGTTGGACCAGCTTTCCACATGCATGGACTACTTTGGAATCTGTAGCTCTTTGTCAAGTGGCGTACGTGGCATGCACCTGAATATAAGATTAAGCTAGATTGGTCCCTTGTTCAACTTTTGCATGAAAGATGCTTTCCTAACAACTAAAAGTAGCTAGTATCGGATGCTACATTACCTATACATGTAAGAAACGCTAGCATAGCTAGAAAGCTTTGCATGAACATGACAGAGATTATAAACCCATTGATCACTAACTTAGCCGAAAGCATAGTTTTTTTTTTTCCCAATTTATCATACACAAAGGCTGATAGCAACCTCTCTCATTCCCCCCTCTTCCTATAAGAAGACTTTCCTACTGCGCACTGTTTCTTCAAGCAATCCTAATGGATTGAATCCAGTAACTAATTAGCTAGTTCAACTTAATTACGCACGTAGATAACACAAATTCTAGTAGTGTGTATATTAGAGTTGTCTTTGTAATTTGTATGTTTTAAATCTTCTACTTCTGTTTATAATTGTGTTTGTAAGATGACTTTAAAAGTACTTAAAATTGATAACAACATACACAATTAATATTCTTACAGTTACAAATGTTGAACGTTGCAAAAAGAAATAACATTCTGCACTTCATATATACATTTGCGTTGAAGAGAGAATCCTAACTCCTAAGGTAACATGATATATAATTGCATTTATCACTCCTATGTATATTTTGTTCCCAGACAGATTAAGTGAATTATTTTGTCGAAACAAATACTTCATACTTGACGGTGATTCTAGCTTACATTCAAATTTTAAAGTATATATTAAGTTTTAGCATATATCTAATGACTAAAAATTATATTCGAAAGATATTATTTCGTCAGTTATTGTTAGTATATATAGACGATGGAAAAAAATGACATCACCAAATATGCATATCATAAAAGATAAAAAAATTTGGAGATAAAAAAATAAACCTAATTTTGGAAATGTGATACAAATTTTCATATAACAAAAATAATTTATTTGATATTCATATTATTAATCTTTAAAGTGATTTTTTTATTTTTTTGAAATCAACGGCAATTATTCAGAGAATCAGAATGCATGCTTAATAGATTTTTTCTAATTCATGATGTCATTTGGAATTAAATGTGTACGTCAGAATCAATACTTTAATAATTTGAAAAAGAATATATTCTTGAGGAATAACAGGAACCTATTATTCTGATCCTAGCCATTGATATTGATTGAGATTCGCACATAAAAATATTTTTTCGTTGAAATTCACCCATAAAAAATTATGAACGGTTGAGATCGAATAATAAGTTCCTGTTATTCCTCAAGAATAACAGCAGATTTATTTCCCTCATGGACTACTTTGGAATCACTTTAAACGTGCGTGGACTACTTTGGAATCTCTAGATTTTTTTCAAGTGGCGTACGTGGCACCTGATTAGATTAAAGCAATTACTTCCTTAATCAGCTTTTGCTTGAAAGATGCTTTCCTAATAACTAGAAAATAGTATCGGATGCAACATTACCTAGGATTTTGCTAATATGCTACGCATATATAAGGGCCCTCCGTGCTACGGCTCACTTTTTGAGTTTTCAAAATCCTACCGGTCGATCCGAACCGTTCAACATGATCTCCATATGAATATGTACTTGTAAACCAAATTTTACATTTTTTAGAATTTTTTACTATTTATTAAGCCACTTTGAAAAAAACACTAATTTGTACACAACAGTAAACTTTTCTGGACCATTGGATCAGCGATTTTCAATGTGGCTTAATAAATAGTAAAAAAATTCTAAAAAATGTAAAATTTGGTTTGCAAGTACATATTCATATGGAGATCATGTTGAACGGTTTGGATCGACCGTTAGGATTTTGAAAACTCAAAAAGTGAGCCGTAGCACGGAGGGGCCCTTATATATGCATAGCACCGTAGCACTGTCCCATTACCTATACATACGATACCATGTAATTAAGAAGACGCCAACATAGTTAGCTAGAGAGCTTTTTTTTTTTTTTTTTTTGCCAATGAAGCCCGTAGGCATGTTATAGCTAGAAAGCTTTGCATGTACGTACATGCATGACAGACTATAAACCCACTAATCACTAACTTAGCCAAAAACATAGTTTTTGCTCAATTTAGCATGCATACATATAAAAGCTGATAGCAACCTCTCTCACCCCCCTCTTCCCCTCTTCCACTCAAAAAAAAAAAAAATCCTGATAGATTGAATCCAGTAATTAATTAGCTATTTCAACTTAGTTGTTTCAGTTCACTCACTAGTTCACCTCGATGTCGGACCCTTTGGTTTTGGCACATGTAATTAGTGATGTTTTGGACCCCTTCAGAGAAACAGTTTCCTTTCGAGTGTTCTATACCAATAGGGTGCTTAACGGGACTGAACTACGACCGTCGGCAGTTGTGAACCGACCAAAGATTGAGATCGGTGGTACTGACCTCCGAGTTTTCTACACACTTGTGAGTTATCTTATATGTATAAATGTGTGTTAGTGTGTATACACACCCACACTACTTATTATATAAAATGTTGACCCTTGTTCCTTTCTCAAAAAAAAAAAAAAAATAAAGTATATAAAATGTTGTTGATATTAACAAATGAACTCAGTGAAAAAGATGGTCTGCAATCGTCAACCGGCGAGCCAATTTTGGGGCGAGTTATGCAGTGTGTGATTTTTTAGCAAAAAATCCGGTGAATTGAGTTGATTCGAACCAATTCAACCGTGTTTTTATTCGAATGGTGTATACTGTTTTGGTTGAGAATATGACTAATTGGTTCATAGTCAACCATGTCTGGCCGAATATCTGCTACGAGTTACTGGGTGGACCTCACCATTTTTTGGTTTTTTTTTGTTTGCACTTATCACGCCCGTAGGCCACGTTTCCGCTATATGAAGAATTGATCCGAAATAGGAAAAGGAGTTTCCCAAGCGGGTGAACCCAAATCCGCCGAATCCGTTTTCACTTTTATATCAGCCGAATTCCTTCTCTTCTTTTTTCTTCTTTTAATAAGTCACGTGAACTTCTTTGAATGACTAATCTTGTGCGACGAATCTAAGCTCCGGAACGAACATGCATTTGTTGAGAATGAGTTAAACTCTTATATATACTAATTTGTAACATGTATTTTCTTTTTTCCTTATTTTGTATTATTAAAAAAAAATCTGTTTTAATTAAATCCTCGTATTATTATTTGATTATTTCAATGGATTATTCATATAACTTAATTATCCGACAATTATTCATTTGTATCTGTATTCGAATTATCTGCATTCGTAGATTATTCATATCCGTATCCGTTTAATGTTTAATACATATTTAGTTTTAAATTTTAATATTCATTTACTATTTGTATTTGTATTTTCTCATTAAAATACATATACAAATTTGCTATTAACATTATCCACTCTGAATTCGCTCCTTTTACACCCCTATGAGCCGCAATACAGGGCATAAGGCCTCACCAATATACAATATCGCTATTTCTAACACACATATACCAATTAACATTTTGAAAACACTTATTAGAAAATTAACTATATTAAAGTAAAAGTATACATATAAACAATTACAATATCAATAAATTAACTGTATTCAAGTCTATGTAAATAAAAGAGACATTTCTTTAAGGTCTCATTATTGCTACGACTATTATACCGAGTTTTTTTATTGCAAAATAATAATAATAATAATAATAGTAATAATAAAATAATAATAACAACAACAACTACAACAACACAATAATAATAAGATAAGAGTTCAAATGTCTCGTGTCTTTCATGTCTCATTGTGTCTCATATGCTATATCTTTGTTTTCGAAGTCCAATATGTCGATCCGAACATCTCAACATGATATTTATATTAAAATATGCTCGGAGACCAACTTGTATATTTTTTGAAAATTGTTTTCTATTTTTCAGATAGGTACAAAATTACTGTTTTTGGACCATAAAAAAACAGTGATTTTGTGCATATCTAAAAAATAGTAATTTTTTTTTCAAAGAATATAAAATTTGATCTCCAAGTATATATTAAGAATAGAATGTTGAGCAGTTTAAACTCTAAAAAATAAAGATATAAAATATGAGTTTTGATGAGACATTTCAACCCTCCTCTAATAATAATAATAATAATAACCATAATAGTAGTAGTAGTAATAGTTAGTAATAGTAATAATCCTTTTTATATGAAAATATCTTGTGCAGCAAGAGCAAATCAAGTGCTACAAGTGCACGGTGTTGTTACTTTCCTTACCCTTTTTTCTTTTACTTTTGACAGGTATTGGTGGATCCAGATGCACCTAGTCCAAGTAACCCATGTCTAAGGGAGTACTTCCATTGGTGAGCTCAATATATAATCTCATTTCTTACTTTTGTCGAATTTACTGGCATTGACAACAATATTAGCGTACTTGCTGGCATCATGTACAGAATTAATTTCTGAGATTGATATAATATTGGTCTTTATATACACAGGAATGCATGTGATCAGTGTATGGTCATTTTGTATATTACATTACATTTATATATTAAAAGTGAAATAAATAATGTTGAACAGTGCACACAACATTAATGTTTCATGTAATGGACAATATTTTGCTCGTTTTAATTTGATTACTTTGTACAGACACATTAAGGGAGAGAGACCATGAACATAATTATTTTCATTTTTTTTAATCTTTTATCATAGGATGGTGACTGACATCCCTGGAAGCACAGATGCCTCCTTTGGTATGTCAAATCTTTTCACCATTTTGCTTTTATAAAATTCTATTATTTTATGATTTGCTTTCATATTTTTAGAAGCACGAGGAACACATCTATTACAGTTGGTTTCATGTGAAAATATAGGTTTGAAACCTAGCATAGCTAACCCGGAAGCACAAAATGTTGGGCAGGTCAAACAATTACATTTCATTTAAAGATCAAATAATTGCACTTCATTCAGAAGTCAAATACTTACATTCCGGAGAAGCAGAAACAATTTTCCACCATAATCTTATGGACCGTCCTATGCAAAGTTGTGAGGGAAATCGAACTCTTGACCTTTGGATAACTAACAGTCTTAGTACTTTTTTTTCCTAACCAACTGTGCTACCTCTATTTTCAGAAGTACGTTTCTTATACCTAATTCCATGAAAGTTCTCATTTATAAGTCGATCCCTTTAGATATCACTAACCGTCTTCATGAGCACGAAACTTGTGATCTAATGACAAAAAAATCCTTCTTGTAGTGTAGTCGCGAGAATAAGTATTCCAAGACTTCAAGACTTGCGCGCCTTTGAAAAATCGTCTCCAAATTTCTTATTGATCTCCCTTATCTCTCTCTTTGATGGTGAAGGAAGAAAACACCACATATCTATATGCTCTATTGTCGATCCTCTCAAATCTGTGTTGTTAGCTACGATGTTTTGGGCCTTGATGACCAATTCGTGTAAATAAGGAAACAAAATTCAAACAACGCCTCCTACGAACTGTTGAAATTTTGTGCGTCCCGCAGGACCATCCAGACTCTTGAGAACTGACATATACCAAACCTCCAGAGTGTTGTGCGCACAACTCTCTGGAATTTGTCTGGTTCATTCTGTGATTTCCAAAGTGATCAATAGTGCGGCCTGCACAACTTTATGGAACTCGTCTGATCTACTCTTGTATATTCTATAAAATGATTTTTTTTAATTACAAATCTTACAATCAGTCCATAAATGATTTGAATTTTGTAGAAAGTCCTCGTAAAATTAACAAACCTGTTTATTTATTAACACTCAACATTATAAAACTATTATAACATGATAATAGACTTGCACCTTAGTATTTATTAACTTGTAAATTTTATTGTAATGATGTTTAAAAATAAAGTTTAAACAGAAAAATTTGAGTACTTCCCTGGGTGCATTAATTAGGCATCTTTTCGTACGACTGCGACAATAAAACAGCAGATTACGCCGAGGTTTATATATTTGTATATTAGCTCAACTTCAAAAAGTAATCTACCACTCAAAAAAGAAAATGGCATGTTGATCATTCATTGTGAGATGTTTTATTACACCAATATAACACTTCATAATACCCAAATAAGATCTTCAAGAGGATATTTTGGGTGCTTTTATTTACTAAATGTAACTAAAATGCAGGACAAGAGGTGATATTCTATGAGAGGCCGGAACCAAGATCCGGAATCCATCGCATGGTTTTCGTGCTGTACCGTCAGCTTGGTCGGGCAACGGTATTCCCGCCTGACATGCGCCAAAACTTCAACTGCCGGAGTTTTGCAAAGCAGTACCACCTCGATACTGTTGCTGCCGTGTACTTCAACTGCCAGAGGGAGACTGGCTCCGGTGGCAGATTGAGGCCACAATTAGACGCTTAATTAATTGGCTATAACTGCATAAGCACAGTTTATGCTTATCTATGTTTAGTTAATGCCTGATTGTACACCTAAAAAGTCAGAGGATTGGTTCGCCAGAACTGCAAGATTCTCTGATTCTATTGCCACAGACTTCTTCTCTGCTTTAGGGGTAAGTTGAAAAACGCACTGATATCTACTGCCTTTACTAGCTATCTCAAGTAGATATATATATCCACCCCATGATTTATGAGCTGCATTCAGTAAACCAGTTAATTCGCATATTTGCTACTAGTGTTCTTTATTTGCTTTATGTTTCGTAATTAAATTGTTTCTCCGTTTTTATTTCGTATTTATAATTAGCAATTCTCATAAGGCTATATTTGTATATTTTCAAATTCAGTATCTTCCATTTTAGATTGTATTTGTGCTTTATAAGAACTCTGGGGTACAAGAAAATTTCTCTTTTCCCGAAAATTGTGTCGTCTCCTTTTTCTTTCGCTAAAAATTTAACAGCTCGTAACAGATGGGGTCGAAAGGTGAAGGATTGATGTCCTAACGCCAAAATTAGTTTTCTCTTTTTTTTTTTATTGTTTTGAAAATACGTAACACCAAAATTATTCCAACAAGTTGTGTAGAACAGTTGACTTTTAATTCTCATCTAAGTCCCTATCCTAAGAGTAATCTGGTCAATTACTCCATTGTCAGAGTAGTTGCCATTTCACTTTATTATTTTCTTTTTATGACCTTCTATGTTTAAATAATTAGCAATGTATGCTTCATGCCGGTCTATTAATAACAGAAATTTTTAAAGTGACAATTTTCTAAAAAAAAAATAAACCAATAAACCACGAAATCTGAGTATTTTCAGATTTACCACGGCTGCAGAATACCGGTGCGGCCTCAAATATTGGGGACCCACACATGCATTTTGCGGCTCCAGCCAGGGGTCCGCATCGGTGTTCTGAGTCCCGAAGACATAGGCGTTAGTGCCGAACTCCATAAACAACTCTCGTGTCAAGTGTCTCTTAACTCTTCTATTTATTTTACGCACACTTGCTTAGTTTAAAGTTATTATAGTTTCCGCCAAAAATAACTCATACACACGTTAGTTAAAAGTACTTAACTTAAATTTTAAAAGGCCCCGTGTTCACCTCCCTTTTCCAATTTAGTGATTACCGCTTTCACAAATAACCACCCTATTAATCAAGAGATCCCGTTAAGGCTTGTCTTGACTAATGCAATGAGATCTGTGACTAGTCCAAAGGTCTCAGCCTTCACTTGCCTAGGTTCATCGTTTGGTTTTTTTGAGTGTCCCCATGGTAAGACAATACTTTTGCCTAGGTTCATCGTTTCATCTGCGAATGTCGAGACTCTCATGTATACTTTTTTTGATCAAACTAATGGTATCCCCGGTTAGGTTTTCACACACTAGTCTAGTATTTTTATTCTCCCTTATCCCAATTCGATTAGCTAATGATGACGATCTCTCATATGTGGCCACCACATTACTGTCTAGGCCAATAAACAAAATCAAGTAAGATAGAACATAAAGTGCAAAAGCAATCGAACAACAAAAGCCTAAACAATGATCAAATAAAAGTATATATCAAAACATCATCAGTAACAAGGTTTACTGCCAACCCTAAAAATCTAAACTTAGTCGCAGAACGGTATGTTTACAAAGAGATAAGAGAAATATACAACCATACACGAAGTACCCTCCTACTTAGTCTCTACACACTCCTCTCCTTTCACTTAATAAAATAATCTAACCAAAACTACAAAGATGATTTTCAGTTTTGTCCAGAGGGCTTATATAGGAGTAAAGGGGCGCCGGCTGGAGATGAGTGGCGTCTAAGAAATCTGATCTGGATACAACTGGCGCAGTTTTTCACCAAATGGCGTCTTGGATACAGTCCGTATTGGCTAATACGGAGCGTACTAGCTCCCACTGTGTCGCTGAGGGAGTTAATGCGTATTCAGCCATCTTTGGTCTGTACTGAGGCTCTGGTCCGTATTGGTGAATACGGCCCGTACCAGAGCCTTAGCCGATGAGCTGCGCTATTCCGATCGATCCGATTTTTGCTCCAAATGATTTAAAATAGCCCCAAAATATGTTTCTTGCACTAAAACACAAAGTTGGGCAACAATAACTTTTTTCATGGATTAATTAAATATAAATGTGAGAAAATAAGATAAAATGTCACACCCCGCAGCCATGCGTAGTGACAGAGCCCCGCCGTAAGCATACAACTCCATGTATGCTTACAAGGCAAATACGATATAACTCATCATAGCACAATAAACGAATAAAACAAGTTTATATATAACATTCAAGTCCCCAACATCTGGTAATAGTGGCATATACAAAACGTATCTCATACGGATACCGACCATAGAGTATGACCTAGAGAACTATCCAACAAAAATATCTATACATCTCTAGTCAAATAACAAAACAACCCCTAAGGTAATATGGGGACATGTACCAAAGGCCTACTACTCGTATGCCTCTCCAGAATCAGTCGTATCGCAACCTGTAAAAGAACCCAAAGGGTGGGGGTGAGAAATAATTTCTCAGTGCGAATTTTGCCACAGTTTAGATTATTGGACTTGCAATCAAAATCTATATTCAGAAATGAAACCATACAAAAGCAGTTCAGACCTATGCATATTCATAAATAAAGCAAGTGCATATGATCGACAACAATTTACCAAATGAAACACAAGTTACGGAATTTCCAAGATGAATCTCAAACACGCACGTTTTTGGCTTAACTCAGTTTATTACAGCTGGTAGCACCTACGGATGTCCCACCGAGATGGATCCTTTATCCAACCCACATCTGCAATGTCACTGACACCTACAGATGGCCCACCAGCTGGACCCTTTATCTGACACCCATCCGCAGTGCTTTGGCTTAACCATTAACTAGGGCCTGGTTCATAATCAGATAAGAAAAATTCGTATGCAATAAGCTCAGAATCGTTCATTCGCAGCACGTCAAACCAAACTGTCATTCCTGTCCCAGACTGGATATGACACCATTTCATCGTTTCCTCACAGTCACCCAAAGTCTCCGTCACGATCAGTCATTGCCCAGCATTGACTGATCTTAATCAATCACTGCCCAGCAGTGATTAATTATCCTCATATGCGCACATGGTTTCGAGTCATCGCCCAGCGTTGATTTCGAAACGTTACCGACCATCCTAGATAGTCATAAATTGTTGGGGACTTTCGACCGTAGTTCTCAAAACAAAAGAACACAAACAAACGATATACCATTCAACATGCAAATACAACTATGATATTCATTTCGGACTAAAATGGGGTTATTGCGGCTCGCACTCAACTACCCACAAGTTTTCAACTCTGATTTTCATTTTCCAGGCTCTCATTGCGGCCCGCAGTGACTGTAGTTGCGGCCCGCAACCAAGCACCCCAATTTCAGCCAGAGAGCATTTCTCCTGGTATGTTCATTGCGGCCCGTAATGACTTTATTGCGGCCCGCAGCCAAGCAGTCAGAGAATTTTTCAGTTCATGTTTTGAGCTACGCTGTTGATTGCGGCCCGTAATGGGAGTTGTTGCGGCCCGCAATAATGCGATTTCAGTACATATCAGTTCTAATTTAATACGGTTATGCATATGATTCAAACAATATGATTATGCAATCAATCAAGCAGTTCAACATGACAATTGGAAGCAGTTTAATTCATGAATATAAATTATCAAACAAGTCCAAGAATCCCGCACCTGCTGGCAATAGGCGTACCGCGTGACTACAGATCAGGCGCCTCGGAATGCCCCGCAAACCTTTGTTCAACCGAGCCTACACCTACATTCCACGTATACCACCTCAATTAGGTCTCATTCCTGTACTGGTTCGCTATTCTGGTTTACGCATCAATTCGATTGGCCGGTTGGTGTAACCCTAATTTGGTCGAAACCTCGATTTTAATCATTACACGTTCTAACCTTTCCCGATCAAGAGATAACCCTACCGAGGACAAGTCTAGTCGGTCGGACTAACCTAATCAATCAATGCCGCGTTTCAATTCAGGATTTGGTATCAAAACCCTAGAATGGGAAATCCAAAATGGGAGACGAAATCACGGAGAAAATCGGTAAACGAGAGATGAGAAGTTCAAAGGAGTTAGAGTTCGATCAATTCTACACTAATCTCGGATTTAAAACGAACAACCCGCGGATTCGAGAAATCTCGGATTTTCAAACGAAGAAGGGAAAAGAAAAATTACCGACGGAATGGCTAGGAGAGATCTACAGCTGCCTTCTCGGTTTCAACCTCGATTTCCCTGACGGTGGCGCAATCCGACAGGATTTCGGAGCTCTCCCTCTCTTTTCTTCTCTCTCTCTCTCTCTTTCTCTTTCATTTGGCGGACACAAGCAAGGAGGAAAGAAAAAGGGGTCGGACCACGCAGGAAAGAAGAAAGGAGATATTTGTTGGTTTTGGTATTTTTGCTAATAAACCCTCGCTTTTGTTTAATATTGCGTAAAGAAGAAAAAGATGCATATAACCCCATATATATACCTATTTATATAAATGTAATTTTAATTTGTAAGATATAATTTCAAGATATAAATTTCAGAATTCGATTAACTCTGACTATTTCGAAATTTCTGACTAATGTTATAATTATTTTAAATTTCAACTCTTAGTTCATCAATAAAATTTTCTATTATGTTCTAAACATTGTATTATTTCATTGTTGAAAATTTCTTGACGTAACATAAAATTTAAGTCAAAATTTTACGTAATTCAATATCATTTTGAGCCGAGTGAGAAAATAAGGTAAAATTGCATGCTTAATTAATAAACTTTTTCTAATTTAGGATGTCATTGGAAATGACATGTGTACGTCAGAATCAATACTTCAATAATTTGAAAAAGAATATTCATGTATGGACCGGCTTTAATTCCACGTGCATGGACTACTTTGGAATCTCTAGATCTTTGTCAAGTGGCGTACGTCCGCACGTGGAACCTGATTAGATTAAAGATAAATTAGTCCCTTGTTCAACTTTTGCATGAAAGATGCTTCCTAACAACTAAAAGTAGTATCGGATGCAACATTACCTATACCATGTAAGAAGACGCTAGCATAGTTAACTAGGAAGCTTTGCATGAACATGACAGAGACTATAAACCCACTGATCACTAACTTAGCCAAAAACATAGTTTTTTCCTAATTTAGCATACATAAAGGCTGATAGCAACCTCTCTCATCCCTCCCCTCTTCCCCTCTTCCCCTCTTCCTATAAGAAGACTTTCCTAGTGCACTGTTTCTTCAAGCAATCATATAGATTCCAGTAATTAATTAGCTAGTTCAACTTAGTTGTTTCAGTTCACTCACTAGTTTGCTGCAATGTCGGACGCTTTGGTTTTGGCACATGTAATTAGGGATGTGTTGGACCCCTTCAGACAAACAGTTTCCTTTCGAGTGTTCTATACCAACTGGTTGATGCTTAACGGGTCTGAACTACGACCGTCGGCAGTTGTGAACCGACCGAAGATTGAGATCGGTGCTACTGACCTCCGAGTTTTCTACATACTTGTGAGTTATCTTATATGTATACATGTGTGTATACTGTATACACACCCACACTACTTATTAAGTATATGAAAAGTTGTTGATATTAAAAAAGGAACTCAGTGAAATTGTCCTTTTCAAATGAAAATATCTTGTGCAGCACCAATTTGCTCACCTAGCTACAAGTCTTCGGTGTTGTTACTTTCCTTACCCTTTTTGTTTTACTTTGAAAGGTATTGGTGGATCCAGATGCACCTAGTCCAAGTAACCCAAATCTAAGGGAGTACTTGCATTGGTGAGCTCAATATATAATCTCATTTCTAACTTTTGTTGAATTTACTGGCATTGACAATATTAGTGTACTTGCTAGAATCATGTATGAAATTAATTTCTGAGATTGATATTTGTCACGCGCCTGACTCCCGGTCGGGCGTGCGATGACAGAATGACATTTCATTATTCGTTCAAAATAAAAAAAAATTGACTCCCAGTCAGTCTATATCGTAAAAGAATAAAAAATAAAGTCAGCTACAAATTTCAATACGAGATTATTTAACGATATGCTTCCATATATAACTGGTTTATTCAATATAACAACAACACAAACATATTTGGATTAACCACACAAATATATCGAATTAAGTATGCATATTTAACTGGCTGAGTCTAAGCTTTCTGAGCTTTCAGATGCTACTAAACTCAAACAATTGTCCTAGAAACAACTTCAGATTCCTAAACCCAAAATCCCGTTAAATATACCCTCATAATCTAACATCCAAATAAAATACAATATCCGTTATTCAAACATAAAATAACAAAACACATATTATAGAGAAGTTCAGTTATCTGATACTAAGATTTCAAAACTCAAATCATACTGCAATTAACTGTTCAGAATCATCAGCAACGTAGACCTGAAATTCAATCGGACATATTACAAAGTTTTTCTTTTATTTTCTATTTTTCCCCCTTTCTTTCTGTTCGGATCAATTAAATGGAATAGGGTAAAAACATTAGTGGAGTGGTCGGAGGAAGTGGAGAGAGTCAAGGCAGGGAGGGGGGCCACGGGCATATTTTTCTTTTTAGTTAGCAATTTTATTACAACTATTTGATAAATTTTCTGTTATAAAAAAATAAGTATAAAGATTTACAATTTAATTAAAAAATATTATATGTAATGTTACAAGTTCAAAAATTAATTTTTATAATGATTATCAAAATTACGGGATGTCACAATTTAATATTGGTCTTTATATATACAGGCATGCATGTGAGTGTATCATTTTGTATATAAACATTATATTTATTTATTAAATGTGAAATAAATGATGTTGAACAGTGTATACAACAATAATGTTTCATGTAATGGAAAATATTTAGCTCGTTTTAATTTTGGTTACATTGTAAGTTTGTATAGACACATTAAGGGGAGAGAGACCATGGACATAATTATTTTCATTTTTTTAATCTTTTTATCAATGGATGGTGACTGACAACCCTGGAAGCACAGATGTCTCATTTGGTATGTGAAATCTTTTCATCATTTTACATTTATAAAATTTTATTATTTTATGATTTGCTTTAATATTCTTAGAAGCACGAGAAACACGTCTATTACAGTTGGTTAAGCATTGCTCTTCATGTGAAAATGTAGGTTTGAAACCTAGTTAATCGCGGAAGCACAAAAAATACAAGTGTTGAGTTAACACGCCGGAAGTACGCATAAAACAAACCCTGTTTATTTATTAACACTCAACATTATAAAATTTGTATAATATGATAACAGACTTGCACCTGATTATTTATTAACTTGTCAATTTTATTGTAATGATGTTTATAAATAAAGTTTAACATGAAAATTGAAGTACTTCCCTGGGTGCATTAATTAGGCATCTTTTCGTGCTACTGCGACAATAAAATATCAGATTACGCGAAGTTTATATATACTATTAAAAGCTTTGTTTTTTTTTTTTGAGTAAGAATAGGAGTCATGTTTCTATTTTATTAATGGCAATTGGTTACATTGTTTGTTGAGGGTTTTGAGAAATAACCCTCTGATGGATATACATGTGATTGCGAAAAGAAAAGAAACAAAAGGAAAATTAAAAGTTTAAAGAGAAAAGAAAAAGAAAAAATCAAAACAGCCTAGAACATAACAGAAACAGGATGATCTTCTTAATCATCTCAATCTTCTTTGATTTGTATAATTCCACTGGGTTTTCACTTCTTCCGTCAATTCTTTAACCGACTTTGAACGCTCTCTGAACAATCTGGTACAACGCTCCCTCCATAGTATAAACAAAGTGATGATCGAGCACTAATTCTCTGAGTTCCTTCGGCTTACTTCCATCAACCAGCAGAGCTGCATAATCCACGTCATGGAACAGTTGCGTACTGCAATGCAGCAGGTCTGAATTGAGGACCCGATTGTATACTTATGTTACAATAATACAATCTCTAAACAGGTGCATTGTAGTCTCTTGTTCTGCTCGGCATAAGTAGCAAATACTGACAAAATTAAAAACTCTCCTGTTTAGATTTTCAGTGGTTAATACCCTGTTTAGTAGTAGTAGCCATCTGAAGATTTTGAATCGAGGAGGTGCTGTTAGCTTCCATAATCTATGCAAACGACTTCTTATTCGAGGTCCATCTTTTAGCACAAAATACGCAGACCTGACCGAGAACATGCCAGTGGATTGTCCCTTCCATATTGCATCATCAAGTAAACCTTGAGATGCTGTCATTCTTGCTTGCACCACAATATGGGTCAGAATTTACAATTCAGAAATTGCTTGATGCGTAGTAACCGGTCTGAACAAGCTACCAGTATTTTGAGTACACACTACTTGCTTCACTGATATGTCTTTGCACCATGGAAATGTGTATAAAGCCCTGAATCTTTCTTTTAAAATCTGCTGCCCCAATCTTCATCCCAGAAATTAATCGTGCTACCATCTCCTATATTTCTGACCATAAAGCAATGACAAAATTGCAATGCTCCTTTCAGTTGGCTTTTAAAGAAGTGTGATTCGTAAAGGGCATTGCTTTGTTGTGTGTAGAGAGCTTTAATTATCGTTTTCCAAAGTTTTTCTTCTTGTTTGGACCATTGCCAAATCCACTTTGACAACAGTGCTTGATTAAGAACATTCAAATCTAGCACTCCCATACCACCAAGCTTCTTCGGTGTACAAACAAGGCCCCAGTTTACCAGATGTATTTTTCGATCTCCCCCCAATGCACCATGCCACAATAAACGTCTTCTAATCTTGTCAATTTCTGTTGTGACCTAGACCGGCAATTTGAAAACTGACATATAATAGATTGGAATAGAAGTTAGAACCGCATTTATCAAAACAACTCTGCTTGTGTTGATTTTATGAATCTGAGACAGAGAGATTGAATGAAGGAAAAATGAATTTATCATTCTGAATTATATCTTGTACAGTGAGCTCCTTATATAATTTGGAGGAAAGAAAATTATAACTGTTGCCTACCTATACATAACGGTAACTTGCTAAAAATAGTACTAGGATTGAGTTGCTTTTTATTCCCTAATTAGTAACTCTTCTATTTACTACTAAACCCAATGAAGACTAATCCCTAACGGGTCTGAGGGTTATCGGATCCTAAATTCTTTATTTTCTCAACACTCCCCCTCAAGCTAGGATTGTAGATGTCAATTAATCCTAGCTTGCTCACGTTGTTTTCAAATGGCATCGGCTCAAGTCCCTTGGTGAATATGTCCGCCAATTGGTCTTCACTTCAAACATAGGGAGTTTCAATTTCTTTTGCTTGAATTTTTTCTCGAATAAAATGACAATCAACCTCGATGTGTTTTGTTCTTTCGTGAAACACTGGGTTGGATGCTATATGTCGTACCAATTGGTTGTCGCAAAACATTTGCATTGGCACTTGAATTTGAATTCCAAAATACAAAAGGAGTTGCTTAATCCATGTCAACTCACTTGCGGTGGATGCCATGGCACGATATTCCGTTTTTCGGCGCTTGATCGTGCCACGACGTTTTGTTTCTTGCTTTTCCATGTGACTAGATTTCCGCCTACAAATGTGCAAAAATCGGTTGTCGATTTCTATCGAAGCTCCCAGACCAATCTGCATCGGAATAGCCACACACATTGTTAGAATGATTGTTTTTCATACAAATTTCTTTTATGGGTGTTCCCTTTAAATATTTTAGAATCATATTTATTGCTTCTAAGTGCGGTGTTCTAGGGGCATGCATAAATTTGCTAATTTGACTTACCGAAAAAAAAATATCCGGACGCGTTACCGTTAGGTATATTAATTTTCCTACAAGTCTTTGAAATTGATTTATATCTTCTAAAGGTTCACCATCTTGGGTATTTAATTTATTCTTACCATCTATTGGTGTTGAGGCCGGTTTACAACCTAGTTTACCGGTTTCATTTAACAAATCTAAGGTATATTTTCTTTGGGAAATAAATAGACCCTTCTTAGAATGTGCAATTTCTATTTCTAGAAAATATTTTAAATAACCAAGATCCTTAATGTCAAATTTTTCTTTCAATTGAAATTTTATTTTGTTAATTTCTTCTTGGTTATTTCCGGTGATTATAATGTCATCAACATATACTAATATAATGGTAGTATTAATTCCTTCAATTTTTACAAATAATGAATGATCGGCACTACTAATTTTAAAATTATAAGAAATTAAATGAGAGCTTAGCTTGCCATACCATGCTCTTGGAGATTGCTTCAATCCATAAATAGCTTTCTTCAATTTGCAAGCTAATCCATGATTTTTTTCTTTTTCATGACCGGGTGGTAAAGTCATATATACCTCTTCTTCAAGTGTTCCTTGAAGAAATGCATTTTTGATGTCCATTTGGTATAATTTCCAATTTTGATTTACCGCAATAGAAAATAAAATTCTCACGGTATTCATTTTGGCCACCGGTGCAAAAGTCTCATGGTAATCTATACCATATGTTTGGGTAAATCCTTTGGCAACTAAGCGAGCCTTATACCGTTCTATGGTACCATCGCTATTGTATTTAATTTTGTACACCCATTTACATCCTACGGGTTTTTTATTTTTTGGTAATTGAACAATTACCCAAGTTTCATTTTTTTCAAGGGCTCTTAGTTCTTCTTTCATTGCTTTATTCCATGAGGGGTTTTTAATTGCTTCCTCATAGTTATATGGTTCTTGCTCTTTTGAAATTGACGTTAAAAAAGCTCTATGGCTTGAGGAGACATTTTCATAAGAAATAAAATTTTGAATAGGATATTGTACCTCATATGTGATAAAATCTCTTAACCTTGTTGAAGGTTGTGTTGTTCTTATTGATCTTCGCAACGGTGTTTCCTCTATGATTTCTTCTTCATCACTAATTTGAGGAATTCCCTCTATTTCTCCCTCATTTTGTGAGATTTCTTCAATATCATTCTCATTTTGTACCGGTGTACTATTTTTCTCCGGTAACTCAATTTGAGGTAGTATGAATATGTTTGGTGGTTCTTAGATGTTGATTTTATTATCAATATTTTTGTAATATGGCTCATTTTCTAGAAAGGTTACATCTCTAGAAATATAAAATTTTTTATTGATTGGATCATAGCATTTGTACCCCTTTTTTTGTGATGAATATCCCAAAAAAATGGTCTTAACCGAGGTATAATCAAATTTGTCTTGTTTATTTTTGTGTACATAGCATGTACAACCAAAAACACGTAAATGACCAATATTAAGTTTTCGTTGGTAAATAATTTCCAATGGACTTTTATAATCTAAATTGGCACTAGGCAATCTATTTATTAAGTATGTGGCGGTGAGAACGGCATCCGACCAAAAAATCTTTGGTACATTATTTTAAAATAAAAGGACTCGGGTCATTTCAAGCAAGTGTCTATTTTTTCGTTCGGAAACACCATTTTGTTCGGGTGTATAGACACATGTTGTTTGATGTAAAATTCCCTTTTGTTTGAAGAAGTTGAATTTTTTTTATTTATAAACTTCGTTCCATACCAGATCTAAATATTTTAATTTTGGCTTCATATTGATTTTCTATAAAATTATAAAAATCTTGAAAGTGAGAAAATACTTCACTTTTATTTTTTAGTAAATATAACCAAGTTGCTTTAGAAAAATCATTTATAAAAATAACAAAATATTTATATCCATTAAATGATTCAATTGGAGCGGGACCCCATACATCCGAGTGAACTAATTCAAAAGGTTTTTCACTTTTGCTATTTGATAAATAAAATGGTAATCTAGTATGTTTTTCTAATTTACATACTTCACAATTACTACAATCTAATTTAGGAAAATCAATAATATGTTTTAGAATTTTATCCGAAGGATGTCCAATTCTTTTATGCCAAAGAATGTCTAAATTATCTTTTTTTTAACATTTAGATTTACTTTTTCACAATTCAAAAAATAAAGTCTATTTTCCACAAAACCTTCACCAATTATTTCCTTAGTTATCCTTTCTTTAAAGAACACATTTTTTGATGAAAAATTAATTTCACAATTTAATTCATCCGTGATTTTCCTAATGGATAATAAATTTGACGAACAATTTTGAATATACAAGACATTTGGTATTTCTTTGAGAAAAAGGTTAATTGTACCAATTCCTAATATTTCCATTTGTTCACCATTAGCTACGGTCACAAATTGTTTGGTTTTACAGGTTCTATAGTTATGCAACAAATTTATGTTCCCGGTCATATGGTCCGTTGCGCCGGAATCTAAAATCTATTTGGTTTTTTGACAATTATGAATTAAATTTGTAGCCATACCAGAATTATGTCTATTGTATTGTTGAAGTAGCTGCACCAAAAGTTGTAAGAAGAGCAGTTGCACATGATCTGAATTCGGATCCCTTGTGACATTGGATCCAGAGGGATCCTCTTCTCCCAGCGTCTCATTTATTTTCTTTTCTCCCAGCGCCTCTTCTTTTTTCCTCTTTCTTCCTTCGCTATTTGGGAGAAGCTCCCCCTTTCGATCGCCACCTCTTCCCTTCCTACTTGGTCGTAACGACAGGTAGAGGAACCAGCACCATGTTGACTCGTGTCCCTCCTCCTTGCAGTGGGTGCATCGAATGGTGCTGACGGCTCTACTCGTTTTCGGTCTCAAGCTAGGGTTTCGGTTGGAAGTAAGGTGCATCTCTTGAGGTTTGCTAATTTGAGAGTTGAAAAATGGATTTCAGTGATCGATGCGATTTTTGCTGGTTTTGAGGATTCGCTGTTTTTTTTTGTTTTTGTTTGTAAGAACAGATTTTGTTCTTGATTTTTGTTGGATTTTGCTCTTGATAAGAACAGGTGCTACCTTGAGCTTAATTTCTCCCTTTTTATTGGGTTGGCTCTATTTGGCAGTTGTTGATTTGGGAAAAGCTAGGTTTGAGAAAGGGTTTTTTTTTTCTGGTATTGTTGTTCTTTGTGGACTGTACTGGTACCAGTCTTCTGTTGCCTGTGTCGGCTGTGTATTTGTTTGCTATGTCGATGACTCAGTTTTTTGAGTCTTGATGGTGCTGCAGTTCCTCGTTAGCTGCAGTCTTGTAGATCGTTATGTGCGGAATTGAGACAGGATTAGATATCCCGCTCTGATACCATGTTGATTTTATGAATCTGAGACAGAGAGATTGAATGAAGGAAAAATGAATTTATCATTCTAAATTATATCTTGTACAGTGAGCTCCTTATATAATTTGGAGGAAAGAAAATTATAACTGTTGCCTACCTATACATAACGGTAACTTGCTAAAAATAGTACTAGAATTGAGTTGCTTTTTATTCCCTAATTAGTAACTCTCTTATTTACTACTAAACCCAATGAAGACTAATCCCTAACGGGTCTGAGGGTTATCGAATCCTAAATTCTCTATTTTCTCAACAGCCTGTCATGTTGAGAAGTTTTGCCGCCCATATATCCAGATAACCTTGTATGAGTGATAAATAAGCCCTCCTTGGCAATCGACTCATGGATAACGGTAGACCAAGATATGTAAAAGGAAACTGACCTCTACGCATCCCATAACCGTCAAGATCTGCGGGACAAGCTGTTCATCTCCTTGCACAAGCAATTCAGATTTTTCTAGACTCGCATTTAAACCCAACAAGGTTGCAAATGTCAAAAGCACAATCTTTAAGATTTGAATCTGCCGAATTTCTGTTGGAAATAAAACTCGGATTGTGGATAGTATAGGAGAGAGGAGTTTATAAACTTTAATCTATTTTATTACTTGAGAGGAGTACAAAGTTTTTGAGTACAACGTTTTGATATATTCTTCACCTCACACACACGCCTCACACCCATGCTACACCTATATATACAAGTGTAAAGTCGGTACAAGATTTGTCTAGAATATTTTGATACAAAAGTATAGAACCTTCCAAGTACAATATATTATAGTAGTATTTCTAGTATGTTCCATTAATATAAGTCGGTTATACAATTATCTAGATAATTCATATTTTCTTCTACCGACTTTGACTAGTATTGGTTTGGATTAATCTAGAAAATTCAAGCTATAGAATATTCTAGTTTTTCTTCATCACCGTCTAATTTGGTAATTTCTTCAATATTCTAGAATGAATTTGGGCCTTGGGCCTTGGGTCTTCGATGCTGTGAAATTCAACAATTTCTGGCTTGATAAAAAAGAGAGCATCATCTGCATAGAGGAGACAGGGTTTCATCCTTCTATTAGCATTTTTATCGCTCCTATTGAGACTTGCTAACCATCGTGGTAAGAAGTCCATGACTAAAATGAACAAAAAGGGCGATAAAGGATCACCCTCACACACCCCTCGTCTCAATAAGATTTTTTTCCCAACAATCCGTTTACCAGAATTTGTGAACTCCCTTGCAACACCAAATTCTTGATCCAATTCTGCCATGTTACCGGAAACCCCAAGCTTGCTATGACCTTTATTATAAATTCCAGCCTACACAACAAGAATCAAAGATTTTTTGCGAGGATAAAAAGTGACTTTTCGCGACGGAGTACCGTCATAAACGTGCTTTTTCTATTTGCGACGGTACTTTTTGCGAGGGAGTACCGTCATCATTGCGCTTTTTCTCTCGCAAAAAGTGCCTACTTTGTTGTTGTGCTAGTGTATCGAAAGCGTTATGAATATCCGCTTTGAATAATGCTAGCGGCTTATTTTTTCTCTTTGAACAATGCAAAATCTCTTGTACATACACAAACCCTTCCGTAGTTTGCCTCCCTTGAATGAAACCGGTCTGATTTGTACATAGAAGATTTTCAATGTGCTGTTGTAGTCGGTTTGCAAGCACTTTGGACAGAATTTTTGGATGCCATGTACAAGCACTTCAAAAGTAATCTACCACTCAAAAAAGAAAATGGCATGTTGATCATTCATTATGAGATGTTTTATTGCACCAATATAACACTTCATAATGCCCAAATAACATCTTCAAGAGGATTATATGGGTGCTTTTTGTTACTAAATGTAACTACTAATTATAAAATGCATGACAAGAGGTGATATCCTATGAGAAGCCGGAACCAAGATCCGGAATCCATCGCATGGTTTTCGTGCTGTACCGTCAGTTTGGTCGGGCAACAGTATTCCCGCCTGACATGCGCCAAAACTTCAACTGCCGGAGTTTTGCACAGCAGTACCACCTCAATATTGTTGTCGCCGTGAACTTCAACTGCCAGAGGGAGGCTGGCTCCGGTGGCAGGCGAAGGCCCGACAATTAGACGCTTAATTAATTGGCTATAACTGCATAAGCACAGTTTATGCTTATCTAATTTTTATGCTTAATTTATGCTGATTGTACACCTTAAAAGTCAGAGGATTGGTTGGCCACAGAACTTGAAGATTCTCTGATTCTATTGCCACAGACTTCTTCTGCTCTAGGGGTAAGTTGAAAAACGCAGTGATATCTGCCTTAACTCTCTCAAGTAGATATTTCTCCACCCCATGATTTATGAGCTGCATTCAGTAAACCAGTTAATTCGCATGTAGAAAGTCGTAACTCTTTGTACGGTCCGTGTAGAATAGTACACGGCCCGTGTATAAGTATACAGAAAGTGGAAATAGAGAAAGACACAAGATTTAACGAGGTTCGGCACCAATTCGGTGCCTACGTCCTCCACACCCAAACTCACACTTTTTCTATTATTTTTCTGATGATGATTACATAGAGGAGAAGAGAATATATAGAGAGATTAGAGAGAATAGATAGATTTGTTTCCTAATACAATTATCTAAAATGGGAATGTAATAACTCTGATTGATTCCCCCAGCTGTTGCCTTCCTTCTTTGAAGATATGGTCCAGATAGGCAACGATATGGACCACCATTTATTTCAACACCCGCCCTCAAGTTGGTAGGTAGACATCTACCATACCCAACTTGGCAATCGAATCTTCAAAGCACTTGGTTGACACCGCCTTTGTTAACATGTCTGCCAACTGTTGTTCTGATCTTACAAATGAAAATGAGATGATCTTTTCTTCCAAATTTTGTTTGATGAAATTTCTATCAATTTCTATGTGCTTGGTCCTGTCATGTTGTACTGGGTTATGGGCTATCTCAATTGCTGACTTATTATCACAATGTAGTCGCATTTCTCATTTTGGCCCATATTTCAATTCATTCATAAGTTTTCTCAACCACAACAACTCACATAGGCCCTTGGACATCCCTCTGAATTCTGCTTCTGCACTTGACAGTGCAACCACATTCTGTTTCTTACTTCTCCATGTAACCAGGTTTCCTCCCACAAAGGTGAAGTATCCTGACATTGACTTTCGATCTATTCTGTCTCCAGCCCAATCAGCATCTGTGTATCCCCAAACGTCCAAGTGTCCATTTTTCCTAAACTGAATGCCTTTCCCTGGAGTTTTCTTTAGATACCGCAAAACTCTTATCACAACATCCATGTGTTGTTTTCTCGGGTCCTGCATAAACTGACTCACCATGCTCACAGCATATGCAATATCGGGTCTAGTATGGGATAGGTAAATGAGTTTACCTACTAATTTCTGATAGGCTTCCCGATCCACCTCCGGATCTTCTGGGTCATCTTCAAACTTCAGGTTCGGAATTGTGGGTGTATCAGCTGGCTTACAATCAAGCATCCCCACCTCTGCAAGTAAGTCAAGTGTATACTTCCTCTGTGATAGAGATATACCTTCCTTTGAGCGCGGTACCTCTATTCCCAAGAAGTACTTTAGACCGCCTAGATCCTTCATCTTAAATTCTTGTGATAACTTCTGCTCGAGCCACTTGATTTCCATAGTATCGTCCCCTGTAATTATCATGTCATCAACATAGATAATTAAGATGGTTACCTTGCCTTGACGATGCTTGAAGAACAGAGTATGATCAGAATCACTTTGATTGTAGTTATAGCTCTTCATGGCCTTACAGAACCGCCCGAACCATACCCGGGGGGACTGTTTCAAGCCATATAGACTCCGTTCCAACTTGCACACCAGTTTCTTGTTGTTTTGGTGGGAATATCCTGGTGGTAGATCCATATAGATTTCCTCTTCTAAATCACCATGCAGAAATGCATTCTTCACATCAAACTGATGTAGGGGCCAGTCAAGGTTTGCTGCAAAAGATAATAAAACTCGAAGTGTGTTAAGCTTTGCAACTGGAGAAAAATTTCCTGGAAATCTATACCATATGTCTGAGTGTACCCTTTTGCAACCAACCGTGCCTTATAGCGCTCAACTTTACCTGCAGCATCATATTTCACAGAAAACACCCACTTGCATCCTACTGTTTTCTTCCCAGTCGGAAGTTCTACCAAATTCCAAGCTTTAGTGGTTTATAGGGCTTTCATCTCAGTTTCCATGGCTTCAACCCATTTGGGATCGTGTAGTGCCTCTCCCACAGTGTTTGGTACTCGAATTTTCGATAATTCCTTAGTAAAGGTTTGTACCAAGTTGAACAACCCTTCAGTGCTGGTATAGTTAGATATCGCATACCCTTCTTCGTTATACCTTTTTGGTCGTACATTTCAGTTGGCTCTAATGGGATACCTTCTTTCAGAGATAAGAGAACTTACCTCAGGAGCATCCTCAGGAGAACTTGAGAGTGGTATGTCTTCTGAATCCTCGTGGGACTGTATCACATCTGCCTCTGGACTTTCTGCTTCATCAACCTGTGTACGGTCCGGATCCCCGGATGCACGGTCCGTGTCCTCTAATGTACGGACCGTGTAGTCGGCTGTGCGGTCCGCATCATCAGACGCATTTTCTGGTGCTTGGTCATTGTCCTCTGGTATATGAACTGGGTTGGTGTTCTCCTGATTATCCCACCATACTTGGTAATCTGGTTCCCCTTGTACTGGTACTGGGATTGGTTGGTTTGGGAAACAAGATTCACTCTCTAAGAAAGTTACATCCATTGTGACATAGGTTTTTCTGGTTTCTAAATCAAAGCATTTGTATCCTTTCTGATTAGTCCCATACCCAATGAACATGCATCTAATGGCACATGGTTCTAACTTTGTTCTCTTCTCTCGCGGAACATGCACATATGCTACACAACCAAAAAATTTAGGTGCCAAGGTCAAGGTTGAAGGGATTTCTACAAATGAGGCCAGTTTTTGTAATGGAGTGAGAAAATTTAGGGTTCGTGAGGGCATTCTATTCATGAGGTATACAGCAGTAGATATAGCGTGGTTCCAAAAATTTTGGGACACATGACTTTCAAACAATAATGACCGTGCAATTTCTAAAATATGCCTATTTTTTCTTTCGGCCACTCCATTCTGTTGGGGAGTACCAACACAAGATGTTTCATGGGCAATTCCGTCTCTAAAATACTTCCTCAAGAAATTATTCACATACTCACTCCCATTATCACTTCAATCTTAATCTTTTTCCCAAACTGTCGTTGGACCAAATTCAAAAAATCTAGAAAGCATGTGGCAACTTCATCCTTAGTTTTTAAAAGATATAACCAGGTCATTCGGGTACTATCATCAGTAAACAAAACAAACCATCTTTCTCCATTAATAGAGGTAACTGGGGCTGGACCCCACACATCAGAATGAACTAAATCACCAAATTCCAAATTCTTAAAACAAGCACTAGGATACGTGTTTCTATGACTCTTACTTTTAATACAAGTTTCCATGAAATTTCAGAAATTGATACATTAGCCCATAATGACGGAAACATCTTCCGCATATAACCAATAGAAGGGTGCCCTAACCTCTTATGCCATAACAAAATATTATCCGTCTGAACACTTCGTCCAGTCAAACATGCGGAGCCAATACTGTCATCTTCAAGGTGATACAGTCCATTGTGCTTAATACCACGCCCAAGTATCTCCTTCGTGAGGATGTCCTGAAAAATGCAAAATTTTGGGTACATTAGAAACAGCACAGTTTAAGTCTTCAGTTAATCTTTCCACTGATATGAGTCTCGTGGTCAGCGAAGGGACTAGTAGTGTTTCTTTTAGACATAGAGATGAAGTAGCATAAACATTTCCCGACCCTATAACTGGTGATTTAATCCCATTTGCACTCACAATTTCTTTCATGTTTGATTCGTGGATTTTACCTAGATCAGAATCTAGATAGGTCATGTGGTCAGTTGCTCCCGAGTCTATTACCCATTTTCTAGATTATGTGCAATAAAAGCATTACCTTTCTCAGCACCACCCTCTGTACCTTCAACAAAATTTGCTAGTGTCAGAGATGCTTGTCCGGTGTTGCTTCTGTGGCTCGGGTTCTGACCTGTACGGTCCATGCTCCCTCCTGCACGGTCTGTGTACATCGTCTGGTGAGCCTGTCCCTTCTTACCTGCTCCTTTTCTCTCCTTCAATTCATGCCACCAGTCTGGATAGCCATTCAGCTGAAAGCACGTCTCTCTAGTGTGCTTTGGGTTGTGGCAGTGAGTTATTTGAAAATTTTAGAATGAGTTTCAATATAAAAGACAATAAAATGGGTAAATTTGTGAGTTTTTGAAGTTAAGAGGGGAAATACGTAATTTGAAAGTTTAGAGGGAGAAATACATAATTTTGAAGTTTTTGAGTGGTATACATGAAATTCCCCCTAAAAAGAATGTTGTGGGTTTTTTCCACTGGAGACTTTTGCTGGAGAAGAAATTGAATTTCTTCCTTTTCTATCTCCACACCTTTTGCCTCTCTTTTTTTCTTATCTTTATTTTGCGAGAGGAGTCCCTTTTTTCTTGACCCGTTTGATGACCCGCCTGCAACTTTCAAATTGAGATTGGTTTTGGGTTCGGACTCAACCTTCTCCTGAGTCAGAGTCTGATCTGAGACCGCATACCCCTTTTGCCTTTTCTCCTTTTCGGTCTTCCTTATGCTTATCCTCAACTAGATCGCCTTGTCCTCTCTCCGCCACTTTATCCCTCTTCGGCCTTAGTGAGGGTTTAACCACTAGCATCTCTCCTTTGTATGGCCATGCATTTGTCGGAGGAGGAGCTAGGGTTTTTTCGATGTGAGAAGCTAGGGTTTTGAGCTGTTGCTGCAAATGCCTGGGTCTCGTGTCCCTCGCCTCCTCTGGCTTGTGGACCACCCATGGTGATGCGATGAGTCTCCTTTTGTTGGATTGTTGTTGTACTTGTGAGAGAGAGGGAAGAAACCGTGAAAGGATGAGGGTTTTAATGGTCTCATAATTCGAGTCGAGACCCGCAAGGTATGGAAAAAATCTCGCCAGCTTGGGCCAACTTTGAAATTCTTGAGGTCATGGTTAGTTTTGTTTCTTTGTTTTCTCGAAGGATTTCTCTTTTTTTTTTTGAGTTGATAGATATGGTTTTATTGTTTTGGGTGAGCTCTCAATTCTGGTATTTCTTGAGCATTCGGTTGCTGATTTGAATCTTTGTTTGGGAAGTGACTTGCTGAATTTTGGGGGTTGATTGGCTAATGGGAACAATTGCTACTGATCCTTTTTTTCTGATTATGGATGGATTATGGATTTTTGTTGGAGTTGGAGATTTTTGTTGATTCGGGTTATTTGAGTTATTGGGTTATCGGATATTGTTTATTTGGTTATCGATTTTTCTGATATTTACTGATACAAATGATCAGCCTTGTGGGTATTTTTCTTGGTACTGAACTAATTAGAAGCAGGATACTAATTTGGGGATATTGGTTGGCTAATTCCAGCCTTTGTGAAATATGAGACAGACATAGAGATACTATGAAAAAAATGTATTCTGCATTTTTTGGTATAGATATGATGAAAATAGATCTTGGAATTTATGATTACCAGGTTTGCTGGTAGGACTCGAAAGCTTAGAGCTTTATCGGGTTATTGGGTATTTTTATCAGTTTACCAAGTTATTAAGCCTTGCCTTTTCTCCTGTGATGAGCAAAATTCTCGTTCTCTCTGTAGGCTTTTTTGGATTGGTCTTTTCTCTAGCACTGAGAGCGAGGGTTACTTTGATGGGTTTGGTAGCTTCGATTGAATGTTGCCCCCATTGCTCCATCTTGCTCGTTGTGCTGAATTCTTTGCTATGAGTATTGTTGGATTTGTCGGTCACAGAAATTGGTGCTCTGATACAAGGTTGATTTTATGAGGTTCTGAGGAGAATGATTTATGCGGAACAATATCGATTTATTTATGTGGAGTTTCATTTTTATTGTATTGAATCTCAATCTCTCTTTTTACAAGCTCTAAGTCATATTTATATTACAAAACCTAACAGCTAGTTTATTGTACCGTTGGTACTGTACCTATTTATTATACAGTTGGCACCTACTGTTGCTTTTTCATAAATAAACTAAAGACCCTATGCTATGCTTGATTTAATCTAAGTCATTCGATCAATGATGGATGACTGAGATCAATCCTTGACTTTTTCATTATTTTTAACAAGTTTAATCATTTTATTCATATAAAATCTACATAAATGTATGTAAGATGATTATATTTAGTAGTTAATAATTATATTTTAGTGAACATATGGATGAACAACAGGTGGATGGACGGCCCTCTTTTTTCACATTTTATCTTTTTCTTCTGTGCAAAATAATTCATGCGTATCCTAATTAAAATTGTTTTATATATATGCACCTGAAAGTTTCGGAATGTTGGGAAATACAATTCAGATCCGTCACATAATAGGCTGTTCTCAAATAGCATAGAGTCTATTTGAAGTTTGTTATGGATCTCAATCTCAAATAGCATAGACTCTATTTTAAACAAGTAAATTTTAACACTACTTTTGGCTTCAGTCTTCTCCCTTGACCATTTCAACGAACGGATGTCAAAGAAAAGTCTCTATCAGACTCTCAGTAGTCAATAGTCAATACTAAATTAGTAAATTGTTGACTGGGTCACCGCCATAATCACACAATCAACAATGCTTTTAAATGCAATAATAATGAATTGATAAAATTGTAATTTTATTTCCACAAATATATCTTAGCCGCCTAGGCCTACATTATTTATTCAATATATGTAACTAATTACTCATTTCCAGTTCTGACCAAACTCTAAATCTTACACACTGCCTTTCACTTGAGCACTGTAATTATTTTCCAGATCATAGTACCTATTCCACAGCATGATCCCGCCATACTTCGACGACCCCTGAATCGCCGGCAGAACCTTAGATGTCAGATCACTTGGCGGAATATACCCACTTCCTGCTGCGCCAGTTGAAGCCGGTATCCCCAAAAATATGTTCGTCACCTGAAAACTGCTCGTCCAAGTGTTCCACGAGTTTACGAGGTTGGTTATGTCGCCAGACGAGTACTGGCATGGTGCATTGTTGTAGAATTGCACCCAGACATAGTCGAACAACCCTGTCTTTAGTGCAGGCCCCAGGTACGAGTCCGGGTAAGGGCACTGGGGAGCGGCAGTGAGATAGACCTGGCTGTTGTATTGCTTGAGGGATTTTGCCAGGTCACCATAGTAGTCTGAACTACCGCTTTCTATATCGAAGTCAACGCCGTCGAGAACTGCGCTACCGAGGGGACGGGAAGAGGAGCTTCCGCCTAGGTAGTTGTTCCATAGGTAGTCGGCCACACTCTGCGCATCTGAGGTGGAAGTGAGCTGGTAGCTGCCTGATGCCCCACCAAGGGAAAGAATAACCTGTGTATTATTATAAGAATTATAAGATGAATAATTTCATTGCAAGACTATTGTTATCTATCTGTGAATTTAAATTTTATCTTGTCATTTAGTTGAAATGAATAATTTGAGAGCCTGATAATTTTTTTTCATTTATTTAGTTAGTCAAAATAACTGTTTGGATGTCCATATATAATAATTCGTAAGAGAGCATTACAATGGAATTATGGAACCAAAGCAGTTAATTAATTGTTAATTCTTTTAGTTAGAGAATTGGTAGGAACTTTATTACCTTAATGCCCTTGGATTGGCATGACTGGATGTCAGAGGTGAG
>JAJGRW010000427.1:72763-211794 GCA_025461045.1 Carex parvula
TCTTATTGTATTTAGTGCCTTATGTTGGGTAGTATGGAAACACAGAAACTCAATTTGTTTTGATAAATGCACTATCCAGTCAGCCAGAACATTGATACTTCACATTAAATCTTTGTCTTTATTTTGGTCAGGAAATCTGAAGAAGAAGAAGAAGGCTGATGTTGATGCATGGCTTCCAGTTATAGAAGATGCAGTGCCTCTGGCACAGTATATGCCTCAGGAGATTGTCATATATCAACCTCCAGAGGGATCAGCACCTGAATGAAGAGGACACTTTTCACTTTTTTGTACTTAGTTAATTTCCCTAGCCCCCTACAGTGTGGCTTAGTCAGAGCAACATTAGCTTATTTCTGGAGTTTGGATATTTCTAAGTCTTGGTTTATATTTTTGTTGAGCGGGTTTAACTGTTGCTTATGTTTACTTTTCACCTCATATAGAGGCTTTTGGACCAGCTTTGCTGGATAACTGATAATTGTATTTAAAATTTCAGCAATGGAATGGGCGTTAGCCTTTTTTTAAAAAAAAAAAAACATAGAAGGTCGACATACAAGGAAAACAATAAAGAAAAATGGCATCTGTTCTGAGTCAATGGAGTAATTGGACCAGATTACTCTTAGGATAGGGACTTATATGAGAATTAAAAGTCAACTGTTCTACACAACATGATGGAATAAATTTGGTGTTACGTCTTTTTCAAAACAATAATAAAAAAAAAAGTTTGGCGTTAGGACATCAATCCTTCACCTTTCCACCCCATCAGTTACGAACTATTAAATTTTTAGCGAAAGAAAAAGGAGACGAGACAATTTTCAGGAAAAGAGAAAAAATTTCTTGTAGCTCAGAGATCTTATAAATTAAGCACAAATACAATCTAGAATGGAAGATACTGAATTACAAATATACAAATATAGCCCTATGAGAAGTGCTAATTATAAAATGAGAAATAAAAACTGAGAAACAATTTAATACAAAAAGCATAAAGCAAATAAATATCACTAGCAGCAACTATGCGAATTAACTGGTTTACTGAATGCAGCTCATAAATCATGGGGTGGAGAAATATCTACTTGAGAGAGTTAAGGCAGATATCACTGCGTTTTTCAACTTACCCCTAGAGCAGAAGAAGTCTGTGGCAATAGAATCAGAGAATCTTCAAGTTCTGTGGCCAACCAATCCTCTGACTTTTAAGGTGTACAATCAGCATAAATTAAGCATAGAAATTAGATAAGCATAAACTGCACTTATGCAGTTATAGCCAATTAATTAAGCGTCTAATTGCCGGGCCTTCGCCTGCCACCGGAGCCAGCCTCCCTCTGGCAGTTGAAGTACATTGCAGCAACAATATTGAGGTGGTACTGCTGTGCAAAACTCCGGCAGTTAAAGTTTTGGCGCATGTCAGGCGGGAATACTGTTGCCCGACCAAGCTGACGGTACAGCACGAAAAGCATGCGATGGATTCCAGATCTTGGTTCCGGCCTCTCATAGGATATCACCTCTTGTCCTGCATTTTATAATTAGTAGTTACATTTAGTAACAAAAAGCACCCATAAAATCCTCTTGAAGATGTTATTTGGGCATTATGAAGTGTTATATTGGTGCAATAAAACATCTCATAATGAATGATCAACATGCCATTTTCTTTTTTGAGTGGTAGATTACTTTTGAAGTGCTTGTACATGGCATCCAAAAAATTCTGTCCAGAGTGCTTGCAAACCGACTACAACAGCACATTGAAAATCTTCTATGTACAAATCAGACCGGTTTCATTCAAGGGAGGCAAATTGCGGAAGGTTTTGTGTATGCACAAGAGATTTTGCATTTTTCAAAGAGAAAAAATATGCCACTAGCATTGTTCAAAGCGGATATTCATAACGCTTTCGATACACTAGGCTGGAATTTTATAATAAAGGTCATAGCAAGCTTGGGGTTTCCGGTAACATGGCAGAATTGGATCAAGAATTTGGTGTTGCAAGGGAGTTCACAAATTCTGGTAAACAGATTGTTGGGAAAAAAATCTTATTGAGACGAGGGGTGTGTGAGGGTGATCCTTTATCGCCCTTTTTGTTCATTTTAGCAAAACTAGTCTCAATAGGAGCGATAAAAATGCTAATAGAAGGATGAAACCCTATCTCCTCTATGCAGATGATGCTCTCTTTTTTATCAAGCCAGAAATTCGGCAGATTCAAATCTTAAAGATTGTGCTTTTGACATTTGCAACCTTGTCGGGCCTAAATGTGAGTCTGGAAAAATCTGAATTGCTTGTGCAAGGAGATGAACAGCTTGTCCCGCAGATCTTGACGGTTATGGGATGCGTAGAGGTCAGTTTCCTTTTACATATCTTGTCTACCGTTATCCATGAGTCGATTGCCAAGGAGGGCTTATTTATCACTCATACAAGGTTATCTGGATGGGCGGCAAAACTTCTCAACATGACAGGCAGAGTTGTTTTGATAAATGCGGTTCTAACCAATCTATTATATGTCAGTTTTCAAATTGCCGGTCTAGGTCACAACAGAAATTGACAAGATTAGAAGACGTTTATTGTGGCATGGTGCATTGGGGGGAGATCGAAAAATATATCTGGTAAACTGGGGCCTTGTTTGTACACCGAAGAAGCTTGGTGGTATGGGAGTGCTAGATTTGAATGTTCTTAATCAAGCACTGTTGTCAAAGTGGATTTGGCAATGGTCCAAAAGAAGAAGAAAAACTTTGGAAAACGATAATTAAAGCTCTCTACACACAACAAAGCAATGCCCTTTATGAATCACACTTCTTTAAAAGCCAATTGAAAGGAGCATTGCAATTTTGTCATTGCTTTATGGTCAGAAATATAGGAGATGGTAGCACGATTAATTTCTGGGATGAAGATTGGGGGGAGCAGATTTTAAAAGAAAGATTCAGGGCTTTATACACTTTTGCATGGTGCAAAGACATATCAGTGAAGCAAGTAGTGTGTACTCAAAATACTGGTAGCTTGTTCAGACCGGTTACTACGCATCAAGCAATTTCTGAATTGCAAATTCTGACCCATATTGTGGTGCAAGCAAGAATGACAGCATCTCAAGGTTTACTTGATGATGCAATATGGAAGGGACAATCCACTGGCATGTTCTCGGTCAGGTCTGCGTATTTTGCATAGAAGGCAAAATCGGCCGATTCAGATCGATCCGATTTTCGACCGATTTACTCGGAAAGCCAGTTTGAGAGGAAAAAACAATTCCGACCGATTTTGGACCGATCCGGATCGGGTTCGGAAGTTGCCGATCCCGATTCTGATTCCGATTTTTTCTTCTATGGTATTTTGTGCTAAAAGATGGACCTCGAATAAGAAGTCGTTTGCATAGATTATGGAAGCTAACAGCACCTCCTCGATTCAAAATCTTCAGATGGCTACTACTACTAAACAGGGTATTAACCACTGAAAATCTAAACAGGAGAGGTTTTAATTTTGTCAGTATTTGCTACTTGTGCCGAGCAGAACAATAGACTACAATGCACCTGTTTAGAGATTGTATAATTGCAAAATAAGCATACAATCGGCTCCTCAATCAGACCTGCTGCATTGCAGTACGCAACTGTTCCATGACGTCGATTATGCAACTCTGCTGGTTGACAGAAGTAAGCCGAAGGAACTCAGAGAATTAGTGCTCGATCATCACTTTGTTTATACTATGGAGGGAGCGTTGTACCAGATTGTTCAGAGAGCGTTCAAAGTCGGTTAAAGAATTGATGAAAGAAGTGAAAACCCAGTGGAATTATACAAATCGAAGAAGATTGAGATGATTAAGAAGATCGTCATGTTGCTGTTATGTTCTAGGCTGTTTTGATTTTTTTCTTTTTTCTTTTTTCTTTAAACTTTTAATTTTCCTTTTGTTTCTTTTCTTTTCGCAATCACATGTATATCCATCAGAGGGTTATTTCTCAAAACCCTCAACAAACAATGTAACCAATTGCCATTAATAAAATAGAAACATGACTCCTATTCTTACTCAAAAAAAAAAACAAAGCTTTTAATAGTATATATAAACTTCGCGTAATCTGATATTTTATTGTCGCAGTAGCACGAAAAGATGCCTAATTAATGCACCCAGGGAAGTACTTCAATTTTCATGTTAAACTTTATTTATAAACATCATTACAATAAAATTGACAAGTTAATAAATAATCAGGTGCAAGTCTGTTATCATATTATACAAATTTTATAATGTTGAGTGTTAATAAATAAACAGGGTTTGTTTTATGCGTACTTCCGGCGTGTTAACTCAACACTTGTATTTTTTGTGCTTCCGCGATTAACTAGGTTTCAAACCTATATTTTCACATGAAGAGCAATGCTTAACCAACTGTAATAGACGTGTTTCTCGTGCTTCTAAGAATATTAAAGCAAATCATAAAATAATAAAATTTTATAAATGCAAAATGATGAAAAGATTTGACATACCAAATGAGACATCTGTGCTTCCAGGGTTGTCAGTCACCATCCATTGATAAAAAGATTAAAAAAATGAAAATAATTATGTCCATGGTCTCTCTCCCCTTAATGTGTCTATACAAACTTACAATGTAACCAAATTAAAACGAGCTAAATATTTTCCATTACATGAAACATTATTGTTGTATACACTGTTCAACATCATTTATTTCACATTTAATAAATAAATATAATGTTTATATACAAAATGATACACTCACATGCATGCCTGTATATATAAAGACCAATATTAAATTGTGACATCCCGTAATTTTGATAATCATTATAAAAATTAATTTTTGAACTTGTAACATTACATATAATATTTTTTAATTAAATTGTAAATCTTTATACTTATTTTTTTATAACAGAAAAATTATCAAATAGTTGTAATAAAATTGCTAACTAAAAAGAAAAATATGCCCATGGCCCCCCTGCCTTGACTCTCTCCACTTCCTCCGACCACTCCACTAATGTTTTTACCCTATTCCATTTAATTGATCCGAACAGAAAGAAAGGGGGAAAAATAGAAAAATAAAAGAAAAATTTGTAATATGTCTGATTGAAATTTCAGGTCTACGTTGCTGATGATTCTGAACAGTTAATTGCAGTATGATTTGAGTTTTTGAAATCTTAGTATCAGATAACCGAACTTCTCTATAATATGTGTTTTTGTTATTTTTTGTTTGAATAACAGATATTGTATTTTTATTTGGATGTTAGATTATGAGGGTATATTTAACGGGATATTGGGTTTAGGAATCTGAAGTTGTTTCTAGGACAATTGTTTGAGTTTAGTAGCATCTGAAAGCTCAGAAAGCGTAGACTCAGCCAGTTAAATATGCATACTTAATCTGATAATTTGTGTGGTTAATCCAATTATTTTTGTGTTGTTGTTATATTGAATAAACCAGTTATATATGGAAGCATATCGTTAAATAATCTCGTATTGAAATTTGTAGCTGACTTTTTTTTTTTTTTTTTTTTACGATATAGACTGACCGGGAGTCAATTTTTTTTTTATATCGAACGAATAATGAAATGTCATTCTGTCATCGCACGCCCGACCGGGAGTCAGGCGCGTGACAAATATCAATCTCAGAAATTAATTTCATACATGATTCTAGCAAGTACACTAATATTGTCAATGCCAGTAAATTCAACAAAAGTTAGAAATGAGATTATATATTGAGCTCACCAATGCAAGTACTCCCTTAGATTTGGGTTACTTGGACTAGGTGCATCTGGATCCACCAATACCTTTCAAAGTAAAACAAAAAGGGTAAGGAAAGTAACAACACCGAGCACTTGTAGCTAGGTGAGCAAATTGGTGCTGCACAAGATATTTTCATTTGGAAAGGACAATTTCACTGAGTTCCTTTTTTAATATCAACAACTTTTCATATACTTAATAAGTAGTGTGGGTGTGTATACAGTATACACACATGTATACATATAAGATAACTCACAAGTATGTAGAAAACTCGGAGGTCAGTAGCACCGATCTCAATAATCTTCGGTCGGTTCACAACTGCCGACGGTCGTAGTTCAGCCCCGTTAAGCATCAACCAGTTGGTATAGAACACTCGAAAGGAAACTGTTTGTCTGAAGGGGTCCAACACATCCCTAATTACGTGTGCCAAAACCAAAGCGTCCGACATTAATTGCAGCGAACTAGTGAGTGAACTGAAACAACTAAGTTGAACTAGCTAATTAATTACTGGAATCTATATGATTGCTTGAAGAAACAGTGAACTAGGAAAGTCTTCTTATAGGAAGAGGGGAGGGATGAGAGAGGTTGCTATCAGCCTTTATGTATGCTAAATTAGGAAAAAAACTATGTTTTTGGCTAAGTTAGTGATCAGTGGGTTTATAGTCTCTGTCATGTTCATGCAAAGCTTCCTAGTTAACTATGCTAGCGTCGAGTCCGAATCTGCTGCGATTCCGAGATGGATCGCAGGATCCTAAGATTCCGAGATCAACGGTTTAAATTTTTTGGTGCACGGATCTCAGAAACGTTCTGAAAAAATAAATTTTCATGCACGTACTCAAGAAAGACCAACAGTTGAGATGGGATCGCAGGATCCTGTGATTCTCCGAGAATCGCAGCAGATTTATTTTCTGCTAGCGTCTTCTTACATGGTATAGATAATGTTGCATCCGATACTACTTTTAGTTGTTAGGAAGCATCTTTCATGCAAAAGTTGAACAAGGGACTAATTTATCTTTAATCTAATCAGGTTCCACGTGCGGACGTACGCCAGTTGACAAAGATCTAGAGATTCCAAAGTAGTCCATGCACGTGGAATTAAAGCCGGTCCATACATGAATATTCTTTTTCAAATTATTAAAGTATTGATTCTGACGTACACATGTCATTTCCAAATGACATCCTAAATTAGAAAAAGTTTATTAATTAAGCATGCAATTTTACCTTATTTTCTCACACGGTAATCAAGTTCAAAATGATATTGAATTACGTAGAATTTTAATTTAAGATTTTATCTTATTTTCTTACATTTATATTTAATTAATCCTTGAAAAAGTTATTGTTGCCCAACTTTGTGTTTTAGTGCAAGGAACATATTTTGGGGCTATTTTAAATCATTTGGAGCAAGAATCGGGTCGATCGGAATAGCGCAGCTCATCGGCTAAGGCTCTGGTACGGGTCGTATTCACCAATACTGACCAGAGCCTCAGTACAGACCAAAGATGGCTGAATACGCATTAACTCCTCAGCGACACAGTGGGAGCTAGTACGGATCCGTATTAGCCAATACAGACCTTATCCAAGACGCCATTTGGTGAATAACTGCGTCAGCTGTATCCAGATCAGATTTCTTAGACTCCACTCATCTCCAAGCGCCCCTTTACTCCTATATAAGCCCTCTGGACAAAACTGAAAATCATTTTTGTAGGTTTGGTTAGATTATTTCATTAAGTGAAAGGAGAGGAGTGTATAGAGACTAAGTAGGAGGGTACTTCGTGTATGGTTGTATATTTCTCTTATCTCTTTGTACATGCCGTTCTGCGACTAAGTTTAGATTTTTAGAGTTGGCAGTAAACCTTGTTACTGATGATGCTTTGACATATACTTTTATTTGATCATTGTTTAGTCTTTTATTGTTCGATTGCTTTTGCGCTTTATGTTCTATCTTACTTGATTTTGTTTATTGGCCTAGACAGTAATGTGGTGGCCACATATGAGAGATCGTCATCATTAAGCTAATCGAATTGGGATAAGGGGGAATAAAAATACTAAGACTAGTGTGTGAAAACCTAACCGGGGATACCATTAGTTGGATCAAAAAAAGTATACATGGGAGTCTCGACATTCGCAGATGAAACGATGAACCTAGGCAAAAGTATTGTCTTACCATGGGGACACTCAAAAAGACCAAACGATGAACCTAGGCAAGTGAAGGCTGAGACCTTTGGGCTAGTCACAGATTTCATTGCATTAGTCAAGACAAGTCTTAACGGGATCTCTTGATTAATAGGATGGTTATTTGTAAAAGCGGTAATCACTCAATTGAATTAGAAAAGGGGGGTGAACACGGGGCCTTTTAAAATTTAAGTTAAGTACTTTTAACTAACGTGTGTATGAGTTATTCTTGGCTGAAACTATAATACTTTAAACTAAGCAAGTGTGCGTAAAATAAATAAAAGAGTTAAGAGACACTTGACACGAGAGTTGTTTATGGAGTTCGGCACTAACGCCTATGTCTTCGGGACTCAGAACATCGATGCGGACCCCTGGCTGGAGCCGCAGAATGCATGTGAGGTCTCCAATATTTGAGGCTGCACCGGTGTTCTGTAGCCGTGGTAAATCTGAAAATACTCAGATTTTGTGGTTTATTGGTTTATTTTTCTTTTAGAAAATTGTCACTTCAAAAATTTCTGTTATTAATAGACCGGCATGAAGCATACATTGCTAATTATTTAAACATAGAAGGTCATAAAAAGAAAATAATAAAGTAAAATGGCAACTACTCTGACAATGGAGTAATTGACCAGATTACTCTTAGGATAGGGACTTAGATGAGAATTAAAGTCAACTGTTCTACACAACTTGTTGGAATAATTTTGGTTTTACGTATTTTCAAAACAATAAAAAAAAAGAGAAAACTAATTTTGGCGTTAGGACGAGACGACACAATTTTCGGGAAAAGAGAAATTTTCTTGTACCCCAGAGTTCTTATAAAGCACAAATACAATCTAAAATGGAAGATACTGAATTTGAAAATATACAAATATAGCCTTATGAGAATTGCTAATTATAAATACGAAATAAAAACGGAGAAACAATTTAACATAGAAGGCAAAATCGGCCGTTCCGGAGCGGAATCGGCCGTTCCGGATCGGGATCGGACGGTACCGATCCGATTTTAGGCCGATTTACGCGGTTATTGAAGATTTCGTCAAATTTCATCAGTTCCGGCATCATTCCGGTCAAATTTCGGCCGTTCCGGTCCCATTTCAGACCAATTTCATCCGTTTCGGACCGAAATAGGCCGAAACGCTAATCAACCAAACTCAAAAAAAAAATTTTGGGGTCTCTGGGATTCGAACTTGAGCCTTCAGCGATGCAACCAAACACAACTCCACCACACCACACAGTGTTTCTTGGTTAAAACTATAACTCATTTGTATATATCCATTTCTATATGTTCATTTAAACTCATTTCTATATATCCATTTCAACCCATTTCTATATATCCATTTAGTTGTACTACTTGTATTAGTAGATTATTTGATTATAATAATTTTTCTAAATTTTTTTATCAATTTTTTTCTATTTTTTTAGTGTAAAACAAGCTTTTGTCAAAAAAGTCCGATTTTCCGATCCGATTCGGCCGATCCCGACCGATTTTTCCGATCCGGATCGGGATCGCTCGGTGCCGATCCCGATTCCGATACCGATTTTTCCTTCTATGCAATTTAATTACGAAACATAAAGCAAATAAAGAACACTAGTAGCAAATATGCGAATTAACTGGTTTACTGAATGAAGCTCATAAATCATGGGGTGGATATATATATATATATATATATATATATATATATATATATCTACTTGAGATAGCTAGTAAAAGCAGTAGATATCAGTGCGTTTTTCAACTTACCCCTAAAGCAGAGAAGAAGTCTGTGGCAATAGAATCAGAGAATCTTGCAGTTCTGGCGAACTAATCCTCTGACTTTTTAGGTGTACAATCAGGCATTAACTAAACATAGATAAGCATAACTGTGCTTATGCAGTTATAGCCAATTAATTAAGCGTCTAATTGTGGCCTCAATCTGCCACCGGAGCCAGTCTCCCTCTGGCAGTTGAAGTACACAGCAGCAACAGTATCAAGGTGGTACTGCTTTGCAAAACTCCGGCAGTTGAAGTTTTGGCGCATGTCAGGCGGGAATACCGTTGCCCGACCAAGCTGACGGAACAGCACGAAAACCATGCGATGGATTCCGGATCTTGGTTCCGGCCTCTCATAGAATATCACCTCTTGTCCTGCATTTTAGTTACATTAGTAAATAAAAGCACCCAAAAAATCCTCTTGAAGATCTTATTTGGGTATTATGAAGTGTTATATTGGTGCAATAAAACATCTCACAATGAACGATGAACATGCCATTTTCTTTTTTGAGTGGTAGATTACTTTTGAAGTTTTAATAGTATATATAAACCTCGGCGTAATCTGCTGTTTCATTGTCGCAGTCGTACGAAAAGATGCCTAATTAATGCACCCAGGGAAGTACTTCAATTTTTCTGTTTGAACTTTATTTTTAAACATCATTACAATAAAATTTACAAGTTAATAAATACCAAGGTGCAAGTCTATTATCATGTTATAATAGTTTTATAATGTTGAGTGTTAATAAATAAACAAGTTTGTTAATTTTACGAGGACTTCCCACAAAACTCTAATCATCTATGGACTGATTGTAAGATTTGCAATTAAGAAAAATCATTTTATAGAATATACAAGAGTAGATCAGACGAGTTCCATAAAGTTGTGCATGCCGCACTATTGATCACTTTGGAAATCACAGAATGAATCAGACAAATTCCAGAGAGTTGTGCGCACAACACTCTGGAGGTTTGGTATATGTCAGTTCTCAAGAGTCTGGATGGTCCTGCGGGACGCACAAAATTTCAACAGTTCGTAGGAGGCGTTGTCTGAATTTTATTTCCTTATTTACACGAATTGGTCACCAAGGTCCAAAACATCATAGCTAACAACACAAAATTTGAGAGGATCGATAATAGAGCATATAGATATGTGGTTTTTCTTCCTTAACCATCAAAGAGAGAGATAAGAGAGATCAATAAGAATTATTTGGAGACGATTTTTCAAAGGCAAGTCTTGAAGTCTTGGAATACTTATTCTCGCAACTACACTACAAGAAGGATTTATTGTCATTAGATCACAAGTTCCGTGCTTATGAAGATGGTTGGTGATCTCTAAAGGAATCGACTTATCAAATGAGAACTTTCATGTAATTAGGTATTAAGAAACGCACTTCTGAAAATAGAGGTAGCACAGTTGGTTAGGAAAAAAAGTACTAGGACTGTTAGTTACTCAAAAGTTAAGAGTTCGATTTCCCCTCACAACTTTGCATAGGACGGTTCTTAAGATTATGGTGGAGAATTGTTTCTGCTTCTCCGGAATGTAAGTGTTTGACTTCTGAATGAAGTGCAATTATTTGATCTTTAAATGAAATGTAATTGTTTGACCTGCCCAACATTTTGTGCTTCCGGGTAAGCTATGCTAGGTTTCAAACCTATATTTTCACATGAAACCAACTGTAATAGATGTGTTCCTCGTGCTTCTAAAAATATTAAAGCAAATCATAAAATAATAGAATTTTATAAAAGCAAAATGATGAAAAGATTTGCATACCAAAGGAGGCATCTGTGCTTCCAGGGATGTCAGTCACCATCCTATGATAAAAGATTAAAAAAAATGAAAATAATTATGTTCATTGTCTCTCTCCCTTAATGTGTCTATACAAAGTAATCAAATTAAAACGAGCAAAATATTGTCCATTACATGAAACATTAATGTTGTGTGCACTGTTCAACATTATTTATTTCACTTTTAATATATAAATGTAATGTAATATACAAAATGACCATACACTGATCACATGCATTCCTGTGTATATAAAGACCAATATTATATCAATCTCAGAAATTAATTCTGTACATGATGCCAGCAAGTACGCTAATATTGTTGTCAATGCCAGTAAATTCGACAAAAGTAAGAAATGAGATTATATATTGAGCTCACCAATGGAAGTACTCCCTTAGACATGGGTTACTTGGACTAGGTGCATCTGGATCCACCAATACCTGTCAAAAGTAAAAGAAAAAAGGGTAAGGAAAGTAACAACGAAAATAAATCTGCTGTGATTCTCGGGGAATCACAGGACCCTGCGATCCCATCTCAACTGTTGGTCTTTCTCGAGATGCGTGCATGAAAATTTACTTTTTCAAGAACGTTTCCGAGATCCGTGCACGGAAAAGTTTGAACCGTTGATTTCGGAATTTTAGAATCCTGCGATCCATCTCGAAATCGCAGCAGATTCGGACTCAAGTAACAACACCGTGCACTTGTAGCACTTGATTTGCTCTTGCTGCACAAGATATTTTCATATAAAAAGGATATTTTCATATAAAAAGGATTATTACTATTACTAACTATTACTACTACTACTATTATGGTTATTATTATTATTATTATTATTAGAGGAGGGTTGAAATGTCTCATCAAAACTCATATTTTATATCTTTATTTTTTAGAGTTTAAATTGTCAATCTGAACTGCTCAACATTCTATCCTTAATATATACTTGGAGATCAAATTTTATATTCTTTGAAAAAAAAAATTACTATTTTTTAGATATGCACAAAATCACTGTTTTTTTATGGTCCAAAAACAGTAATTTTGTACCTATCTTAAAAATAGAAAATAATTTTCAAAAAATATACAAGTTGGTCTCCAAGCATATTTTAATATAAATATCATGTTGAGATGTTCGGATCGACATATTGGACTTCAAAAACAAAGATATAGCATATGAGGCACAATGAAACATGAAAGACACGAGATATTTGAACTCTTATCTTATTATTGTTGTGTTGTTGTAGTTGTTGTTGTTATTATTATTTTATTATTATTACTATTATTATTATTATTATTTTGCAATAAAAAAACTCGGTATAATAGTCGTAGCAATAATGAGACATTAAAGAAATGTCTCTTTTATTTACATAGACTTGAATACAGTTAATTTATTGATATTGTAATTGTTTATATGTATACTTTTACTTTAATATAGTTAATTTTCTAATAAGTGTTTTCAAAATGTTAATTGGTATATGTGTGTTAGAAATAGCGATATTGTATATTGGTGAGGCCTTATGCCCTGTATTGCGGCTCATAGGGGTGTAAAAGGAGCGAATTCAGAGTGGATAATGTTAATAGCAAATTTGTATATGTATTTTAATGAGGAAATACAAATACAAATAGTAAATGAATATTAAAATTTAAAACTAAATATGCATTAAACATTAAACGCGGATATGAATAATCTACGAATGCAGATAATTCGAATACAGATACAAATAAATAATTGTCGGATAATTAAGTTATATGAATAATCCATTCAAATAATCAAATAATAATACGAGTATTTAATTAAAACAGATTTTTTTTTAATAATACAAAATAAGGAAAAAAGAAAATACATGTTACAAATTAGTAGAAGAGTTTAACTCATTCTCAACAAATGCATGTTCCGGAGCTTAGATTCGTCGCACAAGATTAGTCATTCAAAGAAGTTCACGTACTCATTAAAAGAAGAAAAAAGAAGAGAAGGAATTCGGCTGATGCAAAAGTGAAAACGGATTCGGCGGATTTGGGTTCACCCGCTTGGGAAACTCCTTTTCCTATTTCGGATCAATTCTTCATATAGCGGAAACGTGGCTTACGGGCGTGATATGTGCAAACAAAAAAAAAAAAAAAAAAATGGTGAGGTCCACCCAGTAACTCGTAGCAGATATTCGGCCAGACATGGTTGACTATGAACCAATTAGTCATATTCTCAACCAAAACAGTATACACCATTCGAATAAAAACACGGTTGAATTGGTTCGAATCAACTCGATTCACCGGATTTTTTGCTAAAAAATCACACACTGCGTAACTCGCCCCAAAATCGGCTCGCCGGCGACCTATTCCAGTCCGACTCGGCCGATTGCAGACCATCTTTTTCACTGAGTTCATTTGTTAATATCAACAACATTTTATGTACTTTATTTATTTTTATTTTTTAAGAAAGGAACAAGGGTCAACATTTTATATAATAAGTAGTGTGGGTGTGTATACACACTAACACACATTTATACATATAAGATAACTCACAAGTGTGTAGAAAACTCGGAGGTCAGTACCACCGATCTCAATCTTTGGTCGGTTCACAACTGCCGACGGTCGTAGTTCAGTCCCGTTAAGCACCCTATTGGTATAGAACACTCGAAAGGAAACTGTTTCTCTGAAGGGGTCCAAAACATCACTAATTACATGTGCCAAAACCAAAGGGTCCGACATCGAGGTGAACTAGTGAGTGAACTGAAACAACTAAGTTGAAATAGCTAATTAATTACTGGATTCAATCTATCAGGATTTTTTTTTTTTTTTTTTGAGTGGAAGAAGGGAAGAGGGGGGTGAGAGAGGTTGCTATCAGCTTTTATATGTATGCATGCTAAATTGAGCAAAAACTATGTTTTTGGCTAAGTTAGTGATTAGTGGGTTTATAGTCTGTCATGTACGTACATGCAAAGCTTTCTAGCTATAACATGCCTACGGGCTTCATTGGCAAAAAAAAAAAAAAAAAAAGCTCTCTAGCTAACTATGTTGGCGTCTTCTTAATTACATGGTATCGTATGTATAGGTAATGTTGCATCCGATACTATTTTCTAGTTATTAGGAAAGCATCTTTCAAGCAAAAGCTGATTAAGGAAGTAATTTAGCTTTAATCTAATCAGGTGCCACGTACGCCACTTGAAAAAAATCTAGAGATTCCAAAGTAGTCCACGCACGTTTAAAGTGATTCCAAAGTAGTCCATGAGGGAAATAAATCTGCTGTTATTCTTGATGAATAACAGGAACTTATTATTCGATCTCAACCGTTCATATTTTTTTATGTGTGAATTTCAACGAAAAAATATTTTTATGTGCGAATCTCAATCAATATCAACGCCTAGGATCAGAATAATAGGTTCCTGTTATTCCTCAAGAATATATTCTTTTCCAAATTATTGAAGTATTGATTCTGACGTACACATTTAATTCCAAATGACATCATGAATTAGAAAAAATCTATTAAGCATGCATTCTGATTCTCTGAATAATTGCCGTTGATTTCAAATAAATAAAAGAAATCACTTTAAAGATTAATAATAGGAATATCAAATAAATTATTTTTGTTATATGAAATTTGTATCACATTTCCAAAATTAGGTTATTTTTTAATCTCCAAATTTTTTTATCTTTTATGATATGCATATTTGGTGATGTCATTTTTTTCCATCGTCTATATATACTAACAATAACTGACGAAATAATATCTTTCGAATATAATTTTTAGTCATTATATATATGCTAAAACTTAATATATACTTTAAAATTTGAATGTAAGCTAGAATCACCGTCAAGTATGAAGTATTTGTTTCGACAAAATAATTCACTTAATCTGTCTGGGAACAAAATATACATAGGAGTGGTAAATGCAATTATATATCATGTTACCTTAGGAGTTAGGATTCTCTCTTCAACGCAAATGTATATATGAAGTGCGAATGTTATTTCTTTTTGCAACGTTCAACATTTGTAACTGTAAGAATATTAATTGTGTATGTTGTTATCAATTTTAAGTACTTTTAAAGTCATCTTACAAACACAATTATAAACAGAAGTAGAAGATTTAAAACATACAAATTACAAAGACAACTCTAATATACACACTACTAGAATTTGTGTTATCTACGTGCGTAATTAAGTTGAACTAGCTAATTAGTTACTGGATCCAATCCATTAGGATTGCTTGAAGAAACAGTGCGCAGTAGGAAAGTCTTCCTATAGGAAGAGGGGAAGAGGGTGGAATGAGAAAGGTTGCTATCAGCCTTTGTGTATGATAAATTGGGAAAAAAAAAACTATGCTTTCGGCTAAGTTAGTGATCAATGGGTTTATAGTCTCTGTCATGTTCATGCAAAGCTTTCTAGCTAACTATGCTAGCGTCTCTTACATGTATAGGTAATGTAGCATCCGATACTAGCTACTTTTAGTTGTTAGGAAAGCATCTTTCATGCAAAAGTTGAGCAAGGGACCAATCTAGCTTAATCTTATATTCAGGTGCATGCCACGTTCGCCACTTGACAAAGAGCTACAGATTCCAAAGTAGTCCATGCACGTGGAAAGCTGGTCCAACATGAATATTCTTTTTCAAATTATTAAAATATAGTCCGACGTACACATGTCATTTCCAAATGACATCTTAAATTAGAAAAAGTCTATTAATTAAGCATGCATCTGAATAATAGCCGTTATTTCAAAAGAATGAAAGAAATCACTTTAAAGATTAATAATATTAATATATATCAAACAAATTATTTTTGTTATATAAAAATTTGTATCACATTTCCATGATTAGGTTTAGATCTTTTATTTTAAAAAAAATTATCTTTTATTATATGCATATTTAGTGATGTCATTTTTTTCATCGTCTATACTAACAATAAACTGACGAAATAATATCTTATAATCAGGTGCATGCCACGTACGTCACTTGACAAAGAGCTACAGATTCCAAAGTAGTCCATGCACGTGGAAAGCTGGTCCAACATGAATATTCTTTTTCAAATTATTAAAATATAGTCCAACGTACTAGGGTGTAAACGGGGCGGATTAGGAGCGGATAATGCTAATATTAAATCCGTATCCGTCTTTTAATGAGCGGATACGGATACGGATAGTAAATGGATATCAAAATTTAAAACTATATCCGTCTTAAACGGATACGAATAAAGAGCGGATAATTTACGGATACGGATTCGAATACGAATATAGAACGGTAATTGTCAGATATTGAGTTATATGACTTTAAGATATAATTAATAATTAATAAAATTTAAATATGAAAATAAATGAATAATTGTAAGTTGATGGAGATATTAATGTTGAAAAGATGAAAGATATAAGATATTCATTCCATTGATATAATATATAAAGAAGCAGTAACAAAAGATAGTGTGGTGTAGTGGTTTGTAGCTTGGTTGCTTACACTCTCACCTCACATGACATGGTTTCAAATACTCTTGAAGGCAAAATAATTTCTTTTAATTAGTGGGTTCGAAAAAATTTATTGGGTTTCGGATGATCCGGATATCCACTCTGTTTAGGTATTACTATCCGTATCCGGATCTTCTGTGGGTAATTGATAATTATCCGTATCCGCAATATCCGTATCCGTTTAGATCCGGATACGGATTCGGAGCGGATATCCGCTCGGATATCTGCCTCCGTTTACAGCCCTACGACGTACACATGTCATTTCCAAATGACATCTTATATTAGAAAAAGTCTATTAATTAAGCATGCATTCTGAATAATAGCCGTTTATTTCAAAGAATGAAAGAAATCACTTTAAAGATTAATAATATGAATATCAAACAAATTATTTTTGTTATATAAAAATTTGTATCACATTTCCATGATTAGGTTTAGATCTTTTATTTTAAAAAAAATTATCTTTTATTATATGCATATTTAGTGATGTCATTTTTTTCATCGTCTATACTAACAATAAACTGACGAAATAATATCTTTCGAATATAATTTTTAGTCATTAGATATATGCTAAACATAATAAATATATACTTTAAATTTTGAATGTAAGCTAGAATCACCGTCAAGTATTAAGTATTTGTTTCGACAAAATTTATTCACTTAATCTGTCTGGAAACAAAATATAGGAGTGATAAATGCAATTATCATTTCTTTTTCAACGTTTGAAGTGCAGAATATTATTTCTTTTTCAACGTTCAATATTTGTAACTGTAAGAATATTAATTTTTGTATGTGGAAGAAAAATTATCAATTTTAAGTACTCTTACAGTCATCTTACAAACAAAATTATAAATAGAAGTACAAGATGTAAACATACAAATACAACCCTAATATACATGCGATTGTTAAAGACTATAAAGAGGCACATCCAGACTATCCTTGACTCAAAAAGCAAAATAACAACAAACATCCAGAAACACAAAAAATGAACTAACAGCAAACTGAAACCAACACCGCATAATAGCTGGACTTGGGTTCAGTTGAGGCTCTGGGAGCATATTAAATAGATCCCCAATAGTAACACTCTGCTTGACCTTCACTCTGCATTTTGAAATGACATGTTGAACAGAATGAAACTTGATATAAAATTGCTTGTTTCACTCTGTAATTAAACATTTAATCCTCCATGAAGTTAATAGGTCTCCGACTATCATAACTCAGTGACGTTCTTGACATCTAGCTCCATCCCTGCCCATAGATATGTAATTCAAAATTCCTTTTCTTTTCTTTTACCTAAGTCAATATTTTATGACCCCAAAAATTACAATATATATGTGTACTTTTTTAATTAGTCGTATCCATTGATGAATAAAATTTGGATATTTGCAGACTTTCGCATGTTGGGAAATCATAAAGTCAAACAATTATGCGTTATTTAGAGATCAAACAATTACATCTCATCTAGAGGTCAAACACTTACACTCCGAGGAAGGAGAAATAGTTTTCCACCTTAACATAAGGACTGTACTATGCCAAAGCCGACTCATAAAATATAAATTTTAAGTGCGGAACATAATATCTGATTTTATGAATGTTTTCATGGAATGACTCAATCTTTTGAGAGATCGCCAACCGTTTCTGTGAGCGCGAGACTAGACTCTAATGGCAAAAATCATTTCTTGTTGTTTTGTCGTATGGTCGTAGGAATAAGTCTTCCAAGACAGCAAAATATGGCCCTTGAGAAATTCTCTCCAAATTTTCTAATGAATTTTTCTTCTCTACTCTTTGATGGTGGAAGAAAAAGAGAAGGTACACAGAGATGTATTTTTCTAGAGAAAAAAATTTATTTTCAGTTTTTGTATTTTTCTATGTTATCTTGTCTTGGGACCAATTCTTATATATAGTAACCAGCTGCCAACTTGAAAAAAGTATTTTGTGCTACTGCATCAAAACCGTGATGTCGCATCAAAATTTGTGCGGCTGCATTGATATCCGTGTGGCCCACACAATCCTCTTAAATGGTAGTTTTTTGAATTACAAATCTCAGAATCAGTCCATCAATTAATGATTTGATTTTTGCCTAAATTATTATATATATTTATGGACCACATCCTAATGAATATATTAATTGTATATTATCTTATTTGATCACTTTAATTGAAACATATATGACAGTAAACAATCCATAATTAGATTACATATATGCTCAATATTAGCATGAAATCCAACATCGCAATCATCGATCTCAGCAAATCGAGGATGTATTCTCTCGAGGAATGGAGATGGAGGTGTGTATATGAGAAATAGTGACCCGCCACACTAATGACATGAGCAATTAAAGGTGTGGTAGAACCATATCCTCAATTGTCGGACTCAATAACCTCAATAATCCGAATTTGATCGCAATAGAAGTAGAACCATATTTCACGTCATTCGTATATATTAAACTAATTTGACCTTCTCAAGGAAAATTTTTGAACTCATATATCTTCAACGGTGCCTAAAAAGTTCAAGTTCTTCTGGACATCATGGCACCTATCAAAATACGAAGCAACGTTTGCCTCTTCCAAATTAAGAAGCGCAATTCTAGTTTGTGAGTGAGGTTACGTACTTAATTTGCAACGCACAGAGCGGTTCACGCTATAGTTTATATCTTCAGTTTAAAATTTAAATAGTCGATTATAGCCACTCAATATGATGTTCATATGAAAATATACTTAAGACTGATTTTTTTTTTTTTTACATTACTCTTTTTTTTTATAGGTAAAAAGTCACTATTATCGGATGGTCCATAAACAATAGATCATGCATATTATTATTTACCTATTTAAAAAAGAGAAATTTAGATATATGCCCATCATAACTTGTTAATTTAGATATTTCACCATTAAAATCTTAAAATTAGTCATTTCCCCATCAAAATACACATTTTATAAATATACCCATTTCTTAATTTAATCAACTAAAATGAAGATCAATACTAACAAAAAAATTAAAGGACAGTTTTGCCCTTTTTTACTGTGCAGTGTCTTTCCCGTTCCTTTCGTTAACTCCTTCCACTGCCGTAGGCCGTAGGTATAATGCTTTTTTCAGCACCACTCAGGGGCGGACCCAGTGTAATCCAGGGGGGCAGCTGCCCCCCCCCCCCCCCCTGGATTTTGAGTTTTAGTGGAGATTTATTGGTTTCGATCGACTCTGCCCCTCCCTGGAATTTTTTTTGCCCCCCTCTGAACGTTTAATTTATAATTCGAGTTAAATTTAGGGTTAAAATTGAAATAAATCTGTTGAATTTTTATTGGTAATTAGAATTATAAGTCAGAGCATCAGAAATTACAAGTCAAAACATTGGAAAGTATAAGTTAAAGCTTATTTTTTGTCGAGTATCCAATTGGTTAATGGATTTAAACCCGATTAGATATTTAAACCCGATTCGATATTTTTTTTGCCCCCCCTGACGAAAATCCTGAATCCGCCCCTGGCACCACTTAGCTAAATCGTACTGGAATCTAAAATAACTTGAATTGCACTAACCTACAAAATGATCTAATTGGATAACAGAATAATCTAAGTCATTACCTGAATAAAGAAATAATTTAGTCAATAATAAACACAGCATTCCATTAGTACTGGTATAGGCTAGAGTTTTTTGGTCAATCATTGTTACCTTGGACAGATACTGCACTCTGTTAAGCTCACTGGACATATTGATCACACTGGTACTGAAGTTTATTGCTTTGCATAATTATCTACCTAATTTTCATATATACTGGTTTGAGTATATATCTCATGATTTTTGCTCTTTCGTTTGACATTGTTTATGTCAATTTGCAGAACTAAATAAGCCGTGGAATTTGTGACAAAAGAAGATCGAATATAATGTCCTGTTACAGCTCATATATACTTCTGTTTATATATCTTTGTTTAATGTGTTGAAATTCAAAATGATAATCATCAGTTAACACACATTGGTCACAACTCAAAGGGTACCCGGTACCGACATAAGCAAAAGATGCTAAAGGTGCATTTAGCATAATCGAGATTGGCTCTTTTACCCCAACTTTTCCACCCTTTATTTCCTACTTTGTAGTGGTCAGTGGAACAGCAGAGTAAAGTTTACAACCTTTTCATTTCCGTACCAATTCCAAGAGCTCTACAGCAATGTATACAATATGTATAGAATCAATTTTATGTTGTATTTAGGACTTTAATCAATAAAGTAATATTCCAATTAAAGTCTATACAAACTTAAAATGCTATTATGTTCCTGCATTACATTTAGACAAGTACGTGTCAGCAATCTTCAGAGCTATAGCTCGCTCTGTTCTTTCCATATGAACCGTAATATTATTTTAGGTAAGAGGTGTTGGACTGTTGGGTCTCAAACCCATCGAGTTGAAAAAAAAAAAAAAAAAAAAAAGGAGAAAAGCATTATACCCAATGCAGTGTAAGGGGGAGGGGTTAACAAAAGCAAGGAAGGATCGCTACATAACCTTTTGTAGATAAGGACAAAACTGTCCTTTCAAATTTAATTAGTATTAATATTTATTTTTAAATTAATTATATTAAGAAATGGGTATATATATTGATAATATATGTGTACATGTTCGGCTGCAGAGCTTTAGCCTCTTTAGAACTCCTTATCTGCTTAAGCTGGCCGAACAGCGTTGCCTTAAACAAGCTTAGAGTATCTTTCTTAAGCTTCCTTAAAGCAAAAATTTAAGCTGATAAACACCCTTCTTTATGGCACAGTGCCTCCCTAGAGCTCCTTAGCACAACTCATATAATAATATATAATTTATTTAATTTAAGCTTCATTGCTCTAAGTCTTTGTCAGCCGAACAGCTCCTCCTTAGCACAGCTTAAATTCTTAAGCTGCAACACCCTAAGCTTCATTACCGAAAATACATTGTGAGTTTAGATGAGAAAATAACTAATTTTAAAATTTTGATAGGAAATATCTAAATTAGTAAGTTATCATGGGCATATATCTAAATTTCAAAAAAATAACAAAATGATCCTAAAAGAATATAAAATTTGATTTCTAAGTACATTTTCGTATGGAGATCATGTTGAGTGATTCATGGAGAGAAATGATATGGTGTAGTCGACGCGCAACTCATAAAAGGGTCACTATAGAGAATTTGTGCGGCAAATACACATGACGTGGGGCGGTAGCTCTTAGACTGTTTCACACAAAAAAAAATTAAAAAGAGGAGGAAAGGAGCAGAGTGACGGGTTGTCTAAAACAAATTCACTATTTTAGTAATTAAAATTTTCGAGAGGATTCAAGAAGAGGAAATATCATTAATTCTACTTCAATCTTTATCTCTGATTTGAAACATAAAGGTTATAGAGCAGTGCCGAGCAAAGTATATATGTTGTTCACTACAGGTCGAAGCGGTGGCGTTAAGGGAAGCAATCAAGCAAATCTATTTGTTAATTAAAGGGAAGGGGATACTATCTTGCACGTTCTAAACTGATAACCAAACCTTAGTGCAGAAAATAAATCTGCTGTGATTCCAGATCTCATCATTCATTTGTTGGAATGCACAAATTTCAAGAGAAGTTTTCTGTACAGGAATCTTAAAACAAATAAATGGGTGGATGTGGAATTGCAGCAGATTTGAATCCCCTTAGCGCAAACTTGTACTGCACAACATCCTCCTTTGAATGCGGATTGGTGAGCATATAGAGAGAGAAATGATATTTGGGTTTGCTAAAGGATAATACATTCGTGTGTATGCATATCAATCGAAATCAAAATGTTATGGTGGATTATTTAACAAAAGGGATAGTAAATTGGAAGAGGGGTATACTGGGTACTCGTATCCACCTTTCAATTTTTAAACCAGTGTTTGCTGAAATATATGCATTGTAATCAGGTGTAACTATTTGATTATGTGATAATGAAAGCTTACGGACGTGAAAATTTGCCACAAAAATAAAATTGAAACGTAACTCCATTTCTTACTCTTTTCATATCCTTCCTTTTTCTCCTCATTCTCTAGAGCATAGTCTAATTAAGCCACTAACATAAAGGAGATAGAAGACGATTTGCTACGGAAGGGATATTACAAATCCTAATTACTAATGAGGTTTCTAACAAACTAGAATAAATTAAAGTAAAAGCAGAAAATACAAAACATATAAATTAATATATATATATATATATATATATATAACGAGTTATATACTATTTATGACATATATTGACGCTTTGAATTTTAAAAAAAAAATACGAAAAGATTTTGTTAGATTATTTAATGTTGGAAGATCTTAAGTCTTAACACGTCACATGTATCTGCTAAAATTCAAATTTATTTAGGGATCATATGATCGATGAGTATTCGCTTGAGCTCAACAAAGTGACCGGCGAGCTATTAGAGGCCATGTCAAAAGATCTTGGGATTGCATCAGATATGTTATTTAATTTGTTCAAGGGGCAGCCACAAGTAATGAGGATGAACCACTATATATATTCACCGTGCCCGCAACCCGAAAAGGTTCTGGGTCTCTCAACACACACCGACGGAGCGGGTCTAACTCTGCTACTACATGCAAATGATGTCCAAGGATTGCAAAATAAGGATAAAATGTGGTTCAGTGTCGAAAACCTCCCAGAAGCATGTGTCGTAGTGATATTCTTGAGGTGGGGTTAAGATTCTGAAATTAAGATGAATAATGTGCATCTAATTATGTGAGTTTGACAAAAGTAGATTAAAGCACTTACCGAGATGTCTATATTTCCAACAGATAGCTAGCAATGGGAAGTATCGAAGCATGGAGCACCGGGCAGTGGTAAATACCATGAAGGAGCGTATCCCCATAGGAGAAAAGTGTAGGTTTGATGGTTATTGAAAGTAAGTTTGAATCTAATAGACTCATGTACTTCAAAATTTATGTGCATTTTACTCTAAGATTTATACACTTAAAACATATTGAACATACAGCTCTGATATCCACAAAATTCAAATTTAATTCTGATGACCATCCAACCTAAACTCCACTCATATCCACAGGGACCTTCCAAATTCCACACCGCTTGTGCACTGTGGGTCCACTTCCCGAGGTTGTCAGTGGAGGTAACGAAAATTACAAGTCGCTCCCCTACATAGATTACATTAAAGTCTATTTTACTAATAAACTGAAGGGAAGGAGTTACATTGAAAGATGCTAAAAATAAACTAACTAATTTATTGACTGCACATGCCCAATCCAAATAACAATGGAGAAGATCGATGGGTTACTATACTCCCCACTTCACCAGTCCCCATAGGCCCATACGACCAAATCCAGATATGTTTGTTAAAAAAAAAAAAGTAAAAACTATTTCAATATGGCCCCAAGGTAGGGGTGAAAACGAGCGGATGCGGAGTGGATAGTGGTAAAATCATATTCATATTTTTTTTTTATTTTTTAGATATGGATATGAATTGGATATCAGTCAGATACAAATACGGATACGGATCGGATCAGATATTTATTAAAATAATATTAAAAAATATCATAGTTCATAATATTTATCTAATTTTAATGGTGAATAACAATATTTTTTCATAATATATATTAAAATATATGATACATAGCTACTATTCAGATACAGATAATTGAAACGTAAAACTATATCAGTATTCATATACACACGAATATTCAGATATCAAATATTCACATCTAATTTTTCGAATACGGATCGGATATTATCCATACCGTTTTTACCCCTACCCCAAGGTGTTTGAGAAGCAAAAAAAACAAAGAAAACTCTTTCAATAAGCCTCGACTTAAATGGTATTCTATATTATTTATTTTGAAGGTCGTTGTTAGCACATATGGTCCGCGGAACTATAAAAAATAAAATTAAGGGCTGAAAATTTATATAGTGTAATTTTATTTAAAAGAGTTATTAAGATTCTAAATAGCGATTATCGCGTCATCGCACGAAAGTTAAAAAAAACTATTGTGAATAGCATAGCTATAGCGAAAGCTATTCTACATAGCGTTTTTTTCTTTCAAAAATTTTATTCTATAATTCTATTAATTATCAACATTATCTAAAGTCTCATAAAACAATAAATAACACCAAATTGATTAAGGAATTAAAATATTCATATTGTCAAAATTTATATTCAAAATATCTCTAGTAATCATAAATTATATATCATTATCTATACAAATAACAACATAAACTAATTAATTTTTTCTATTCAAATTTACCTAAGCATTATATCATAAAATATCTATATTTTTCTATTTAAAAGCAAAAGTTTGGGTCTTGAAAAAATTTGGTTCTTAAAAGAAATTTCCAGTTTGAACCCTGAAATAAAAGCTTATGTAGCATAGTGTGCGCTATTTGCGCTACACGTTACGTGCTATAGCGGACCGCTATTACAGTTATAACATTCGTAGCTGAAATAGCACGGTTTTATCCCATAATTTAGCGTTTAAGGTCTGAAAACGTAATAGTGATTTAATCACATAAATACAAGTTGAAGAAGTTTGTATTAGACTGATTTTAAATGAAATATTATATGTATTGTGTAATTGTGTTTAGTGTTATTTATGTTTCAATTCTATAGTATGAGATGGCTAGTCTTTTTACATGAGATATATGTATATGTAGATCTTGTCTAACACTGTCCGTAACTAGTTACTATAAAGATGGTGTCTCAGTATGTTTATATTTTGCAGAGGGGAAATTATTTATCAAGATTATTAATGTTCTTCATATTTATGGTATGAGTGATGATATCTCTGGTCTACTTGATAAAGTAATAAATTATGTAGACAACTGTGATTAAAGAGTTAATTATATTTTACTAAATTACTCAAAATTCAAAAAGAATAAAATGACATAGATGACACACACTTCTAATTCGAAATTATTCATGATATCATGTGATATGAGAATTGGTACAATACAAATATTGCTTAGGTCATGGTCAAGCCCGGCCCTGATGTAGGGCACCCAGGGCAATGACCCCGGGCCCCAAGATCCAAGGGGGCCCAAAAAAAATCCAGAATTTTGCATACGTACTTCTCCAGACAATATCGAATCCAGAGTTTGGGCCCTTCATCCAAACAAAAAAATTCAGAGTTTGGGCCCTTCAGACAACACTAAATTTTGCATACGTACTTATTAAGCAAACAAAAAAGTCCAGAATTTATGTAAGTTATTAACCCTAAATCCAGAGTTTTGCTAAGAAATGATTTTTTGCTAAATTTTGTATTTTAGTTTATATATATTAAAAAAATCATATATTAAAAATAAATAAAATATTAGGGCTCAAACTTTGTATATACAAAGAGTCCAAATTTTTCTATAAATAGGTATGATTTATTAGCATAAATAAAAAAAAATTGTATATGTAAAGGGCTCAAACTTTTCTCCCGCTCCGGGTCCCAAAATCTTCTGGACCAACCCTGATCATGGTATTGTAGTAGACATATCATATGTTTTATTTGAGTAATTATAATGCACTTCTAGGTGCCACTTATAATTTATAGAATTGAAAGGAAGCATAACATGTATTCTAAATTTCTAATGGATCATACCAAAACGACCCAAATTCCCACCGATTCAATTAAATTAAATCCATTACACGTCCCTGTGGCAGTACCAAACCACTGGTACTTGGCCAATAAAAAAAATAAACCAGTACAAAGACCATCAACCTATTACAAGTTTGTCAACTGAGATAGTTTTCAATACTAACTAAAAGATAAGTAAAGATGACCAAAATAGCATAGTGCTAGCAACCTTCATATGCTAACAAAAATTAAACTTTCTTGGCACAGAGCCAACAAAAACTAAGATGCAACTGGTACCATTTCCAAATCCTCCTCCATAGTGTGTAATTGGGATGGCAGACCCTTTACATCAAAAGGCAAAATCAAAGTGAGCTTGAAAAAAGATTAATCTTTATTGTTCTTACACCAATAGGAGGTTAGAGAAATAATTTGTGCATCCAAAACCCGAACAGATTTATGAGGAGTTTTATTAAAGCAAATTTAGTTCCTTCCCAACCATATCACCCAACGCACAGTCCCCCTTAATAATTCTAGCAAAAAATCTGTCCTTAAGTGGTATAAGGGCATCAATAAATCACAGTTCTTGAACAGATGAACAATTGTATAAGAATCCATTATGATTTGCAATCCATGATCAAATAGATAATCAGCAGTTTCAACTCATGAACAAAAAGAGCATGTAGTATCTCCTATCCTATCTTTCTTATTTAAAATATCTTAAGTTAAGAATCTATTATTCTCGAGAGGGATTCGCTCTTGGCGATTCAAAAGGTCTCAAAAACTCTATATCTGAGCCGCCTCCCTCCCCCTTCTTCCTCCTACCTCCCCTACCACTCCTCTCATTCTTTCTCTATCTCAACTAGACACAACAACCTCCCCTCTCTCTCGTCTCTACCTCCTCGAGTAGTGAGGAGGGTGAGACAGAGGGGAGGGAACGGAGCCGATGCGAGGCGTATCATCTCAATCGGACTTGGCTCCAATCGTTAGAGCGCGTGTGGCGGTCGGATGATGGTAGAGGGGCAAATTTGACTGTTGAATGATGGTAGAGCGCGTTGAGTCTCTACACTATCTCTGGATGTCGGAGTGCGGCGACGGTCGAAAAGGCGGATCTGGTCGCAGAGAGTGATAGAGAAATGTAATAGGGTAATTATGAGTGTATATAGGTGAGATTAATAGATTAATGTTATATAGAGTAGTTTAGATAATTTTACGAGAATAAAATAGTGGATTTAGAATTTGAGTCATTTGACTCCTTGTAATTCGATTTTTTTTCAATAAAATTGTTAGTTGGCACTTAAAAGCCGGTAACCTTTAAAAAGAGAATCTGTTATTCTCACCAGCCATAGAAATATCTTTATTTTCAATGGTAATCTAGACCGCTAAATAGTTCTAAAATGACCCAAATTCTAGTTTGCACCAAAGAATAACTAGTTTCCAATATGTATAAAAAAAAATTGAAATTTGAGGTCCCATCATAGCTCCAACTATATTTATTACACAATTTAAAGAAAGTCGTATTATAGGATTAGCCTTTTGAATTTTATTAGACTCGCATTCAAGAAATTTCACTAGTACAATTACTATCATCTTACCATCTCCATAATTAATAGGCCTGCTAATTAAACTCACGACGCAAAAAAGTGAATTAGTACATTCTCTGTATCTATTTATGTTTTGGTTGTGTTTCCTCTTCTAAATCAATGAAATTATGGATATTAAAAGTTCCACATAAAGTCCAGATATTTCTATGGACTTACAAAAATATAATATTAACTAGAGACAATTTGTATTCCCTTGGATTAGCATTTTTTTGTTTTGAATAATACTTTGAGATCTGGTACCAGTCTCAATTCAGGATGCTGTGGGGCATAGGGTCAATTTTTTTTTTAAAAATGACAAAATTAAGTTTATCACACTGATAGGGGCTTTAGTTTGGGATTATTTATTTGGTTAATACGTAATCAATATATTTTTGTTACACCACCTAGACTTAAAATACATGTTATACATGTCCTCTGTTTGTTTGTTTTGGTTAGGGTGTGAAAAAAATGCAGCCTTGGCCGGGGATGAAACAAGATTCAATTGAAAACCACTTCAGAATCTGAACAAGTCGGGAGACTTCTGAGTTTTATACAAAAATTATTTGTGCTGAGAGTTTGAGACGGAGAAAAGATATCATATCCACATGTTCATTTTCAAAATTTATGTGCTTATGCATAATTTTTTATATAATTAAGAGTAAAATGTTATGAGTACCATAAAATTGATCACCATATTCAACATGAAAATTTTATATAATTAATATCTATAGTTTCAAAGTCAAACTCCGCCTCTAATCATACATTCATACCCATGGTAAGTTCCAGGTTATCCATGCGAACCAAGCTTTCTAGTGTTGATTTCGTCTGACAACTTCGTACTTTATTAAAGAAATGTTAATTCGGATTCTTGTCTTCTAATTTTGTCATTTCGAATTTTTTTTTTAAAGTAGTGGATTCAAGATCCACCGATTTTATTAGAAATTATAAAGGCTGAGATTAAGTACCTAAAACGCAACCATATTGTCAGTTACAAACATATACCACCAAAATATCAACAAATATACCAAAATAGCAAAAACTAACAACAAAATAAACCTGCACAACTAACATAGTTTCGTTCTTAAACCAAAGACCTGCATAGACATACAAAACAACATAATCTAAAACAAAGTATCAGTAGTCTAACATATCCCAATCAACATCGCCATCATTATCCCTGTCTTCTCCAGACATTGGACTGAGCGGGCTGCTATGACCAAAATCCTTCCTGATAATGGCCAAAAAAGGATCCTGGGGCCTGGTGGCCTCCATCTCTGTCATGGATGTGAGGACCTCCACTCGGAGTTGATCTGGTAATTCCTTAACATCATAAGGAATTATGAGAAATAAGTTTAAAAATAAATCATCATTCCTAGACTGAAGCCAGAAACTAAGTAAAGCAATAATCTTGGTCCCTAATGAAGTTGTTGTTGTAGGGCAGTGCCCTTGAAACAAACTTTATTACGTTCAAGTCAAACTGTCCAAATAACTACACCCATAATCATTTCTATAAATAACCTATATTTAAAAGGAATGCATGCATCTAATAACCATAAATTCTCTATATTAGTACTATTAAAAGTAAATCCATTATAAGATGCTATCCAATTTCAAATCAACTTAATATAAGAACACTCTAAAAAAGGGAACCAACTCCGCTGCTCGCCTAATAGGCGAACAGGACCCTGCTATTCTAAATCGAACCGTTCATCTGTGTTGAGATCCGTGCAAAAAAAAATTCAACGGTCTGATTTTGAATAGCAGGGTCCTGCTCGCCTATTTGGCGAGTAGCGGAGTCGGATCTCTAAAAAAGATGGTCAGTACTCTCAGGTTGACCACAAAAGAATGGTATGTAGGATCCATCTCTTTTTTATTTAAGCTACCTAATACACCAACCCACCATAAGGCCCAGTTGGAATATGAATCCAATCCAATAATTTCTAACTTTCAAGTTTGGGCCTAAACAAAGCAAATATTTGTTCTTTTCCTTGTAATATTATTCTTCCCATGAATGTTGAGTGCGTATCTTCTGGGATCTCAACTTTTGCGTGACCGGCGTGTCCGCATGGAATTCAGATCCAGTGCATTAACCCAATTTTTGAGTTTTGATCCAAACCGTCCAAGATGCTCTAACACGAATCTTAAAGAGCCTGGACCCCACAAATAATACTGGCCCCCTGCGCTACCACCGAATAGGCACCGTACACGTCTAAACTCAAAAATTGGGTTACTTTAGGGGATCCGGACTCGTCCGCATGTACGGTGCCTAATTGGGGATAGCGCAGAGGGCATTATTTATGCTTTGAGATTCGTGCATAATGTATTTGAATGGTTGAGATTTTCAGAAAAAAAAACTCAAAGTTTGAGATATCTCAGAGGATGCGAATTCAGGGTGTGCTTCGAATTAGAAAAAAAAAATAAACTTTTTAGCCTTTAAATTAGAATAAAACAAATTTCAAAAGAATAAAGAAAATTTTCCTATTCATCTCCTTTCATCTTTCTTCGCCCCTCGTAATTTTAATTCAGAAGGTAAAAATATTTTTCTTTCTCCTCTCTTCCTTTCTTCCTCTCCATTTACTTTATCTATTCAACTCTGGAACCACACCCCAAATATCTTAGCTTAAATAATTATTTCGAATTCTTATCTTATCGCAATTATATCATCGATCTCGTAATAGAAAACTTGGATTTGTATATGAAATAAAAAAACAGTATAAAAATTGCTCAAATGCAAGCTATTGCCAAATTTGACCTGAATAATGCTCTTCGCCACTTGCTAATTACTATAAGAAAGAGAGAGAAAAAAAAAAAAGTTGCAAACAGGCAACGAACGCCAACACAGGGGAAAAAAAAAAAAAAACTAAAAACAAAGAAATATGCATGTTGCCTGTTGGGTGTATATTTTAAAAAAGGCAAGCAATCTTAAAGGCACAAGATACTCAATAGGAGATCTTTTGACTGAATCAACGGTTGTAATTCGTTTAGCAGCAGAGAACCTAACAACCGGACAAACCACTTGTCAATCCATGATAAGTTGTGTATATTTTCTCTCAATCGTTAAACGACCCACTCAAGGAAAGATTTAGACAAAAAGCATCAGAGAACAATGTTCATCCACGTTTACGTTACTATATATCCTCTCCAGTCCTGAAGAACAGGACACATCCATTACAACCTTTTCTTTTTGTTATTACATGGCTAATTAAGTGTGGATAGTATTTTAATTTTTAAGTGGTAGAAAGGTAGTTAGTATACATGGCAAAGGTCTTTGATATAACGGGTTTAAATTTTATCTTTTTTAAGATACAAATTATATTATCCGAAGTATTTAATGTAATTAACAAATATACTAAAACGCTATGCAGAAAAAAATATAGTTATTTTTCTAGAATAGTATCTTCGATCAATTAGAAGCGTTTTGATTCATTTATTTCAGATTGAACAATTCAGGTTTATATTTTTAAGTCATATTTCATATTAAGATTTTAGAAAAAAAAAAACTGCACATTTCCAAAGTAAAAAAAAAAAAAAAGACTGAATCTAACATAGAGTTTTGAGTACTTAAAACTGATTGTCTCAATTTTTTCAAAATATTTACTTGTTAATATTTTGAGAAAATTGAGACAATCGGTTTTAAATAGAAGTTGGTAAGATTGACCTTCACCTTTCTATATTAAAAAAAAAAACTTTTTAAATCAGATGACAATATGGAATCGATAGAAGTTCACTTTCGGGGCCTAGGGTTCGGTTCCCTCCCAAAATTGTACTGGATTAATCATCGGAATTTACCGGCTAGATCTATTCCACCGGTGAGGATTATTTAATTAGGAATATACTTAGTCGTGATTGAAAAGGAACGGTTTAGATTTAAGACTTGTCTAAAGAAATGATCACCAACGATATTCCTCCTGCTAAAGAAAATGAGATATGCACAGATGCCTTCCCTGCTAAATTTAGTTCAATAAAAATAAAATATGTATAATACGAGGTAATAAGATCCTTCAATAATTGATTTTATAAAAAAAATACAACATAATAAATTTTACATAAAGGTCCTTTAAAATTATCATATTAAGTATTCCCTTAAAAAATTAGAAAGATATGTCGTTAATTTATATAGCAAGGTCTCAATAAAGAAAACTTTTTGCTACAGTGTACCGGAAAAGAAATTAAAGAATAAGACTTCTTTATCACAAAAAAAGGAGCTAATAATCTAATACATACAAAACAAAATAGAGAAGGCTATTACATACCAAAAATAAAAGACCAATTAATTTCTAATACGTAGATAAATATTTTAATAATTATTAGGTACAAATTTTTTTTAAAAATCATAATTAAAACGAAAAGATTTTTACCAAACCAACATGATTACTTTTTTTTTTTTACAAAAATCATAAGAACCGAATTGTCAATTCGGTCCGCTAGGTTCTTTTTTTTTTTTGGACCAAAATGGCAATTTAGTCCATAGGTGTTTCACAACGTTTCAGGAACAACGCTACAGAAAATCCGAAAAGAGGCCGAACCGAGATAGACTTTACATATAAGTGCATTACTCATGAACAACGTTTCAGGAACAATATTTCAAGAACAATGCCACAGTAAATGAATTCGAAAATTTATTTTACATATAAGTGCATTACTCATGAAATAGACCAGTTTGAACGATTTAAATTTGTCATTTAAAATCTATTATTAGTTTTGAAACTGGTGACACTTAAACTAAAATATCACCATAACATTATAACCGAACACATTAAATTACAGAGAATATACTTCTCTCTATTCTCCTGCAATTTTTTTCTAGTCATATTTCATATACGACCTTTTCTCCTGTCATGGTTTGTCCTTTTCCAATTCCTTACTGTTGCGATAAGTTATAATATTTAACCTACCTGAGGCATATTCAAGGCATATACCTTGAAATTTGAATTCTTTCCAAATTTACGCGTGTTCAACTTTTGAAGATAGGTTTGCGCTAATAGGCTTCTAAAATTGAAATGTTCTATGCTCTTTCTTTTTAAAGCTTGGTAGATGCTGTATAAATGTTCTATACTCAAATACACAAATACCTTTCTAAGAAATCTAGATGTGGTGGTGTTTGTCCACTATGAATATGTCATTTTCATCATATGCTAAAACTTTTAATTGCTTTTCGGCCGAAATATATTTGCACTTATAATTTTTGGCACGAATGATGTTAACAATTGAATGTTAGGATACATGCAATGACTGTATTTCCAAATTATTTTATTAATCAAAATCAATTTCGACAATACATTTTTAGAAATCTAATAAGAAATTTCAGAAGAAAAAAAAAACTGAAGGTCGAGCTCGGCGAGCTTATTATTCTCACAAAACAAAATATCCTAGATGTAAAAAAAATTAATGTCCGATCATGATTGGAAATCTCCACTCAAAAAAAAATTCTTCATTTCTGTTATCTGAAAAAACAAATTTTAGTTAAATTTGAACTTTTCGTTTTTCAAAAATTCTCAATATATTTCCTAAGTTTTATTTTTGAAATTTTATTTATCAGCTAAAAAAAATTCTAACTATGTTTATCTATTACTAGTGCAAGAATATAATTTAGAAAGTCCATACAATTTTGGAAGAACTTTTTCCAAATACAGTCTCTTATCAACTTAGATGCCTTTTTTTGCTGCTGGTTTAAATTTGTATTATCTCTTATCCTAAACCCTTTATGCTTCTTTGACAAGTAACCATTTAACAATTATCTAAGAATTATTTGCATGAGTCAATTATATTTTAAACAATATGTGTCAAATGTAGTGCCTCATCTAACAAGAAGACAAACCACAATTTGCTATTGAATGTTATTAAAATAATAAAAATATATCAAAACCTGACTATTTGATACCGACATGCATGAAATTTTCAAATTGAGATTTAATGACTGTTTTCTGCATAAATTGCTCCAAATAGGAAATGCCTGTGAAAGTGTGAATCATTCAAAGGAGGGATAACAAAAATCAAGTTAAGTTCATTCAAAAGCAACAATTTGTCCATGAAATCATTAAAATAATAAAAGAAGTATCAAAACCTGACCATTTGATGCCGACATGCATGAAAATTTCAAAATAAGATTTAATGACTGTTTTCTGCATAAATTCTTCCAAATATTCAAATGTTAAAATATGGAAATGCCTGTGGATTATTCAAAGGAAGAATAAAAAAATTAAGTTAAGTTCATTCACAAGCCACAATTTGCCCTTGAATATCATTAAAATAATAATAAAAAATAAGTATCAAACCTGACCATTTTATGCCGGCATGCATTAAAAATATCAAAACGAAATTAATGACTGTTTTCTGCATAAATTGCTCCAAATATTCAATGTTAAAATATGGAAATGCCTGTGAATTATTCAAAGGAGGAATAAAAAAAATCTAAGTTAGGTTCATTCAAAGGGTATTCAATAATTTATACAAAATTATAGCATATGCTTTTATTATGGCCCTCCAATTTATGAAAAGCCTTTGAACCTCAAATTAGTTAAATAATTGTGCATGTGGCGACTGGTGGTTTTGCTGCTACACTGTTGGTGATATGACACAAATAGTGGCAAATCAAGCATTAAAAAACAAATCTTGATGGAAGTTTGCTTTGGGAAGAGATTGAACTTTTAAACTCACTCCAGTTGATTTTTTCTATTTTTTTTTATCTTCTATAATTATTTGTTACTTTTAAAGCGCCTTGAAGTGTGAGCCTTCCTTTATGGAGAATGATATCTCCGGGTCTGGATCCCCTAAAATAATTCAATTTTTGGATTTTGGATCGGGACCGTCCGATTCGAATCCGTCGCTCGAGATGTGTGCGCCCCACTTCGGAATGGATTGTCGCAGATTCAAATCGGACGGTCCCGATCTAAAATTCAAAAATTGAGTTACTTCACTGGATCTGAATTTGATATCTCCAGTCTTATTAATGTTGGAGAAGAAATGACCAAAGTAAAATTTATAAAAAAATTATTAAAAAAATTTAGTAAGATCTTCTTTAAATCATGATATTAAGACCAAACAACTATCAATACATATTTTCATTTTAAAATATCCAGGTAAAAAAGAAGCTACACAAATTTTTTTAATAGAAAATCATCCAACTAAAGTCAAATAGCCAAGCAAAGCCGTCAAAACCTTTTTGTTTCTTTGAAGTCTCATGTCTTTTAACCAAATTTATATTAAAAGGGTAGTACTTGATGGATATCAGACAATTGTTAATATATTTTAGAAAAGACAGCAGAATAGTTTTTTTGTTTTAAATTATACAAGTTTATTGAATAGAAAGATGCATACAAATTTTATATGCACCGACATTATAAAAAAATGTTTATGTATAGACCATGTTCTTGATTACACGATCAGTATTTTCTTTATAAGTAAAATTTCCAATCGACCTCAACCGCACGATCAGCAAGCAAGTACGAAAATCTCAATGGCTGGCTTAGATCCAATCGCTGGCGGGCGCACCCTGCCAACCTGCGTGTGGTGGGGAGAAAGAATTATACTATGACAATTGACAGGTCGAATTTTGACAAAAATAATATCTTTCATTTTTTGTTAAAAAGATCTTTCATTGATGTAAACAGGACGTGTGAAAACGCAGATAAGAGTGATCAAAATTCAAATAATTTTCTACTGATTTGTTTTACTTTTTAAAACAAACAATAAAAAAAAACAGCATATAGGTAGGTAAGGACTGTTCTTGCAGAGGTGGGTCCCACTGGCAGGCCACTAAACGTATGGCAGGCCACTCTCAATTGGCGTCAGGACACGTGTCTCATGGGTATTGGTTGTGGCGTTTCCGTAACGCTTTTGTTTCGCCTCATAATTGCCGCGTCGTTGGGACCCACGTCGCATGCAACAGCGCAGACGGTGGCGAATCGGCACCTCTGTTATGATCTCCTACGGCTCTTCATTATTTATGTCGTCTTTATGTTAAAAAAATGGCGCTGATTCGTTGGATATGGTTGAATAATATAATGCGAAAGAATAAATATATGTCGTATAGATTGGTAATACTTGGTTGATTTATGATGTTTATATTAATAAGAAACGTGATTATCTCCACATTTCTGTGAGTTTATTGATTTGGAGTAAATAAACTTTGAGGTGCTGTTCGGCTGTACAAGATTAAGGTTCCTTAAGGGTCTTTTAACTCTTAATTCATGTTAATCTTGCCGAACAGTGACTCCTTTTGCAAGATTAAGACCCCTCCTTAACACAACATCTTAATCCAGGGGACCCCCTTCCTTAAGATTTTGGCTTCCAAAACGCCTCCTTAAGGCCAAAAAGTGTATATTTGTTTTACAATTATACCCTCACCAACAGACCTCCTTAAGGTTATCTTCATTTTTAATTCATTTTTGGCTGTCTTCTTCATCTGCAGCGGGAACGCACCCCTAGACGCGGGAAAGAAAAAACTTGCTTTCTCCAGGCGTAAATTGGCGGCTCTCCGACGAATAATTTCTAAATCCGACACCGAACAACCATTCTCGTCGACGCGCTCTCTCTATTGACACCCATCTTGTTCGGTACTTTTTTCTATCGTTGGTATCTCTAAGATTCCCTCTTGACACAGTGAAATTTTTGCTATTAGTGCATGAAGTAGGCATCCTTTGTTCAGATTGATTTATTGCTCAGGTCTCTTGTCACCTAAATTTCCTTTCACACCATTGTTGAGTGCTTTTCATTTTTCTATTTCGAAGGTAGATGCAACTTTGATTCTTCACTCCGTGATGTAGTTAGCTTTGATTCTTCATGCTAATATTATTTCTTCACCTCAGCTTTGATTCAAATCAACCTATTTTTTTTCTATTTCAGTGAAGTGCTTCATATGCACCTTTTCATTTTTATATAAGTTAGATTTTCTTTTTTTAATTTTACCAGTTATTTTATTTTCTCAGTACTTCTCATTTTTCTGTTTTTTTTTCTGTTTTTTTTTTCTGTTTTTGTTTTTTATGACTCAAATCTCTTGAGTGCTTTTACTAATATTGTGCTTTTACATATGAACCATGGTCTGATTCACCTAGTAAAATAAACTAGTTGTGCAAATTAGATTATTTTTTTCTAGAATAAGCATGAGCCTCTTGGTTATAGTTGAAAACTGAAAATAAAATTTTCTCAAGTCTCTTGGTCATAATTATAAGGTACTGGAACCAAGCAAAGCACATTAATTAGCACAGAGAAATGGTAAAATGAGGGATTTCCAAAAGAACCAGAAAAGGTCTGATTCTTCACCCTTGATTTAAAAAAAACAAAAAGAAACTCGATTAGAATCTTCATTTACACTATGTCTACTGTTTCAACAAAATATAAATACACCAATATTAGGGGTCTTTTTTTGTAAATTTCTCTTCACCCTTGTCAGATGAGAACTGAGCTTTGCATCTCTATATGTTCACATTATAAAGCACTCAAGTAAGTTATGGATTTCTCTTCACTCTATATGTTCACATTATAAAGCACATTATAAAGCACTCGACTAGTTGTGCAAATATCAGAGCTTTGCATCCTTTTTTATGACTCAATTATAACAAATTTTGTCTTTGATTCAAAGGTGAAGCTAAGTTATGGATTTTGTTGCGGAACAAGCTCAAGTAATTGGGAGTAAGCAGGGTAAGGGCCGAGGTAAGCGTGGAGGTAAGAGAAAAGAGACAAACACAGAATCTGTTCTAGGGGACGGAACTAATACCAAAGGACGGAGGGATCCAAATTGGTCTGATCACGAGACTTCCTTCTTTTTAGACTTATTAGCTGAGGTTCAAAGTAGAAGACAAGATTCTAATTGCGATGGTGGGTACAATGATCATGAATGGAGTTATGTGTATAATGCATTCACCAAGAAGAACACCCAAATACGTGTTTTAACGAGCTTGAAATTGCGCTGGAAGAACTTGAAAGGTGATTTCAGTTTTTTCTGGCACATGGCCAATCGAAGTGGGTGTGGTTGGAATGAAGAAGCCCATATACCTGATGTACCTGAAGATGCTTGGAGAAATCTTCAAGAGGTATTTATTAACTAGATAGAAGTGCTTATATTAGTTTATTAGAGTTTTTAAATGGTGTAATCAGCATCAACATGTACAACATGGTTTAGAAATTTGCTATTTTATTATGAAACTTTTATGCTAATTTTGTAGAAGGATCCCACTCGATACAAGAAGTATGTTAAGAAAACTTTTCCGTGGTACCGACAAGTCGAAGCTCTTTATGGGAAGAACATAGCCACAGGTCGTTCTAATGTAACCTCTGATCCGAACAAACAAATCCCACGCACGTTCACTGAAGTTTCAAGCTCTGAAGATGAAAATGGTGGCGTGCAACAAGAGTTCAATGATTTTAGCCTACCTGAATTTCGAGAGATGATGGTAGATGGTATTGAGTCGATTGCTCCAGAAATAGATGAGATTGATAGTACCCATGAGCCGGTCACTGCCACTACAAATTTGCCAATTCCTGATCTACATGATGATGCTCCAAGAGTACCAACACAGAACCGCAAAAGAGGTAACAACACACATGGAGATGAGCCCCGTCGTTCCAAACCAAGAAAATGTGCTAATCGCAGGGACGAATTTGCTGAAAAGTTTCTTTACCAGCAGCAACAACGAACTGAGATCATTGCTCAAATAGGTCATGCAAATAGTATGGCACATGACCAAGTACGAGAGAAGTTAAAAGTGTTAGAATTACCTTTTGATGTTCATGTTGATATGGAGATAAGTTTGGGAAATTCTTGGATAAGAGAATGTTTTATGAAAGAAGACAACAAAGAACGTTTGATGGTGATTGTTGACCGTGCAATTGGAATGTTTCGTTCCGGCCATCTTTCTATCAACCCTTAATCTATATGACAACTTACCATGTCATACTTTTGTTTAGTGTCTAACTTTTGTGAAGTTAAAGGTCAAATCTTAGTTTCGTGATATCATACTTTTGTTTTAATGTCTAGTGATATCATACTTTTGTGATTATACTGTCATATCAAGAAAAACTAGAATATTGTTGAACACTAATTATGATTGTGATAAGCATGGAATGTAATTTGTATTGAACTTTGTTAAGGTTATGGTACTTGGTACCACTGGTACCGATAATTTTTTTGGTCATTTGGTATGGTTTATGAAAGAGCTGCATGTTTATCTATGTGCTTTTTGGTAGTGCTGCTTTAATTGATTATATAGTTCATGCTAGTTATATTTTCATTGCTCCAATTTTAGTATTGTTATATTTTTTTTCTTTTTCATTTTGATTGTTCATATCAGGTCTGAATGTGTCCGTATCTTTTTCATTTTGCTTCCTGGTATACAACTGGTATATCTAGTGCTATCTTTTTACAATAGTTGTTAAAAGTTGTGACAAATTTTCAATTAAAAAATGAGAAACAAAATCTTGAATAGAATATCACTAATTAGTTGAGTTAGTACGAGTGCAGGTACTAATTTAGATTCAAATTGCATTCAAAACTTTTCAAGTACTCTGAATCGCTTATCCAATTGAGTTGATTAAGGTTGACTTGTTAATTGTTTAAGTTAACGATGCTTAGTTAACCGGATGCTCGGTGCCTTGTTCAAACTCTGTTAACACAGTTTACTTTAATGAAATATATTTAATTAAAATTGTAATACAATTAGATTCATCAATTATATTATAATTATGTTATATGACAACAACAACATGAGGGTAATATAGTCTTTCCCTCATTATATATATATTTTATTCAAATACATGCTACTCTCTTAATCTTTTTTATTTGCCGAACATGAACTCCTTAGCGCTCCTTAAGCTCTTAATCTTTCACCCCTTAATCCACCTTGCCGAACGGGGCCTGAAACTTTTTATTTATGTAATTTCCGTATCAAACTTTTTAGTTACATGATTTTCGTATCAAACATTTCATCTACATGTTTATTGTATAAAATTAAAATTCATAAACAAATATAAGATAACTAATTTTTTTTTTCAAATTTCAAACAAATTCGAAGATCTAAAATAAAAAGAGTAAAAGCTCTAAACAAAAAAAATAAAAAGAAACAAAAAACAAAAAACATAGCCCACAAGCATATGCCATAAATTCTTTGTCCCTCTCTCTTTATTTTCCTATTGATATACGCAACTTCTTAATTCCTATTGATATACGCAACTTTTTATTATTATTTTTTTTTTAACTTGATAGTGATTATCAAGGAATTATTTTTCATTTTAATTCACACGGTAGTGAGGTAGGTAATAGAAATTTACCTATATATGGCCTAACCCCTCCCTCCCTCCACCCCCCCAAAAAATGTATTTTTTTGAATTAAATTATGCAATTTTTTCTGCGAGAATATTTTGAAAAGATGCAATGATATTATTCTATTAAAGATGAGATAGACAATGATAAAAAAATAGTCATTGCGAGTAAAACAGAAAATTTAATTATAAACAAGAAATTAGATAGTTCTTTTCAAATAGTAACAATTGGTAGTCAAAATCCTACTCATCATTTCGTATTACTTTCAAGAAAATATAAGATCATGATAAGAAATACGACAATAATTCATTTGAAAACGTTGAGCCATAGACTCCACAATTTGTAGAAATTTTTTTGAGTTATATATTTTTATATTCATATTATTGTTTTTAGTATTTTTAGAATATTACAAGTTGTACAAATAACATGCTATTTATCTCATATTATTTGTGAAAATTATGAAGCTATTTTTATTATTTTGCCAAAATATCAAAATTTTGATATATTATCCATGTTACAAATTATTTCTATTTATATCCAAATCACAGTTTTATTATTTACAAATTATATTCAAATTATTTCTATTTATATCCAAAACACAGCTTTTGGACTTTGTTGAATTAACTGAACTCGTTACTATCATAGTCATAAGATTCGCGAATAATTCGTTTTTTTTTGTGATTATGAATCAAAGGCCGAATTATTTGATTGACCAAATCTTGACCGAATTATTTCCGAATAATTCGCGAATTTTACGAATTATTCGCGAATTTTTCCTGAATTTTTCCAGAATATTTTGTTGGTTTTTTTTTGCTTCCTTATAGGACTGAGATCTCTGATCTGAATAATTCCTGAATCATTCTCAAATTATATCCGAATTATTTCGAATCACAAATTTTTTATCTTGCCAAACTGAAACCGAATAATTCATTTGTCACTATGGAACTTACTATGCTCCAGTTCAGCCACTTTATAATGTGCACATAGGAAACGACGTAAATTAGCCACAAAGGATCTGAAACATCCAACGTGCTCGAGTGTCTTTTATTCTCTCGCTCCAAGCCTCCAATATGTCGTTCTTACTAAATCCTCCCTAGTATTTCACCATATTTGCATCCATACCTTTTTATAACTTCTCTTATTTGCCTGTTCCCATCCCCAATTTTTCACCTCCCATATCTCCGCCTCCCTCTCTTCTCTCTCTTTCTTTCTCTCTCGCGCCTCCTCTCTTCCCACCCTCCCCAAGGGTATACATGTTCTAAAACCCCAGCTGGAAGCTTATACAGGATCCCGTTATCGATTGTAAAAGTGGAGATCCAAGGTGAGTTTATCTTCTGATTTCAAGTTGTTGAATTTATTTACTTTTTTTCGTTTTCTCCGCTAGGATTTGTATCTATTTTTCTCTGTTTCCTCAGCGAGAGTAGTTCTTTTGGTCATCTTATTCTGTACTTGTAGTTTGGAATTAATTGGTAATTAAGTGTTTATTTAATTTTCTGGGTTTTACTCTAAAAATAATCCGATTTTGAAGCCGAATTTGGATTCTGGGTTCATTTCTCAATCCTCTGCTAGAGTTATCTCGTGTTTAGATCTTAATTTTGTGATCTAAGATTTATTTGATCAATGGATTTGGATTTGGTTAGCTATTTCTTATTTGATTGTGATTAGTATATAGTTTTGCAGGTCTAGTACAGGTCAACTTCTTGTCTTTATATTTAGTTTGTTTCTTTCTTTTCCCTAGTTATAAATCAATGTTATTTTGATTTAATTTATATTTTAGACAAGTTTTGCGAAATGAAAAGTTAATTGATATAAAAGTTGCATTAATATCAGCTTACTTGAGTCGTTTGGTCAAAATTAGGAGCAAGAGTATATATCCTCTAACTACCTTGCATAAATTAGGATAAGGTTACTGAATCCCAATGCATGAATTGCAGTTCTAGACGACAAATTGGCTAAAAAAAATTTGTTCTCCCAGAAATTATGTATTGGATATTAATTTCCATTTTTGCCCTAAGTCGACACATTGATTGCTTTAAATATATTTATATTTTCAGAGAAGGGCCTATAAAACTCACACATACAGGAATAGCTGATTCCGAGCACATTTGCGTGCGTTGTTTGTTTTGTCTTTTTTATATATCATATTTTTCTTCTAGTTTTTTAGATCAATAAATAGCACCATATAACACACATTTCATCATAAAAAGAGCCTGAAAAACATATTTGCGGGTACCAAATAAATGCTTCCCTACATTGCATTTTCATCTTTGGGGAATAAAGTTAGTGGAATGAAAACATTCACTACTGGCCACTTTAATTTTCCTTTTCAAATGCAAAATCCTTTCTGACATTTCACCAAAGAAAATTAGAAAAATTTGTAAACTGTATCTGAGTATCAATTTACTTTTTCATTAATTTGAAGGTAATTCAAATGGACCGGCATGACACCTCTGGATTTGTCAGTGGAGGCGCCTCTCTCAATCTCTGAACCTAACATAGCAATAATATTTTTTTTTAACAGTGCTGTGCCCATTGAATGGATAAATATTCCTCTACCAATCTAGAAATTACTCTCTTTGGTAACTCGCCTCTCTTCGACCATGAATAAATCTCCGGAAAAATCAGTTTCCTGCTCTTCTGGATTGACGATTCGTCAGAAGCGTAATTCTAGCAACAAACTGAAGGTCTTAAAAGGAGACTCCAGGCCTTGCAAAGCAAGAACAATATATTATTGCAAAGAGCTTCTAGAAGATGCCTGTGTGCGTGGTGGTGCGGCATTTAGGCCTGAAACAGGTAAAGAGGGTCGGGTTCATGGAGGCATGTCCTTGTTAGAGGCTGCACTGAAGGCTGAGAAAGAGGGTTTGTTTGGTGTAGACGGGTATGTGTACGACCCAAGCCCATTAGAGAGCGGTTTGGCTTCAGTTTCGGTCTCTGGCACTGAAAAAAGAGTTCATGGCGGAAATTTGTTGGCATTGTTGGCCGGCAATGGTGGTCATGATGGATTCAGGAATTAGGGTTGTCAATTTTTTTTTCTTTTTTCTCCTTATGTTTTGGTATTGTGACAATGGTTAAATGTCATAAGAAGGGTAATGCAATAGACTGAGTATAAATTTGGATGATTTTTGTGCTCATTGATTGGATCATGTTGAGAATGTTTTGTATATGATACTTGATTTAATCATAATAGGTTGAGGTTTGTGCGTAATGTTTTATTTCTTTTGTAACTTTAGAGATGTTTCTTGTTAGAGGTGACACTAAAATAAATGAGGCAAGCCTAGTAGTGATTGCGAATTAGGATCCGTTTCGATGCCAGTTTGGTTTTCTGTTGTTTTTCAGGATATCATATCTAGGTGTAATAATAAAGTTTTGATCCGTAATGTATTGAGAGTTGTTATCGAATGAAATTTTTTTAGCCTCTAATAAAATATACTGTAAAATACCAGGAAGATGTCCGTTTATAAATGCAAAATCATTCAGTTTTCCTTGGTTGCAAATGATGATGTTCCAAAGTCCAAACTATGAAACAGTAACTAAAAGAATTTTTATGTATTGCATGTTTTACTTTATGATTTCTCATTGTGGCACAAATGTAAATGAACCTTTCACGTGCTTTAGTCAGAAAGATAAGTACTGAGGGACAAATATCCTCCCCGGTACCGTAAAAGATTCCCTTCACTTTACGGTTTGAGATTAACTCCCAGCCGGTTTGGGATTTGGGCTGACGGAGGGGGCAGTATTATTGGGCTTTGAGATTCGTGCCAAGTTAAAAAGAACGGTCCAGATCAAGTAATTGTAAAAGATTCCCTATTACGGTACCGGGGGTGATGTGAATTCAAGTACTGAGACCATAAAAAGAACTACATTGCAGAAAGGTACAGCTTAGGTACAGTCACAATTAGGCACAACTTAGGTAATGGAATTATATGTATATATGAAAAAAGAAGAAAGGTACTATATATATAGTTTAGTTTCCCATGTTCCCATAGACATGGTCCTAACGTCTGAACAGGAAGTTGTAGAAATCCAGAGAATAAGAAATACGAGTTAGCCTCTACTAAGTTTAAAAAAAGAAAAGAAATACGAGTTAGTACAATGTAATAGCTGTTTTTTTTAGTTGATGCCAACGTGTGCTATAGAGAACTCTTTACCTAAACCTTTGCTTCATCATATGGTTTATGATTCATTATTCCTTTCAGTAAAGAAATTGGAACCTCGTGTACGTATAATTGAGTCATTTTCTATATGCACCTTTGTACCAAACCAAGGATTCTGTTAGCCAGGAGAAAACATGACAACGCATAATGAATCTAATCACGAACCATTCAAGGATCACTATGCAAATTGCGGGAACAATGCTTGACACAACAGAGAAAACAGGCCATATTTTTTTTTGTACTTTGTATTTTAATTGAATATAAAACTATATATTTGGACAACGTAAAGATGAGATGTTGAAAAATGTCAATTTGACTGACTAAGCCGTTTGAACTTGTATTCTTTGCTCGATGCATGTCCGAAACTACATTCATTTAGGATCTCAAATCATACATGCCTTATCTGAAGATGGATGACACATTTACAATTTCAGGTTTCTGATTCAAAAAACATTGTATATGAACATGATACCAAAATGATGAATGTGAAAGTGGTCAATAGAAACACACTTGGTTCTCCAAAATAAGTGTGTTGAGCGTTGTCAAGTTCTTTTAATCCTTGGACACCAATGCAGCTTGTTATTTCACATGCTTCAGACAAAATATAACACATCCCACGATCCCATACAATTGGGTTCAATGTTTTTAACAAAAACTCTGCATTTGAAAAATGGGGAACAGGAAATTGTGTAACACCAGCAAAAACCAGTATCAACACAATACATTCCAGCTGTATCTATGATTAGCCACGTGTTACAGAGAATTCTTTTCCAGTAAAAGAGATTTTCAGGCATATTGATACAAAATATTTCAGAGTCATTTTGCCAACTCATTAGTCGTCTTTGAAGACAATTGATACAAAAACATAAAGTAATACAAGCAGTTACACTCCATATCTTAGCTAGTTAAAACTTATCACAAGAGCAAAGTGAAAATAAATAATTGTTTCAATTATTAACTAGAATGGTAAGAGTTGCCAAAACATAGGGAAATAATAACATCAATAAACAAAAAAATGAAAAAACAAACTGCAACACAACTAACACCCCACCTGTTCTTAGATGACTACAATGAGCAAACAATAAAACCTACAGGCTTAACCCCTCTTCGTCAGAAATAGTCACTTCGCCTTGCACTCTTAGATGATGCCTTATACCTAACCATGGTTTAGTTAGACCTTTCTAACCTGAATATTATGAGTTGATTGCGACCTCCAAATCGGTTGTCTGCCACTTTGAAGAAGAGCCACTTCCTCTCCTTCTTTCACCATACCATGTTCCTGAGTGATAGAGTTAACAGAATAATCTCTTACATTTATCAAACCGATAATTAGCACAAAGGAAAATCCACTGTATTTGCCGGTTGATTTGGCAATGCTGCTACATAACCACGGTAAATTCTTAGTTTTGTTTGTTTTCTTGTTCTGAGCTAAATTACATAATTTTCAAATAGAGGATAACTTGGTTTTATTACACCATCAAATGTTAATTAGGCTCAATTGAATAATTGATATTAACACCATAACTGAGAATTGACAATAGCTAAATTGCATAATTTATGCTCCTTTAAACTATAAATAAAAGGGAAAGTCAAGTTACCAGAAGGTGTGATAAGGCCTCAGAAAAGCTTTTCTCGGCATCTTTAGCGAAGTTCATATAGATTGGGCACACGCCTTGGTATAAGGCCAATCTCTGTCTCACTCTCTCACTACAGAAACAAATAAATGTTAAACAGCCGAATAAATATATATAACGATTTATTGAAGGTCAACACAAAAAAAAAATACAATAACATTAATTGTAATAGCTTACTCATTGGTGAAGGCAAAAATGGTGCCAGATGGACGATAGTGGCTGAGTAGAATGGCCATGAAACCGGTACGAGTAAATACCACAATTGATGTGCCAAGAGTGTTTGCCATCATTGTGGCATGGTACGCGAACATCTCACTCATGTGCATCTTAAAAGTTGGAAAAATACAAATCAAAAAGGGAGGAGGAAATTTTAGGATGGCCCTGTAAAAGATGATTTTTGTGGCCTTGAAAAAACAAGAAAATAGCTCAGCAAAAAGAGAGGATACGGGGCTTGTGTGTACCGCATTCTTTTATTTAATTATATTTTTCAGAATTAAGTTCTTAAGTATTTCAGAGCTAGAATTTCAAAAAAAGGAGAAATGCAAACATTGAATATCATGCTGTTTTTCTGACAATGCTGCAGTGAAGCAACGGTTGCATGCCTAACATGTTTGTAGGAACTGTCTTTTTAAAAAAAATATATAGAGAGCAATATGTGACAGATTTAAGGGCAGAAATGAATCATTTTCAAAACCTTGAAAGCCTGGCCAAGGTTTTCAGGTTTCTCTCCACCGACAACAGTTGCCTCAGTTCGTAAAGCTACAGTATGCATCACCTTAACAGCTTTCAATGGGTATCTGTAAAATAACAGATAAAGATACTAATTAGATAGCAATTTATGTTATTCTCTTTTGGCCGGTTCATTGCTTACTTACAGATTAGGTCAAAATTTACATTAAGCAGTAGACAGCTCAGATCAAATAACATGTCTTATAAATTCCCGATGAATTGAGTTTGAGTTGAAACCAGATGTGGATAAATTAGGGTCCTTCATAAAATTGAGAAATTAGCATCACAGATATAATTTAATCTACCCAGATATTCAAAACCTTTTTTAACTAACCAGTTGTTCTGAAAGTCAACGGTAATAGAAAGTTTAGCATATTATCAATGGTCCCTGTGGATGGTGTAATTTCCATTTTTCGAAGATTCAGAACTCTTGTAGTCTCTCACAGTGCAATTTAAACAGCATTTTAAGACATTTATGTCGGACTAAAAATAAGAGTTTTTCAACATAACAGGAAACTTGAGTTCTTTTACAAAGGAATGTATATGTTTTATTCTCTAGTCTTAAAGAAAAAAAAGAACTGACGAACTTAACTAAAGCAAGTTGCACTTACTTTCCATGAGCAGTCTCACCAGAAAGCATAATAGCATCAGAACCTTCACGTACAGCAATGGCTATATCTGACACCTCAGCACGAGTTGGGGTTGGGTGCACTATCATGCTCTCTAACATGTTTGTAGCTACAATCACAGCTTTTCCCATGCTTCTGCACTTATTAATTATCTCCTCCTGCACATGTATGTATGCACTTATATGTCCATGTGTAACAACTAACAAATCATAACCAAAGACTATGGTTATTGAGTGAGGCTACGGTACTAAGCATAGCGCATATTGGTCCGTACTTTTTCAAAGTTCAAACAAAGGATCTGAACCATACAACATAATCTCCATATTAAATTTACATTTTTTAGAATTTTTTTACTATTTTTTTAGATAGGTAGAAAATGACTACTTCTGAATGGTCTAGAATCTTTAGATCAAGTGATTTTCTAACCATCTAAAAAAAACAGTAAAACAATTCTAAAAAAATGTAAAATTTAGTCCACAAGTACATTTTCATATGGAAATCATAATGAACGGTTCATATTGACTATTTGAACTTCGAAAACAACAATATTGATCTGTAGTACAGACCAAGATGCGCTGTGCATGGTACCATAGCCTCACTCATGATTATTTACACGCAAAAAAAAAAAAAATACTCCATTAGTCTTTTATCCCTTTAACATACAGGAGAGGTAATGGTATTGTGATTTCTTTCTTTTATACCAAGTGTTGCTTATTGCATGTCACTTAATGATTAAAAGCTAGCAAGTACCTGAAGGAGGGGCACTTCCTCAATAGGGAGCTCAGCACCAAGGTCACCTCTAGCTACCATAGCCTACAAATGACAAATGATAATATTTTAATTAGAGAAAACAAATGACAAAGCAAAACCTATATGACGACAGATTTCATGGTTAGTTGAGGGATGATGATACTAATATTCCAATTTATACCACTCAAGTATTGCATGATGTCCTGTAACAGGATAGAAGAAACTAATGCATATGAGCAAATTGCCATACCCCCCTTTTATTCAGATGGTGTAGTTTACAGAGTCCGCACCATGTCATAAGTCGATACTGTTTGTGCTATGTACATATGCCTCTAATGCAAAATGCTTACCCCATCAGATGCAGTAATGATGGAATGCAAATTAGGGATTGAATCAGCACTCTCAATCTTCACAATGACATGAATGTCTGCATTTCGACCTGAAGGAGAAATAATGGAAATAAGTTTTAAAAGAAATAAAAATGAAGCAGGAAGGATTGAAAAAATTTACCCACCAAAGAAAGATTCAAATGAAAACTAGTAAGAGTAGGTTGAGATGTCCAAACAAAATATTACTATAAAGGAAAAATATGTCATTAACAATCTCTACACTTACTTTTGAGGTAGTCCTTCAGTTCATGTACAACATTTGCATCCTTCACAAAAGATACAGCATAAAAGTCCACTTGATTATCTACTCCAAATTTAATGTCATCCCAATCCTTATCTGCAATTGAAGAGATTAATTACTATGAAGTATAAAATCAAATGAGTCACACACATGGCGACTCCCAACCAATAAATATTTTTGCTTAGAAACCACATATGGTTTTAAGCAAGCTACTGAAGATTACCCTATGATCTTTTTTGTTGTTGGTTCCACATATTCAGAAGCCATATAATAAAGTGAAATATTTAGTTATAGGATAAGGCATCAAACTTAAGGGAGAACTTAAGTCACCAAAAGGGATTGTGATCACTGAGCTTAACCTCAAATTGGTTGGACCAGCTTCAAACAACAAAATCAGACCACTGATCTTGATGTACTTCACCAGCCAAGCATTTACATTCTAAATTTATAATTCTTTCAGTAACGTTTGGACATCATCATCAAGAGTTGGAAAACTGAAGTTAAGAAGTTAATTTTTGGTGTGTTCATTTTCTTAACAATTTTCAACATCTTGATCTGACCCAGATAAATACAAACTTGAAACAAAAATTGCTATTTGAAGATGAACCGACAAAATTTTGAGGTTAAAGTTCACAACCTCGATAATAATCAATTAACAAAACATAAGATCAGTGGGCTAGATACCAATATTCATTACAAATGCAATGATTGTTAGATACCTCTAAAATGAGCAGCTCAAGAAAAATTCTAAATAATTGCAACTTTTACCAGTGATGGAAGGCAGTGTTGCACTCTTTCCACGCACATTCAAATGGCGTCTAGACTTCAGCTCGCCTCCATCAACAACCTCACATTTTACTGAATCAGCAGTCTTTGACTTGACCACAAGGGACATCATTCCTCCTAAAGTATCAAAATTCATTCAAGCTGTTGTTAAATTATAATAAGAAAATAATTGAGCCCTAGCAACTAGGGGTGTCACTGGGTACGATACGGGTCGGGTGAAAGCATGATCATACTCATACCCATTATGACAACAAAAAAACACTTTACCATTACCCGTACCCGATAAGCTAACGAAAAAGAAAAATCTTACCCTTACCATTCTTTTCGAATACAGTACGGGTTGGGTAAACGGATAAAAAGGTGTCATGGACATCCCAATTTGCGCTTTCGGTAAAATATTTTTCAATGCAAAAAAAAGGAAGAAAAAATGAATAATGAATACAACTAATTTGTATTATGGAAATTTGGTAAAGTACAAAACTTTACCATATCATGTATCATCTCCATATAAATATATTTATATATATAATTTTATTTTTAATAATTAACCTATAGGGTAATGGGTAAGAAATGGTCTTTACCCGACCCTTACCCATTATGCTAATGAAAATAAACTTTACCCTTACCCGTACCCAATAAGTTAATGGAAAAAAAACCTCATCCATACCCGTCTTATCGAATATGGTACAGATCGGGTAAATGGATAAAGGGTGCCATTGACACCCCTACAACGTGATTTAACAAAAGAAAAACAGACCAATAACCAAATCTAACCCCAAGACCAGAATCTACAACGTGATTTAACAAAAAAACAAAAGTTAAAAAGAAAAATCATATGCACCTCCAGATCAGTTTCTAATAAGATAACCTAACATGACCAGATGCTGGAACCTGAATAGCTTGAAAACCTAACAGGAGTTGAACTTAACTTGGAACGGCTCAACTAACAAAATAACACCAAAATCCAAGACCCAAGACCTAAAATTGACCTGAACCTAAATGGTCTCACTGAAAAGAACTAACATGAGTTGAGTTTTAATATATCCAAACAAGAAAAATAATAAAGGTGATTTTTTAATTTTCCATTTACCGTCAACAAGGAGCATGTCACCATCTTCTACATCATTGACGAAATCGTCATAATTGACACTGACACATGTGTCAGTGCCAACTCCTCTCTTTATTGTAAAAGTGAATTCTTGGCCAGTCTCGAGATTTATCGGCTCTGGTAAATCACCACTTCTCACCTCTGGCCCCTGATGTAAACAATATAGCATACAGAACAAAATCAAATGAGATTTCCCTCCTCGTTGGAAAGGTAATATTTTATGTACCCGAATCTAAGTTGTGTAATATAAACATAATGAAACACAATAGCCTTAAACTTGTCCTGTATGAACACATGTACTTCTGATGGGTATTTTTGAAGCAGGCAAAATGTATATATTCTTTTTTAGTTTTTCATATCCTAATGTTTGTGTTTGTGCACTACCATGCTTTGTGTGTGGAAGAAGGTTTAACACAGAACAATAGCTGTTCCTAATCCGAGGCATTATCTTCAGATTTCGGCATAAATATTGATTACTCAGAACTTATTTATCTCAATTAACAATACTGTACAAATATATAGACCAAAGGAAAATCTAAAATAGGAAAGAACCGCTATTTCCTAATTACAGTTATTACCTAATTACAGCTATTAATATAATTACTATGATTTCTTTCCTTTAACACTCATCCTCAAGTTGGAGCATATACATCTAGCATGCCCAACTTGTTACATATACTATCAATGTGTGCTTTTCGAAGTAGCTTGATTAGGATATCTACGAGCTGAAGATCTGTTCGAACATGACTCAGTTGGATGTATGGAGGGTGCAAAGTTGTGCCTCTGACAAAATCCCGAACATCTGGTCATGTTTGGTTATCTTATTAGAAACTGATCTGGAGGGTTCGCCATTTCTGATTGGTTGTCAGTGTAATGTCATCAAACCATTGTGGTAAAAAACCTGATTCTTGACAATCTACGTCGATGTGTTTGGTCCGCTAGTGAAAAACCTGATTCTTGACAATGTGCATTGTTGCTTGGTTGTCACAGTGTAATGTCATCAAACCATTGCGGTAAACACCTAGTTCGTTGAGCAAACGCTTAGTCCACACTAACTCCCAGGAAGTGTTTGCCATTGCACGGTATTCTGACTTTGCACTGGATCAAGCCACAACAGTCTGTTTCTTACTCTTTCAGGAAACAAGGTTCCCACCAAAGAAGACACAGACTCCAATAGTGGACCTCCGACTGGTAGGACAGCCTGCCCAATCAACATCGGTGAAGCTTGCTATCCTGTCATGTCCTTGGTCAGAATATACTAGCCCTTTCCCTGGAGATCCCTTGAGATACTTGAGGATCCAAACAGCAGCATCCCAATGTGTAGTGCGAGGGTCCGACATGAACTGACTCACAACACTCACTGAATAAGAAATGTCAGGCCGAGTAACTGTCAAATAATTCAGTTAACCAACCAGTCTTCGGTATCTCTCAAGATCATGTAGTAGCTCTCCATCCTCTGGCATAAGCTTGGTCTCAGGGACCATCGGTGAATCAACAGGTTTGCATCTAAGCAGCCTGCTTTTTGAGAGCATATCCAACAAACATATTTCCTCTGACAGATAAGAAGCTTGCCACGAGACCGAAATACCTCAATGCCGAGAAAGTACTTGAGTTTGCCAAGGTCGGTAATCTGAAATTGCTCGCTCAAGAACTTCAGAGCAGAGATCCCATCGTCATCATCACCAGTTATGATGAGATCATCCACATACGCAACTAGCACTATAGTCTTTCCCTTTTATTCCTGTAGAAAATCGAGTGATCATTGGCACTTCTGGTCATACAGAAATGACTGAGAGCTTGAGATAGACGCCCAAACCAAGCGCGAGGAGATTGCTTGAGACCATACAGGAATTTTCGCAAGCGAAAGACTTTAGATACCTCCTCCTCAAGGATGCCATTGAGAAATGCATTCTTGACATTGAGTTGGTATAGTGGCCAGTGACGAATGGCAGCCAGAGCCATGCAGATGCATACAAATGCCATCTTGTCAACAGGAGAGACGGTCTCATCATAGTCAATGCCATAGGACTGAGAGTAACCTTTGGCAACCAACCGAGATTTAAGTCGGTGAAGAGACCCATCGAAATGAACTTTAACCGTGAAGACCCACTTGCAACCAACTGCTTGTTTACCAGGAGGGAGAGGACAGAAATCCCAAGTCTCATTTTTTCACAGTGACATTTCCCCTTGCATAGCACTAAACCACGCTGGATGTTGCAGAGCTGCCACATTCTTAGGAACAGAGTAACTGTCAAGATGTGTAGTAAAGGCACGATAATCGGTGGATAAGGTTGCATAGGTACAAAAGCGATCTAGGGGATATCTGGTACAGGTGCGTGATCCTTTGCGAAGGGCAATGGGAAGATCATGATCAGAGATATGAGGTGGAGGGCTGAAGGCAGAAATTGATGGACTAGATGATGGAGGTTCAAGAGCTTGTGTAGGGAATTATGCAGATTCGGTGGTTGGGTCAGGTTTAGATTTTGTGGTTGGGTCAGTTTCAGAGTCAATGGTGGGGTCAGGTTCACATTCGGTAGTTGGGTCAGGTTCACCTTCGGTGATTGGGTCAGGAGGTATATGTAATGTCACAGGAGATGCACAAGTTTCGTAATCCTGCATAGTCTGGACAGAGTTAGTACCAACATGGTGTTTCTTAACCCTTCGAGTATATACCTGAGTAATAGCAGGCACAGGAGGTGTCGGTGATCCACCATTCTTAGGAGTTAAAGAAGAACTGATCAGAATATCATGATATTTCATAATAGACAGGGACCGGTGCAGGAGTGGGAGAAGTACCAGACTTAGAATCTAAGTAGTAGAGTACAAACTCTAGAAAAGTAACATCAGATGATATAAAATACCGCCTAAGAGTAGGATTATAACACCGATAACCGTTTTGAGTCCCAGAATAGCCTACAAAGATGCATCGTAGTGATTTGGGATCAAGGTGCAGATGGGTACAGGACATTATATGGTATTGCACTATCAAGTACAGAAGATGGCATGCGATTTATCAGGTAACACGCGGTTAGAATCACATCTGCCCAGAAGCGATGAGGAACATGTTCATGAATCATGATAGTACGAGCCACCTCAAGAATGTGTCTGTTCTTTCGTTCGGCTACTCCATTTTGTTGAGGTGTATAAGCACATGATGATTCGTGGATGATACCATTATCAGTCGTATATTGCACAAATTTATTTGTAAAATATTCTTTTGCATTGTCACTACGAAGAGTTTTAACAGTAGTTTTAAACTGAGTTTTCACATAATAACAAAATGCTGAAAATTTTGCAAAGATTTCTTGTCTAGATTTAATAATAAAAAAGTTGCACGAGAGAAATCATCTACAAAAGTAACAAAATATCAAAATCTGATATAGATTTAACCCGACAAGGACTCCATACATCATAATGTATTTAAGCAAAAATATTGTCAAACCGACTAATGACTCTAGGTGGGTGGGAAGCACGGACATACTTTCCTCGGATATAAGACTCACAAACTAATTCTTTGATAGACTGAAATTCAGGACATATCTTCTTCAAAACCTGGAGAGATGGATACCCCAATTGATAATGAACCTCCTTAGCACTCTTAGTACTCAAGTAAGCCACTCACTGAGGTGAGCTCTCCATGCAATACAGACCTTTGTCCTTACATGCAGTACCAATCAACATGTTCATCCCCAGTTCTTGAAAGATGCATTTAGTTGGAGTGAAAGTAACTGAGCAATATAGTTGTTCTGCTATTTTGCTTACAGACATAAGGTTTTCAGGAAAGGAAGAGACATATAAGACAGATGATAAGGGCATATTTTGTGAAATCTGAATGGATCCAATTCCTTCAATATTACAGGTTTGAACCATTGGCTATTTAGACAGGTGGTTGTGATAAATCTTGACAGTATACTTTTGTTACCAGTCATATGGCCATATGGTCTTGACGCTACAAAACAGTTGGAAATCATATCTGAGTAAGCTAAAGTAGCCCTCAGAATTTGTGTCTGAGAGGTCATGTCGGCACGAGTGAAGCCCAACTGCTCAAGTCGCTGAACAATTGTAGCAACTTCATCTAAATTGGAGCGTTCGCAGGGTGATTGATCGACAGGGGCCACCTGAGCACGAGGAAGGAGTGGAGAACCCTTAGGGCGCTTCGGGCAGTCCCACTTCATGTGACCCCACTCCTTGCAATAATGACACTGCACATTCTTCGAGCACCTAATATCTGGATCAATCTCCATTTGAATCTGGAGTCAGAGAATGGTGTGAGAGAGCGGTCTTTGTGTGGTCAGATCGGATAACACAACTTGCGAGTCAGATTGAAAACAGCATGGGCTGATCGGAGCTACAATAACCGCACAAATGAACAATGCCCTTAAGTACGGCAGATGAACAATGCGCTCAAATGCAGAGGAACAATGTGCTACAGTACGGTAGATGAACAGTGTAGCGCTAGGTTTTGGTCCGGGAGCGGCGGCTAGGTTTCGGTCAGGGCTCTAATATCATGAAGTGGAAATTGAAAATTTCTATTTATCTCAATTAACAATACTTTACAAATATATAGACCAAAGGAAAATCTAAAATAGGAAAGAACCGCTATTTCCTAATTATTCTTGTTACCTAATTACAGCTATTATTATAATTACTATGATTTCTTTCCTTTAACACATACTAAAATCTTAAAGACAAGAGAAAAGAATCTAGCCACAAAAAACTTGGGTAAACTGCCCTTAGTGTACCTTTTGGTCCCAGAAGTTGTTTCCCCTTTTATAGACAGGGAAAATTTATATCAGTATACATTTTTTACTTGTTTAATATGTTAGCAGTGCTTGGACAATTTCTTATTTTCCTTTTTTTTTTTGCGTCAGCCCTCATCAATTCACTAAACATGAATAAAAATTAGCATAATCAGTAAGAAGTACAAACTAAGTAAGGCATAAGATAAAACCTTAGTATCAAGCATAATTGCGATGACATTATCCTTTGTCTGGGCATTATACTCCTTGACCAGGTCAATGACCTTCTGGTGGGAGGCGTGGTCCCCATGGGACATGTTGAGGCGGGCCACATTCATGCCAGCCTCAGCAAGTTGCCAGATCATTTCCTTAGTATTAGTTGAGGGGCCAATGGTGCAAACTATCTTTGTCTTGCGCCTCACATTTGGCTTTGAAAAGACACCATTGTTGAAAGTTGTCCCCAGCTGTTGGATTGTTTTCAAGTGCTGGAAATTCTCTTCCTCCTGGTAAAAAAATATTAGTTAACTTTAAAATTCGCTAAATTAATTGTTTTGAAACCTTATCCAATTCCAAAGTGTAATGCAAATGCTGATTCAATTTTAAAAAGGAAGAATCCAAATCTATTATAGCCGTCGTCAGAAAGACAGAAGCAACTACAAAATTCATACTAGTACCGCAACTATCACTCAATTTGAAGAATTAACTTATGAACTGAAACCACTGGTCTTCTTCTACCAACTTTACAGTATATAAAGCTTGCTAAATCTGTATGGCCTGAACTGACAGTTTGACACCAATCCAAAATGCAATGAACCGAAACAAAGAAGAAGAAAAAAAATAAGCAACCTTGATGGAATCCTCGGGCGACACGGGAACAACCTCAGTTTCAGCCGGAGGTGGCTTGCTGATAACCGCCTCAACTCGCAAAGCACGGGCATTGGCTCTACACCTCCGCCACCCCTTCTCGGCGTAAGATCTCGCCGGGAACTTCTTCAAAGAACCAACCCCTCTTCTCTGAGCAACAGATGCGGTGCTCAGACCAGAGAGAAACGCTGTGTCCGCCACCACGTGTGCCATCTCCCTCGCTTGAGATTAGATAAAAAAACTCGCGATGTAGCTTACAAAAGGAGATCGAGAGGTTAGCTTAGCGGCGAGTTTGAGTGCTCCTCGTTCGTATCGAACAGGAGAGGTTTTTCTCTCGCTCGCTGTCTCACTGCCCTCGAACTCTCCGTCTGCTTAAACCTACTACGATAAGTGTCATTACGTAATTAGATATTCGTCTTTCATTTAATCACGCAATTGCCACCAGCTGCCGACATTTTTATTAATATCCAAAGTTTAATATAAATTAATATTTATGCTCAGATTCTCGGGTTTTCGCCAAAAATGCCTAAGCTGACTACAAAATGGCCGGCTTACGCTCCCCCGTAAGCCGGCCATTTTGTGGCCGGTTTACTCGATTTTTTTTTTAGAGACACTATGAAAAGCAAAATAATAAAATCTAACACTGAAAAATCGAATTTTCTGTTTAAATTATTTGTTAGATTACTTCTTTTGATTTATAATTAGCATATTTATACTAAAATACACTAGATTACTTGAAATTATGTTGAATTACACTATATTACAATAAATTATGTTGAATTACACTAAATTACGTTAAATTACAATAACTTCGCTAATTATGTTGAAATACGGTAAATTACGTTAAACTACACAAAATTACGCTAAAGTAGACCGATTTTGTATCATCTTTCATGAATCATAAAAAATAGTAAAAAAATTCGAAAAATAGTAAAAAATTGTATTCTACAAGTTTATTCTGTAAAAAATTTACTGAGCTACTTAGATTTAATAATAGAAATAAAAATCTTAATCGAAAACTTCAACTCAAGTTTTGAGGTTCTTTCCTTAGTTTTTTTGGCAATTCTAAATTTTGAAATACAATATAGCTGGCACGGACGCATGCATATTTTTGCAAGCTTTCCGAAAAGTGGTCCATTGCTGAAATCGGACACTCGAGCGCCGTTTTATGACCGTTTGAAGTTTCGTCGTCATTTTTCGCATTTTCAGTGAAGATATAGTCTCTATTCATATGTATTTTAGCATAATTTACTATATTTTAGCGTAATGTAATATAATTTAGTGTAATTTAAATTAATATAGTGTAAATAAATATAATTTCAAGTAATTTAGCGTATTTTAGTATAAATATGCTAATTATATATATCTAACAATTAATTTAAAAAAAATTCGAATTTTCAGTGTTAGATTTCATTATTTTGCTCTTCATAGTGTCTCTAAAAAAAAATCGAGTAAGCCGGGTGGCCGGCTTGGACATTTTTGACAAAAACTCGAGAATCTGAACATAAATATTAATTTATATTAAACTTTGGATATTAATAAAAATCTCGGCACCAGCTGGCGAGAAAATTTTAAGATCTATATGCTGTGCGCCTGTATGCTAGTGGAACCATTGGCGGTCTTACGTGTATTCGGGTACATCTAAAATAAATCCCACGTAAGAGCGGTGCGTACCGTAAATTCTCTTGTCAGTTAGACAACTTTTTTTCTTTCGATAACAAATTAGACAACTTGATTCCGAATTCATATCCTCTGCATTAACTCAAATTTTGAGTTAAGATCTGAACCGTCCTATTGAGATTCGCACTAATATTAAAGTGTATGTGCATTATAGGAGTGGACAGGATTGGTCCGAGTTCTGATCGTACGGTTCATAAATTAACTCAAACGGTGCGTTAATGCAGAGGATACGTATTCCTTGATTCCTGCCTTAATGTGTTCTGTACGGATTTGTACGACAGGCACCATGTGTAGATCTGCTTTAGAGAAGAGGTCATAAGTGGCTCTACGTTGAGTCGAGATATATTCAATCGCGACCGTCTAAAGATCCACCGTATCATTAGGTAATATTCTGTAGTGTTTGATTGATGTTTAAAATTAAGAAATTTTTAATTATTTATAATTTAGGTGAAAGGCTAAATTAAAGTTATGACTTGAGTTAATTTTTTATTGATTGAAATTTGTGACTTAATAACATATCACTGGACCTCTCCATTTATATAGCACACTTGAGATGTTAGAATAGGATTTCATTCTTCTGTTTCCAGAGAATACCAGTTTTCCGTTTAGCATTGTTTTCATGCACACCTCACTAGTTTTGTTTTTAGTACAGCAATGCATGTAAACACTCACGCCTATTAATAGGCTTGTAATCCTTCTTCTTCAGTAATACAAAACATACAAATTACAAATCAAATACACTTTATCAAAACTTGTTTATGGTATCAGAGCATTGAATGGCCGCCGCCGATAACACTACCACAACTCCTCCTCCGCCACCACCACCATTACTACCCGCACCTACTCCCCCTCCTGTTATTCCTCTCAACTTTCCTATTGCCACCAAATTAAACCACACTAACTTCCTCACTTGAAAATCCCAGATCCTTCCAATCATCCATGGATTCAACCTTTCCCGATTCCTTGAAGATCCTGGACCAGACCGCACCTTGCGCACAGACACCGGCCAAATCATTATTAACCCCGATTTCCACCATTGGGACTGTCAAGATCAAATGTTACTAGGCTGGATCAGATCCTCCCTCACCGAAACCATTCAAGGTCAGGTTGCTTCCTGCCTTACCTCCGCCGCCCTTTGGTCAGCACTCAAACAGTCTTACTCAGCATCCTCCCGCGCCCGTCTCAATGACCTTCGCCGCCAGATCCAGTCCAGCACCAAAGGCACTGCTTCCTGCCTCGATTACCTCAACCGTATGCGGAGTCTTGCTGACGAACTTGCCTTTATCGGTCAGCCTATCAGCAAAGATGACCTCGTTTCAGCCTTGCTCAATGGTCTCGGCCCCGACTACACACCTTTCGTCATCTCAGTCACTACCTCCAGCGTCGGCCGAGATCAGCCATTCACCTTCTCCGATCTGCACAGTATGCTCTTTAGTTTTGAGAAACTCATCCAAGGTCAGACCCATTCTCCCAACTCACTCTCTTCTGTTGACTCGCCGCAAGCATTTCTTGCTCGGCCTAAAACTGGTTACTCCCAAAACCGACCCGGTTATACTCAAACCCGACCCGGTTACCAGCCTCCTAAACCCGTTAACCCTCCAGGCTTTTTCCAATACCCACCTACCCGGTTTCCTGGAAACAACCAATATGCTCCAAGGCCGAACTACACAGCCCAAAATTCTGGTTACCACATGCAAATTGCCCCAAACCACCAGCTGACAACACCCCTAAAACACAATGCCAAATTTGTTCAAAGTTCGGTCATGTAGCAAAGGCTTGCTATTTTCGTTATGAGGCCGATCCATCCTACCAAGGCAGACCTCCAACTTACCAAGCCTATGTTGCCAATCCCAATAGCTCCGCCTCTACCTCTTCCGAATGGATTTTGGATTCGGGTGCTACAAACCATGTCACGCATGACCTCAACAATCTCTCCTTCTTTTTCAACTATGATGGCAATGACATGCTCCAAATAGGAAATGGTGCGGGTTTACCAATTCTCCACATTGGTTCTTCTAAACTCTCTTTTTCTACTCATTCTCTTTCTCTTACTAATATTCTACATGTTCCTAAATTCTCTAAAAACCTTCTTAGTATCTCTCAACTCATATTGGATAACCCTCAACTAACTATTGAATTCTCTAATTGTTTTTGTTATTTCAAGGACCACCTCACCAAGACCACCATTCTCCAAATCCCATGCACTAATGGCCTCTTCTCATTTTCCTCTCCTTCTACACCTCCTCAAGCTCTTCTAGGTGTTCGTGCTTCTGCTGATACTTGGCACGCACGATTCGGTCATCCCTCACCCACCACTACTCTACATTTACTTCAAAATGCCAATTTACCTTGTAATTCGCAAAAATTGAGTACTTGTCATGATTGTTGTTTGGCAAAATCGCATAAATTGCCTTTTAAACCTTCTCTTTCCACCACTTCTTCTCCTCTTGAAATAATACATTCCGATGTTTGGGGACCTTCTCCCATAAACTCTTTCAATGGCTATCGATTTTATGTTATTTTTGTTGATGATTTTTCTCGCTTCACATGGATCTTTTTTATGAAACATAAGAGTGAAGTTCCTTATTTGTTCTCATGTTTCAAAGCACAAGCCGAAAACTTGCTCCAAACCACAATCAAAACCTTACGCACCGATGGAGGTACCGAATACATGCCTATTACCAAACAATTCCCTCACCTTATCCACCAAACCACATGCCCTTATACCCCCGAACAAAATGGCCTCGCCGAACGAAAACATCGCCACATAATCGAACTTGCCTTAGCCATTATGTCCCATGCTTCTCTCCCCTCTCTTTATTGGGATGAAGTTTGCTCGAGCATTGTTTACCTTATAAATCGACTCCCTACCCAAACCGGCTTCATACCATACACAAAACTCTTCAACAAAGACCCCGATTACTCTTTCCTTAAAGTCATTGGATGCCAATGCTTCCCTTACACCCGACACTATAACTCCAATAAACTCGAATTACGATCCCTACCTTGCTTATTCCTTGGATACGCCACTACCCAAAAAGGCTACCGATGCCTTCACTTGCCCACTAACAAAATCTATATCTCTCGTCATGTGCAATTCGATGAAACAAATTTTCCCTATAAAAATCAGCAAGCTTCGGCCTCCACTCCCTCTTCTGCCGACAACCTGTCTTCTCCTAAAGCCTCGGCCCAGCACCCTCTTTATTTTTTCAACCCATTTACCACTTCTCAACAGCCCCTTTTACATAATTCACCACCTCAGCCCACTACTATTCCCAGGCCCCCACTTTCTACTTTCCTTAACAGGCCGCAAGCACCCCAGCCCAATACCACCAGCCCATCTACACCTCCTACCGACCCAACTCCTTCTATGCCATTACTGCTGCCTCAGCCCATTCCCCACCCGATACCTCTATTAATTCCACACCCGAAACCATATCACCTGACAGCACCCCACCTCTCGGCTCCCAGCCAGCACCTCTCACACAGCCCACCCTTGCTCATTCCACTCACTCTATGACCACCCGCACTCGTGAGAATACTCGCCGTACTCAGATCTTCCTCGACCACATCGCCTTCTCCACTTCTCTTGAAACTGAACCCTCCTCTTTTCTTCAAGCCAATTCAAAACCTGAATGGCGTCATGCCATGGCTACCGAGATGAATGCCCTTGCTCTCAACAAAACTTGGACATTGGTTCCTCTACCACCAAATCATCAACCCGTTGGTTGCAAATGGGTCTACCGCATCAAAAGACGTGCCGATGGTTCCATTGAGCGCTACAAGGCTCGTTTGGTCGCCAAAGGCTATCACCAAATTGAAGGTATTGACTACTTTGACACCTTTAGCCCTGTGGTACGCCCAACTACCATTCGACTCATTCTTTCCATTGCAGTTTCTTCCAATTGGCCTATACGACAACTAGATGTGCACAATGCCTTTCTCAATGGTGATCTAACCGAACAAGTCTTTATGACTCAACCACCTGGTTTCATTGACCCTGACCATCCTGATCATGTGTGCCTCTTGACCAAAGCACTTTATGGTCTCAAACAATCTTCTCGTGCTTGGTTCACCAAACTTAGTTCTGTCATACTCACCCTTGGTTTTCAAGCCTCCAACTATGACCCTTCTCTCTTTACCTCCCACTCTCGAGATCACACCACCATGATTTTGATTTATGTCGATGATATCTTGATCACGGGTAGCAACCCCTCCCACATCCAACAGTGCATCACTCACCTCCAAGAAGCCTTCTCTCTCAAAGACCTTGGCCCGCTTAGCTATTTCCTTGGTATTGAAGTGCACTCTATTGACCAGGGGATCCACCTCACCCAAACCAAATACCTCAATGAGCTCCTTGTTCGCACCAACATGCATACATCCAAACTATGCCCCACTCCCATAGCATCCACCTCCACTCTCTCTCAGGGGGATAGTTCACCATTTGAAAATCCTCACCTCTACCGCAGCATTGTTGGTGCCCTTCAATACGCCACCATTACCCGCCCCGACCTCTCTTTTGCCGTCAACAAGGTTTCTCAGTTCATGCATGCCCCTACCGTCAACCATTGGTCCACCGTCAAGCGCATTCTACGATACATCCGCGGCACTCTCACTCATGGTACCACCTTCTTTTCCACCTCTACACATACCCTTCATGCTTATAGCGATGCCGATTGGGCTGGCTCGCTCGACGATCGCCGATCGACTTCGGGTTTTTGCATATACCTTGGCCGCAACCTCATCTCTTGGAGTGCCAAAAAGCAACCGACCTTTTTCCGCTCCAGCACCGAAGCCGAATACCGTAGCCTCGCTATTACCTGTACCGAGATACTATGGCTCCAATACCTTCTTCAGGAACTCAACATCCCGCTTACCTCTCCACCCACTTTATGGTGTGACAACCTTGGTGCCACCTTGCCGCTAACCCTATGTTTCATGCCCGCACGAAACACGTCGAAATTGATTACCATTTCGTTCGTGAGCGTGTGGCTTCCAAAGAATTAGCCGTACGTTTTCTTTGCTCCAATGACCAACTTGCTGATATCATGACTAAACCATTACCTACTTCACGGTTTCTTCTTCTCAAATCCAAGCTCACTGTGACTGATGTCACACCGGCTTGAGGGGGGCATAATAACATATCACTGGACCTCTCCATTTATATAGCACACTTGAGATGTTAGAATAGGATTTCATTCTTCTGTTTCCAGATTCTTCTATTTCCAGAGAATACCAGTTTTCCGTTTAGCATTGTTTTCATGCACACCTCACTAGTTTTGTTTTTAGTAAAGCAATGCATGTAAACACTCACGCCTATTAATAGGCTTGTAATCCTTCTTCTTCAGTAATACAAAACATACAAATTACAAATCAAATACACTTTATCAAAACTTGTTTATGACTTGAATTAATTTTTTGTCTTTTTACATACAGTCTTTATTAGAAATAAATTTAAAAATAGAATGACCTGGTTAAAAAAAACATTACAAAATATGAAAATAAATCGACATCTTAATTAAAAATTGCAAGGTATCAACGCATAACTTACAAATAAATTTACAATCGAATTGAAATAAGAACTAGCAGTACGTTAATTTATATTTAAAAAAATAACAGTACATTGACTGTACCTTTGTCCTTTGCCAGCATGAACAGAACAAAAGAGAAACTGCTTATACTCGTTGCCGATAACACGAGGAAATTAAGAGAATAAAAAATATTAACCATAACAAAAAGATAATTTGTGTTCACAAAATAATTCATAATATCATAAATTAATTTATAAAAATATAGTTTGTTTACATCCGACATTTTTATTAATATCCAAAGTTAATTAGAAATTAATATTTATGTCCAGAATTCTCGACTTTCGCCAAAAATGCCCAAACCGGCCATAAAATGGCCGGTTTGCTCTTTTTTTTTATAGACACTATGAAGAGCAAAATAATGAAATTTAACACTGAAAATTTAAATTTTTTGTTTAAATTATTTGTTAGATTACTTCTTTTGATTTATAATTAGCATATTTATACTAAAATACACTAAATTACTTAAAATTATGTTGAATTACACTATATTACAATAAATTATGTTGAATTACACTAAATTATGTTAAATAAAGCTAAATTACAATAACTTCTCTAATTATGCTGAAATACGATAAATTACGCTAAAGTAGACCGATTTTGTGTCATCCTTCATGAATCATAAAAAATAGAAAAAAAAATCAGAAAATAGTAAAAATTGGTATTCTACAAGTTTAGTATGTAACTAATTTACTGAGCTACTTAGATTGAATAATAGAAATAAAAATCTTAATCGGAAACTTCAACTCAAGTTTTGAGGCTCTTCCCTTAGTTTTTTGGCAATTTTGAATTTTGTAATCTGGCATACTGGCACAGACGAATGCGTCTTTTCACAAGCTTTCTGAAAAGTGGTCATTTGCTGAAATCGGACACTCGAGCGTCGTTTTATGACCGTTTGAAGTTTCATCGTCGTTTTTTGTCTTTTCAGTGAAGATATCGTCCCTATTCATATGTAATTTAGTGTAATTTACCATATTTTAGCGTAATGAAATGTAATTTAGTGTAATTTAATTTAATATAGTGTAATTCAACATAATTTCAAGTAATTTAGCATATTTTAATATAAATATGCTAATTATATATTAAAAGAAATAATCTAACAAATAATTTAAACAAAAAAATTCAAATTTTCAGTGTTATATTTCATTATCTTGCTCTTCATAGTGTCTTTGAGGAAAAAAAAAAAAGGAAGCCAACCATAAAAAGGCCGGCTTCCGGGGAGAAAAAACAGACCATTTTATGATCGGTTTGGGCATTTTTGGCGAAAGTCATAAATTTTGGGCATAAATTAATTTCTAATTAACTTTGGATATTAATAAAAATGTCGGCTCAAAAGATGATGGAGTGGTAAAATATATCGAGAGAAAATTGGAATCACACAAGTTAGGTTTAGAGGTGAACTAAACTCAAACAACATAGAGATGCGGCTTAAGTTTAGTCCGCCTCTAAGTTTAATTATTATGTGTTTGTTGGCTTAACTAAGATTTAAACCTCTTATTCAAGGGTTTAGGCATCCACCAAAATACCACCTCACGTAATAAGTATAAGCATTAATCACATAAATACTTACAAAAAGTTACAATACCTTTATTAATTATCTTCTTCATGTCTTCACTTCTTAATTTTTTACGTAAGTCCGTACATTGAGTCGAGATCTATTCAACCGCGACCGTATAAAAATCTATCATATCTTTTGAAAGGCTCTCGAGGAAAATAAATATTTTTTAGAGGTCATCAGTCATTTTTATATAATTTTTAATAAATAATAGTATTGAAAATAGATATCTAATCCGTATCTAAAAAATAAAAGTGGATACGAATATGGTTTTACTGTATCTGATCCGTTTGCACCCCTACTTATACATGACATTGATCAACCATAGGAAATTTTGGTTCCTGATCTATAAAAATAGAAAGATGACAGCACACTTTTGTAATGAAACGTAAATAACATGACATGTCACACACACACACATATAGAGGTCGGTTAATATCAAAACGTTTGTTCCTAGGCCGTAGAACAAACGCTTTGGTTTTTATATTTTAAAGTTCAAATAGTCGATTCAAACCGTTCAATATTCAATTTATATTAAAATGTGCTTGGAGATCAAATTTTACATTTTTTAATTTTTTTTACTATTTATTAAGTCAATTTTAAAATTGTTGTTTTCAATGATCCAGAAATTTTTCACTGTTTATTAAAATTAGCGATTTTAAAACTGACTTAATAAATAGTAAAAAAAATTCAAAAAATATAAAATTTGGTCTCCAAGCACATTTTAATATAGAGATTACATCTAACAGTTTAATTCGACCGTTTGGACTTTGAAAATCAGAAAACTAATTGGTTGCACCACGGCTCCGGAACAAACGTTTTGATATTAGCCAACCTCAGTATATATGAACTTTTATATTTTAAAAAAATTATATATTTATGACATATCAATTCAACAAATATGGTGGAACCAAACAAAATAACCGCTCGTTCATAAAAATATATGATAAAAGAGGAGGGTTCAAATGCCTCTACCATGCCTCTATTTTTAAAAACTTTAATAACTCAAAGTTTAAAACTTAAAAGTCAAAATAAAACCGTTGGATATGATCTACATCATTTTATCTATGTGCTCATAAAAAATTATCACATTTCGATTTTGTTTTTAAGTGAATCAATAAGTTGAAAAATCAACGTCTAGAAATTATACACATTAGTACATTTTTTACAAGCTCTTGATGACAACTAAAACAAAATTGAAATGTCATAATTTTTTACACGTGTATAGATAAAATGATGTAGATCATATCCAACGGTTTTATTTTGACTTTTAAGTTTTAAATTTTGAGTTATTAAAGTTTTTAAAAATGGAGGCATGAAAAATGGAGGCATTTGAACCCTCCTCATGATAAAAACATATTGGAGGAAAATCAATATTTTTACAATCCAGTTTTTTTACGCACATAACTAGCAATTTAGAATCTGAGAAAATTGCATAAAAATTCTGTTAAAAGGGAAAGATTTCTTTTCAGGATACATTTCAAGATCCCAGGACTCTCTTCACACTGGACTAGAAAATTTCAAGATCTTAAGATATTGAAATATATGTTCAATATGTATTTCAAGATTGCACCGTTTTTCTTAACACTAAACTAGTAAAAAAAAACACAAGTATGGAATAAACGCTCTCCAAACTTCCGATCAAGTAAAGCAATAGACTTCGACGGTGTTTCTCTCCACATCCTCTCGTGTTTTTAGAGGTCATTGCTCATTCTAGGTGATTAAACGATTTGAAAAATTGTCTTTTATATATTAAAACACAGTGAACAGACAAACAATTAACGAATCAATGAAATAATTATCTCTTTTATTTATTTGTCAGTCTATTTTCTTTTATTAAGAGCATTAGTTAATTTTAGTTATTCCAACGTTTTGCATAACTTTAACTTGAAAATCTACATATTTTACGAACTTTAGTCGTGCCGAAAGTTGAATTGTGACAAAATGTTGCAAATTTGCATTTGATCACACGTGAAAATTTACAATGACGGTTTGCATTTACAATTAAGACAAAGTTGAATTGTGACAAAATATTGCAAATTTTGGAGAGTGTCCCGTGTATGAGTTCACATTACCGATCATTATATTCTTCGTTCTCACTGCAAATGTAATTGTATGTTCAAATTCTGTATGAGAGATCTGTCTGAGTATTAGTCCAGCTAAATTATTTTTATTTTAAAGATCATATCCATATTTAATTTAAATGGGCAGTTACAATTGTTTTGTAATAACCCAGCTGAATTACTTGACCATCACTTCTACTCGCAAATAAAATAAAAAAAATGCAAATGTTGCTCAAGTTCTCAAATATCAAATAGAATGGATGTCTTATACATCGCATGCGCAGAATATAATTTCTGGCAAATTCAATCTGATTCGAGCAATGTACGAGCTGATATAATTTAAGTGGAAATCCACATCGTTGAACCGCATTTGCAACCTGTTCCAAAAAATAATTCGAGTCTTTGATAAATACTTAGTTAATAATTACGCTTCGAATATTATTAATTAAGCGTGACAAATCTCATTTATTGAAAATCCAATAAATTAGATTAAACTAATTAGTTCGAAATTACATTATGGACCTCATCTAGAGCACCCTTTACATTAATTGAAGTTTTGTGCATTTCGCATATTAATTCATCGCAACCATTAATACAATTCACAAGTATACCTTAAAATTGCCGAAATTTTGTTTTCATACAATCTTAAAAAAAAATAATAAATCAATTAACAAAAATTCTAAAAAATTTCAGTGAAATTTTCATTTCATCTACAGTTTAAAATTGCGGACACAAATTAGATACCGATTCTTTTTTTTTTCTCAGCCCTTAGTACAAATTGGATTAATTAAAATCTTGTTCACGTGACCAATAATGCAGCAATAATTATAGTGAATGAATGAAGTAATTTATTTGATTTTTTTCGTACACGTGTCATGAAATGATATAAGGAATTTGGTTAACCCTATTTATTTGATTGAAATGATTATATTGTACACGTGTATGTAAAACACGTATTCTTACATACAAATTTGGCCGTAGACAATCGAAGAAAAAGAAATTGGTCCGACATTTAATTTTGATCGTAGTTTAAAACTGTAGATATGGTGAAAATGGAATTTTTACGAAATTGTGGTTATTTGTTTTTTTTTCTTAATTAGAAAAAAATTTCGGTTAAAATTGCTAACTATAAGGCGAATTGTGCAAATTGAAATTGAATCAGATCAAAGTTTAAACCAAAATGCTGCATATTAGAGTTTTTAATTAATTTGGCCGCGAATAAAGACTTATAGTACGAAGAAATGATACTTTATCATCACGCTACATATTTTATTTACTAGTGCAAATAATATCATTTCTCGGAAATAAAACTAAAGCTAACTTTATTCATGAAATAAGTTTTGCAATTAATATAGCTGTCATGGAGTAATTGAAATTAATTTCATTCTTTAGTTTCAGAAGTCCTAAATCCATGCAATTAATTAGCAATTGTTTTTGATATGATTACAGTGAATTTAATTGGTTGTGAGAGAGTGAAAGTGGAGATTAAAGCTTTCAATATTTACAATTACACTACATCAACGAAAGTGAAATTAAAAGTACCAACAAAGATTTTGAAAGTGTCAACTAGAATTTTGCGATTCAATTTACAAGTCTATAGAGATACTTTAATCTAACGAATACGAGAATCATTTAAACCATGTCCAATATGTTAATCAGAACTTTTGATTTGTACCCGTCCAAATGTCGCTAAAGACCATCAGACGATCCAGATCTAATCAGACATATTTTATTACGTTAGGTGATATGAAATTCGTCTCAGACTATCAGACAATATCTTTGGGTTGGACCGGGCAATTACTGCGAGACTCGAAACCGGCCCATTAACACCCGCAGACAGCCCATCATACATCTCGTCTGATTTGCGTTCAAAAGTCTTCTAACCGGGGCCCAAACTTATATCTATCCAACTGGGAAAATACCCGTAGGCCGTAGCCATTCGCCTATTCCCTCGTTTGTCCCGAGTCCGCATCCTCTGCATTCACGCACCGTTTGAGGTTAGCTCTGGACCGTTCGATCAGCGTCCGGGACAATTCGGCTCACCTGTAATGCACCACCTTAAAGATTCGTGCTAATATGCACCGAACGGATCGCATCTAAACTCAAACGGTGCGTTAATGCAGATGATATGAATTCATTTGTCACCGGGTTGCAAAGGTAAATAGCGCCTAGTGGCGGGAAAAGGAGAAGGGAAACCGCGCAAGGGCGGGAAAGAGGAAAGAGCAACTCTCGATCTATAGGTTCCCAAATTGCAATCTCCAAATCTCAACTGATACCTCCATTTCCCAAATCATTTCTTCGTTCTCTCTTTCTCTAATCCAAAATTTTTCGAATCAAACTTTACTCGCAAAATCCTAGCTAGAAAATGGATTCGGATAGGCTTTCCAGCATCTGTGCGGGGCTTGGTATCGCCGACGAAGACGACAATGGCGCCGTCATAGGATACACCAAGGGGGAGTACTGTTTAGGTCAGATTTCAAAGCCTCTGCATTTTTTTTTGCCATTTTGCGCGGTAATTGATGGTAATTGATTTTACGGCGAGGGGTTTCAAATTTATGTTCACAATTCAATGTAATACGGTTTTTGTGATTATTCTTGACATCAATCTTGATCCTAATTCTAACACTAGTAAGTACATTTAAGATTTTTGATCTGTAAAGACGTACCTTTTGTTGTCTCAGATAACCTGAAGGATCTGCAGAGGTATCTGAGGCGAGACAACCCCCAGAAGAGAGATGTGTTCAAGCAGATCTGTAAATGGAACACCGTTTCTCGTGATCTAATACCGCTTATCGAGTCATATCAAAGCGACCGCAATTTGGTCATCACTGCTGGTAAATTCTCCCATTTGTCTTTCTTTTGCTAAGATTTTCACTTGCTTTGGGAACTTCATACATGTTATTAATACATATACCAAAGAGTAAGGATTGTAAAGTACCGCACACTTCCACCAGTACTTGAAAAAAAAAAAAAAAACTGTAGTACTGTTCTGAAAAAAATATGTATGGTCAATCTAGCATGACTTATTTTGAATAATATTTAAGTTTGCCTAAGATCGGATGAAATTTAGACTGAATTGAAGTACAGTCAAAACAGTCACATGATTCATTTATTTTAGCATTGAGCAAGCTCACTTGTGGTTTCATCAAGTTTATAGAAAAGGTTGTGATTTGAAGGGTTGGGATCCATTAGCAATGGGTTAAATTGACAATCTTAAAAATATATTTTAAATCAATAAAAATTGAATATAGAAAAAAGTTTACACACATGCTGTTGGCTTTATAGATTGCCTGTGAATCAAGTTTCATCCAATATAAGTATCATTTAATGTTTTATCAAAGGATGTAAATATAGAGGGCTACAAATTTCAATCATTTTATGAATGATAAAAATTGCATCAAGTTCCATCATTTTTCAATGGATCCCAACCCTTCAAGTGAAGCTCAGTTATACAAATTGTTGCTCAGGGCTAAAATTTACTTTTGAAAATACGTACATGTAAGTTAACAACCTGCTTAGTTTGCAAGCTTTCATACATTATTGATGACTCTGTGTGATTTGATAAGAAGTGACGAAGACTTTATGCTAAATTTGGAAACCTTTCCTGAACAACAGTTAAGATTTTGGTGTTCCTTACACTGCCAGTGGACCCCACTTCTTATGACATAGCACAGCAGATAGAATATCTTTGGGACTTAAAAGCTGTCATGACAAGGAATGTAATGGTAGCTGTTATTGTCTCTCTTCTTGAAGATCCTCTGGATCATCTGGAAAGGTAAATTTACATTTTTAGTCCTATGCGTCTTGCCAAACTTAGTTTGATTTTTTTGGGTTGCTGATACTTTTAGGATCATCTACATTTTTCATTGGTTTCTGTGTGCTGAATTGAGGTTCATGTGGCAGCAGGATTAGGGTTTTATTTGCCTTAGCCACGAATTAAGGACAAAATGACTAGTTAAATCAATGTTATCAGAACCGGACCGGACATCGACCCGGTAAAGCTTCGGTTTGACGGCTCACTGGTCGGACCGATAGATCAACTGGTTTAACCGCTGGTTTTTTAAATACTTGCATATCTGTAAGATATAAGTATTATTATAAATAATTATGTTTTATGTAATAAAAATTCCAATATACATATTAAACAATGTACTACAAAAGTAAATTTAAATATTACAAATAATATTTTTTATTGGAAAATAATATATTTATTTTAGCACAAATGTAGAACTTATTCTTAGAATTAGTAAAATAAAATATCATAGAATACTTTTTTTTCATCAAAGAAATTTTATAGTTTTATACTTCATATTAAAATTGAATAACTACATAGAAATTCTTTATTTTTTGTGTTCAAACGAACCTCTAATGATCCATATTAGAATTATAATATTTTGTTTTCTGTTTAAACAAAATAATATTGTAATAAATGTTAGATTATTCTCAAACACATAATTATTTACTAAAGTATGTTACAAAACATAAATGAATACACAGAATTGACCACAGAATAATACATATTAGATTCCACTTTTTCTCCTAAAAGTTACTTCTTTTTTTCCTCAAAAGCTGCACCTTTCTTTTCAAAATTGGGAATAGATGGCTGGACACAAAACCAATACAAAACCGGTTTGTTTTGGTTTAGTACTCTGGTTTTTTTATAAAATCGGCCGGTTTAACTAAATATATCCGGTTCTATTGCTTGTCCGATTTTAATAGCGAACCAAACCGTAAACCTGTCCGGTCCGGTTCTGATAACAGTGAGTTAAATCACTTCTTACCCTGTATGGCACTGTACCAACCACCAACATTGATCTATTGTACTTTCTTACATTGATTAATACAGTACAAGAGAGTTTGATAGGTACACTTGGTCTCCATAGACTCGCACAAAATGAGGAATATCTATTCTCTTAGAACTGATATGACAACATATTCTGCTACACCAGAACAAACTTGCATTGAAGCCAATCACCTCAAGCAATAAATTTAATTCAACAAAAGAACACTTGTCTCTTATTTATCTCATTTTGTAAATCCAAACCAGCAATGCATTCACAGAAGAAGACTGGAAGCTGGTCCAGTTAGTTCTTACTCTGTTTCGCAACCTTCTGGCCATAAGAGAAATAACATCACAACAAAAGGTCTGTGGCTCAACCGCACAACTGCTTCAACTTGCCGATACATTTTTGGAGCTTATGTTCCAAGAGAATGTCATGGATGTAATTTTAGTGCTGACTCAGCATGTCGAGGAAGACTGTGGTTTTATCAGGCAGGACAAACTGCTACTTCTGGAAATATTTTATTATATCTTTCTCGGCCGGGACCCAGAAGTAGTTGCCAAATCTTTCAAAAAAGGATCCCAGGTATTTTTGCACAAAGCCTTGTCTTTCAATTTTCGCACAAGAAGCCTCTGTTAATATCTGAGATAACTTTGATGTTGAAGACAAGGACTTGAGATTAATTTCTTTCTTGAACTAAATTTGTAAGAGAACTCTGTTGAAAGCATTTGCATTCCAAAAATATGTCCTTTTAGTTAGTTTCAAAATGTATCCTATAGTATCGTGACTGACAAAATTCAAAACCAAGTTTTCTTCTCTAAAGATACTACATCTGGATAATTGCTTATTTATCAAAGTTAACTTTTTCAGGATGGAGAACTAAGTGCGTCTGTTGATTCATTGATTTCAATTATGGAAGAAGAATCTAAAAAAAGAAGGGCTGTTGTTCAAAGCAACTTGGACCATAGTGGCACATTTTCTCGCATCTTTATGGTATTGCTCTAAAAATAGAAGTAAAAGTAAATAGAGGTGATAAAAGATGTTTTTTTTTTTAAATATAAAATGATTTTGCTTTTATCTTCTCAAAATATTTGGCACTGAATCCTTTGTACCAAAAAAATAAATGCAAAAGTTGGCCTATTTATTTATATAATTGGTCTATGGCTGATACATTACTGGTAACATAATGCTTCCCAAGCAATAAATCTTTGGTAAGTTTTGATCGACTCAAATGTAGATCACAAATTCTTTAGGTTAGATTGTCCTTTCTTTATTGTTCACTCGTTCCTAACAAAAATGATTCCGAACCTTGGGCTGTTTCCTTTATTTATGTTGCTTTTATTTTTTTTGTATCAGGATGGATCAAAGACATTGCATAAATGCTACCCTGCTTCTGGGCCTGGAGACATGCTGTTGAAAGTGCACAATGTTCAAAGGGGTCCACAAAAGAGGATTGCATGGGACCATCAGAATCTTATCACACCAAAGGAGAACCTTTTAGAACATCTAAGGAATTTTCTTGAACAGTTCTTATCAGGAGGATATAATGGTACATATGCTTTTCTAACATTTACCAAATTGTGCTGTAAATAGTTGGTACAGTTACCTGAATGTACTGGTCAAGTTCAGTACCTACCAGCCAACTTCTGCATAACTATGTAATTGCCAGCCAATACCACAATAAACCAGCTGTACTGAACAGATAGTGTACCACTTGCTCTGCTCTGACCTGATTCCATTGCACTTGCTGTACAGAAGATTCCATTGCACTTGCTCTGACCTGATTTTTATTTTTCATGTTTTGCCAATCAGTTCTGATGCAGTCGATACGCAAAGATATAAGGAAAGAACACCCCTCTATTCAGAATTCTGACATCATAACATTTTTTCAAGTTGTTCAGTTTGTACTGGCTTTTCAATACCATCATATCTCCGTTTCCAAGGTGAAGACCAGACTGATATTATTCATTATTTCTTTTCCCTTTTTATCGTTCGTTTCTGTTTATGTTATTTTGTCTTTCTTTTAGTTTTGTTTATCACTTGAGTAATTGATCACTCAACAGAGCTTTGTAGAGGACATCTTTTTGTCTTTCCAATGGAGAGGCCCAATTGATCTATGTATTTTGTAGACCATTGGGGTGGACTTAATTAAAAATATAACACTTTGCACATCTTAGAACAAATTTCTAATACTATGGTTTGTACCGTATCCCAATTATAATGAGCCATCATTCATACATCATTAATTGCATTCAAAAGTAGTACCAATCCTGGGAAGAACCAAGATTCTCTAACTGACCTTTCTTCATGTCTTTTTTTTCCATTCTTTATTCATTCTCTTCTAATCCAGAAAATATTTTTATTTATCTGAATTGTCTTATCTGGTATGCAACATATCTCAAGTTCCCTTTTAATTTGGCTTCAACCAAAATTATTTGTCAGAAAGCTTGTGAGACGGAGTCTCTGTCAGAAGCTTTGCATAACCAAGAAGATAGTGCAAATTTCAAAGGGGATATATGCGGACCTGTGGCTGAAACGATAAATGAGGAGATGTTCAACCTGGTAATTTATAGGTGGCGTGAGACTTTTGAAGGCTTAAAACAAACTAATGACTACAAAACCCTATCAGCAGCTGGATCTCTAATGAAGAACATGGTTAGTACAAGCGGTGGTTATGTACCTGGCCTGGATTAGGATTGGATTTTTATTTTTGTTAAACCAAATTACTCGAATTCCCAATTAGCAATGATGTTTATTCAAATTTTTGAAGACATATAATGCAAAGTCAACTCTGACAAAACGTAGGATCCATACTGTCAGATGTGGTCTGTAACCCAATTTTATGCTCACAACTGGTCAATGAGTCCAAAAATGTTGACCTAAATAAAGTTTTGAAATAATGATGCTGAACAAACTGATCACTAGCCCTGTTTAATAGTGTAGTTGAAGTGGAATACAAATCTGGTTTTTGCCTGTTTTCTTTTTCCTCATGTTTACTTGTTTGTTTTTGAGTCTGGTGGATTGGTTTACTTCCTCTTTGTTTTTTTTGCAAGGGTAATCAAAACTTTTTAAGCCTACAAGGAGTTGCTTACAGCAAACCTTATTCTTAAGACATTATGATGTTCTGTTATGTAATCTCTCTCTTTATGCTGTGTAGATCTTCATGATAGATCTGGTTTTGAAGTTGCTTCCTGAAAGTTCCGGAGATACTCAAACAGCTCGAGTGCTTCTATACAAATTGTTTTATGACCAGACAGATCAAGGACTAACTCAGTTCCTCTTAAACCTCTTTCGATCATTCAACATGCATAAGCAACCTAAAAGGTTTCTTTACAATCATTTCTTTCATTGTTGCTTGCATTATGTATTAAATTTAGAGTTTATCCTGGTTGGGTTCTGTGTTTTGATTTGTGTTGCTTTATTGCCGTTGACAGATGAAGATAAGAGTTTAGTCCAGTAGTATACCAGGCATAAGCTAAAATTCTGTGTAATTACTGTGTTCTCGTCTGTTATTCTGATTTTCTACTTTCACATATTTCAGTGATCTTTCTGATCTGCTGGAAATTATACATGTAATCTTTAGGCTAATGGAGAGGCTTCAAGCACGCGGCTCATTAAGAGTATGAGATTGTAAACTAAACTTCATTTATTACTTTTGCAAGTTACCGAGCATATATAATATAGATATGTTGATTACCCTAATAAAAGTTTCTATAATCAAAATGTGGCATAAAATTGTATTAAAAGGTTCTTATTTATTATATCAGGTAGCCAAAAAAGCCCGAAGAATCCGAAAAAAGAAGGCAGCAAAGCATAGCCCTGAGGTGATTCAAAACACAGAAACAGATGACACGGCGGCTATACCTGATCCAGCAAAGCAATCCACTGAGGTGATGCAAAACCCAGAAACAGATGACATGGTGGCTATACCTGATCCAGCAAAGCAATCCACTGAGGTGATGCAAAACACAGAAACAGATGACATGGTGGCTATACCTGATCCAGCAAAGCAATCCACTGAGGTGATGCAAAACACAGAAACAGATGACATGGCAGCTATACCCGATCCATCTGTGGTCTCCAATGAACCCTGTAAAACCTCTTCTGATCAGGCAGCTGAAGATCTGCAAATTAATTGTGATGCAACTCTTAGGCCCATGGATCCACCGGAGCAAACAAATCCTGATCTGGTGGTTGGCAATGATCAGGGAACATCAGGATCTTCAAGTGATGATGATGATGAGTTGCCGGCCACTAGTGAGGTTGACTTTAATGTATCACGTTTGGTGGCTAGTTTTTTGAACAATACTGTTGTGCATAACCTGTGTTGGTTGTTAAAACATTATAAAACCAATTCAGTTAGAACGAACCACTATATCTTGTGCATGCTAAGGAGGATATGTGATGACCTAGGGATGGCTCCGATGCTTTATCAGGTACATTAGTCTTTTCTTTCTCTGGAGAAGTCTAAAACCCTAAACCCTAAACTACTATATCTTGTGCATGCAAAAAAGAAGGGACAGTTTCTGTATATCCCAACAAAATCTTAGATTATAATATGCCCTAAAGGGATATCTTGCGTACCCCTGCCAAACAAAGGAACTATCATCTATAAATCTACAGATGTTCTACGCCTCCATTTTGTGGGTGTATGGTTAAATTTGGAAAGAAGAATGAGGGGAGGGACATAGTGATAGTTCCTAGTGTCATAGCTTCATAGTGTAGATGAGGAAATTCTTAATTTGTATTCGTATATATAAGATTCAATGTTTCAGACATGCACCATGCATTGAATTTCTTTAAACCATTTGTAAAATGCTTTACAGCTCTCTCTCCTCACCATATTCTACACAATTCTCGCTGATCAGAAGTCATCTCGATCTAGGGAGCACCCAAACATAATCCATTTTCTCACCAAGCTTGTCAGAGATATGATGAAATTAATGAAGAAACAACCTCTGCTTTTTGTTGACATTCTCTTTTGGAAGACAAGAAAAGAGTGTCATTGCATCAGTGCTGATGCCCTCATGTCTGACATGGCTGGTCTGAAAATGGACATAAATGCCCTTAATGGCAATGACAAGGGCTTTCCTAAAAGCATTGCAGATTCACTTGGAGATGATGAAGCTGATGTGGTGGTACCACATTATTCTGAGAACCAGAGGTAGGTATTAGCGAAATTGTGATTTGTTAGAAGCTTGTATCTGCCATAACTACTGTATTAAACAACCGTATCTGGTGGATATTTGATGAACTAAAGGAAAAATGTGAGAAATTCTCAATGCAGAGATCACCAAAAGTACAAAAGATTTTATGCACTTGGAGTTGCCTTTTATATTACATTAAACAAGCATCAGCAATCTGCTTGAATGCATCAGCATGGGGCTCGTATAAGACCTAAACTTGGACCATATAAGTACTTTTTTGTTCCTTTGAATGAATAGTAATGATTGTAACTTTTGATCTACAGGGAAGAATTCTCCGATACATTTGATGAAGATAACTTGCCGCAAACTGAGCAAAGTACAAAGAAAAGGAAGCAGGCCAGATCTCTCTTTAATGAAGAAACTGATGATGATAACAGGTTAGTTACAACCATAACTATCTCTAATTTAACATTTGTGTTTTTTCTCTTTGGTAGACTTGACTGATTTTCTTTTTCGCTGCAGTGCCCCAGTTTCAGCTGATGACAATAGTATAAAAGTTGCCAAGAGGCGGAGGAGTTCAGTTTTCACCCCAGAGCAAGAGAATATGTTAAGGAATCTGTTTGAGAAGTAAGCAAATATAACGCCTCTTTATTTTTCTTAGAAAACAAAGAAGATCATTACAGAGGCATTCATATTACACTACATGTTATTGTGTTGATAGCTTAAGTTCAACATTCACATTTTTGGTTTATGCCATTTGGATTCTTAAGCAATGCGACATTGTGCAATAAAATGGAGCTCACAAATTGAGTCATTCGAAAGAAAGAAAAATTGTCAAAAAGAGTGAAAGAAAGCTAATTTAGGAGAGAATTCTCAATATAGGGTTTGCTTCCAAATTGTTGAGGGACAGTGAGTACTGTTGAATCTTAAGTACACAACACTTTTTGATACCAAAATTAGAACCTTTTAAGCCAAGATGGAAAATGTATCATGTTTTTAAAAGCATAATTTATTCAAAAAAGGAAGAAGCAATAGAACTCTCTACCTCATGCTGACTTTTAAGTGTTATTTTGCTCATTCCAGGCACAAGGATGACCGCGCATGTTGCCGCATAATTGCTGGTGCATTAGATCCTGATAACAAAATATCTTCAGCCCAAGTGTCTCGCAAGCTTAAACATCTTGGTCTAAGAAGCAATGTCAGAAAAAGGAACACAACAGAGAAATCAGATCCGCAGCTTTCTTCTACTGATGATGAAAGTTTACAAACACTTGTAAATAGGTAATTGTTCTACTACCATTTCTGTTCATTGAGGTTTTGACTTGAATTTTGTGCCCATGGTTTAAATATAAATTGATCTGATGGATGTGTATCAGTCGATGTTGTGTACCAGTTATTTTTGTTGAGTAACTCTCTTTTTAACAAGTCTGAGTTCTTTTGATTTTTTTTTACTGAAAATTATTAATTTTATCTTCAGACGCAAAAGAGAGAAGGTGAGGTCGGTAGAAAAGGATTTTTTGCCTGAAAAATCTCAACAAGAGGAAGCAAACGAAGGGCTTCATTCTGACAATGACACATTGGCTTCCCTTTCAAGGTATGTCATTTTAGTATAACGTATACTAGGTAAGATATTTGTGCATGTCAGATAAACTTCTTGTAGTTTAACATATAAATATGTTTTATGCAAGTTTTTTGTGGAAGTTTATTTCTGTTCATTGAGGTTTTGACTTGAATTGTGTGCCTGTGGTTTAAAAATAAATTGATCTGATGGATGTGTGACAGTTGATGCTGTGTATTGCCACTTTGCCAGTTCTGTTTGTTGAGTAATTCTCTTTTTACCAAATCTGAGTTCTTTTGATTTTTTTTTTTTTTACTGAAATCATTAATTTTAGCCTCAGACGCAAAAGAGAGAAAGGAAGCTCATTAGACAAGGATTCTTCGCCTGAAAAATTTCAACAAGAGGAAGCAAAAGAGGGGCTTCATTCTGACAATGACACTTTGGCTTCCCTTTCAAGGTATGCCATTTTTATATGACGTCTACTAAGTAAGATATTTATGCATGTCAGATAAATTACTTGTAGTTGAGCATATAAATATGTTTTATGCAAGTTTTTTGTGGAAGTTTATTTCTGTACATGGTCCTTTTTTATCCAAGAGGTCATATATTCATTCCTTTTCCTGTCATAGCAAAGTAGAGAAAATTGTTTCTCTTATGTCTTTATGGTATATATGAATAAATCAGTTTGGGTGGATTCTGATTCAATTCAGGTTTTAATAATGTGTTAAGCTATTGCCATGGACGTGTTAAGCTTTTTTAATCTCAAAAATATTGTTAGAGTTGGTATTTTAATGCGCATGCATGCTTCAACAACCGATTGATGGGTTACATCTATTTATCGTATGTATATGATTTTTTTTTAAGGCTAAAGAAGAAAAGCAAGTTAGACGTGACGAGGAAATCTTCTCTTGAGTATTCATTTGCTGAGAAAGAATCTTACACTGCAGAAGACACCACTCATGAGTAAGTATATAACAATTTTCAAATCAATATTTCTCTTTGAATTTAGGAAATATTATGCATGTCCTCATCAAGGGTGAAAACTAGAGAAAACACATGCATCTTTAGCATCTGATTTTGCAGTACAAAAATTGTTTGAATCTATTCAAGGTATAGTCATTAAAATTTCTTTTGACCAATCTATATAAAATTTTATAATTAATCTTTTGTTCAAAACATCTCTTTTATTGTTACTGTGCATCAGCTCATCCAATGCATTGGAAACTTAAATGAACCTAAATCTAGATTATTTTCAAATAACATCTGAATAAATCTATTAATTAATCTTCCTATTTGCAGGGATTTTGACAGTCCAGAGCTTTTGGATGATGACATAGAGTCAGAACCAGATAATGCTGGTAATACATACAGGAGCAAAGATTCTAACATAGAATCATTACAAGATTCTGATAATGGAGCCGACAATGTGGCCCCGAGAAATATCGGGTCAAAGAGAAGCCTCAAGTTGATTTTTGATGATGATGATGATTAAGGCATATGCACATTAAGAGCTTCTATTTTGAGTGTATATATATTGAGACGCTCTTTTATGATGAAGATGACTAAGGTCTATGGCATATTTTGATCATTGATTGTAAAAATTATCACCTAGGTCATAAGACTAGAATTGCACTGTTCAACTTTTAACCAAAGAGTTATCTTTATTTCTTAGTTCTCAAGTCTTAACTAGTCTATGACAGCCGGGACTTGTAACAAATCGCTCTGTTGCAAGATATTTCTTAGTTCTTAAGTTGTAAGTGATATATTTTACTTGATCGAAGGAAAGCTGAGCTTATACAGAGACGGACCCAATAATCATTCTCCACGAATGCATTCCAACACCTTATAAACCTTTTGTGCACCTTATAATGTAGAATCGCAGGACCCTGCTATTTCAAATTGAACAGTTAATTTTTTAAAATGCACGAATCTCAAAAGAGATAAACAGTTTGATTTAGAATAGCAGGATCCTGATTCTTTGGAATCACAGCAGATTTATTTCCATAATGTACATCATAAACTTTCTACCCATCTTGTAATGTATGCTTGACTATTGTATATTGCCCATCTCTTTATTTAGTTTAGATATAATTAATAACAACTATCATGTAATTTAATCAGGTTAAAATATATTTTAACAGTGTCTTGAACTTTGTAATTTATTTTTTGAATTTCTAAAATGCACACTCGAGTATCATAGAATGCATATTTGTTAATTGTGTATCGTATACTTGTCACTTCTAATTTTTATACTCATTATTCAAATCACTCAATAAGTATATAATTGACTATTGCATAATGTACACTTAGCTATTGCACATTACATATTTATAAATTTCTTTGAAGAAAAGTTAGTAAAAAGAATTAGAAAATAGTTAGGGATAAGAAATTGGAGAGTAAATATAATATTTTTAAAATAAAATAAAGCAAGTTGAAAATTAATCTTTGGTCAAGTGTTAAGATAATTACTGTGTATGAGAGGTCATATTTTCAAAATTTAATTAAACCTCTTGCTTTTCTAAAAAAAAAGAGGCTACTGTCCGTTTCATTTCATTTGATACCAAAATTAAACCTCTTGTAATGTGTGAAGTTGAAAAACAAAAAAGAAAATCAAGTCCGTTAAGATGCACTTGATGGGCCGAGACGGTGAGACCAGATTATCTCAAAGTAGTGGGGTTTAACGAGTAGTTTTTGTTTGGATAAATATATTTAACCGATATTACCTAAAATAAATCAATAATATCATCAAGTCAGGATGGCGGAGTGGTCTAACGCGCCAGACTCAAGTTCTGGTCCTCGTAAGAGGGCGTGGGTTCAAATCCCACTTCTGACATTTTCAATTTTCGATTTTACATTGTGAGTGGGTCCCAATTTCAGCCTCTCCGACTCCGTTTTCTCTCGAACTTTCAGCGCGCGCTTCCTCTCCGGCTCCGTTCTCTCTCCATCTCGCACCACCGATCGATACAGAGAAGAAACCCTCAATTCGACCACTCTGTCTCCGCGTAGCTCGCGACCAGTCGCCTTTTCTCCCTCTCCGCCTCGATCGATCTGACTATGTCGCCTCACGCCTCCTCACAATCGCCCTCGATCTTCCCTAACTTCTCTCTGATTTTGAATCGCGCAAGGTTCCATGAACAGGTAAGCTTTCAAGGAATTTGTTTCAAGCGCTAAGTCAATGTCATTGATGATTTTCTTGGGTAATAACACTACTTGGTGATTGTTACTATCAACTCACACTTCTTTGCAAAAGTTTTATTTCAGTTTCTCTTTTTTACCTTTTTCGGGTGGAATCTTTCTAAAAATTGCATCACTATTTATTGATCAATAATTATTTTCAACATTTCTGAAGTATTAGTAGGCTATTTAGGAAATTGAGACATAAGATTCAGTTTTAGTACAATCTGAAGTTCACTTTTTGGATTTTCTTTTCCTTTTGTTAGCCTCCTTGAAATATCACTGGTTAAGTTTAATGCTTTTACTGGTAACATTTCATTAATGGAACCAGGGGCGGAACTAGAAAATTTTGATAGGGGTGGCTCAAAATTAAAATGCACAATTATGGTGAGGGAAATTTGAACCCAAACCTCTCAAACCACAAAATAGGTCTTTAACCACTAAACCACAACTAAATATTTGTTATTTATTGAGGGTGGCTAGACTATATAAAAAGTTTAAAAAAGATAAAATTCAATTAAATTCCTATACATATAACTAAAATTTTGAAATCATAGGGGTGGCTTAGCGACACAAACTTTCTCCTGTCAACAATTGATTCTCTCATGAAACATCAGCGATGAGACTTTATGCTTAACAAGTCTATACTGAACAGGTCTATGTTAAACTGGGTTAAACATATCTTTTAGAACTAACTGAAGTTTTTCGAATTGGTGGAAGAAATGGCATACACAAACTTTTTTTTATTTACAAAAAAAAGAAACACAAATTAATTTCTTCAGTGACAATTCTCTTTTCAACAGAGAGAGAGAACCAGAAATACAACCTGTCTCAATTGACTGCCAGATAGTCAATTGCTGTTTGTGTCATTGACAACATCCTTACTTTTTGAAAATGATTAATTGCATCCATAAATCATTTTCAGAGTGATAATTAGTGGAATCAACAGCTCTTTTAAGATTAATAATGATAGACTTCTTATCTATACTAAGGTTCTTTATATTCCTGAAGCTAATTGATCATTATAATATGCATCAGCATGATTTGACCTGCAAATTGCAATTTATTTCATCTTCCTATGATTTTGTTATGCAGGTCTTCTCTCAACACAAGTGGCCTGAGTCATTAGAGAGATTTTATTTATAGGAGTACGCTGATGATAGTTTCTCTTTCCTAAAATGTCTACTGTTTAAGTCAAATATGTTTCTCTTATTTCTTATTAGTTCATTTTAAAAAGGGTCTTCTTCAGTAGGAACTTCAGTTAATACAGATTTTCTGGCGGGCTTCTCTGCGGCTGAGGTACTAATCTTTCTAATCAATATTTGTTCATCTCACCCATAACTGCTCAAAGAGATGGCTCCTTGAGACCTGTGTTTTAATCCGAGTTTTATTCTTCTACAAAGAGAAGGTTAAAAGTTGAATTATGGCTTGGTACTCCTTGATTTTTGGATTGATGCAAAAATTAAGTTGGTTGTTTCTTTTAACGAGACATTTCATTATATCATTTAGCCGAACTTGGGTCTGTATCAGTGGGGCTGCTGGAGGGTCGAGCTAGAGCTTTGAAACCCTTAAAAAATTATCTGCTATGATTAAATGGCAGATAAATGTAATAAAGTGAAGTTGAGAGACTTGATTTATTTGGCTAAATCACAGTACCGATATCTGTTTTTCCTGTTAGAGGGGAACTCTTCTTTTTACTTATCAGATTGGAGTTTTGTTGTAAGAGTTAAATATTGCCAAATAGGAGAATTAGAAATATATGTTCTGAATAGATGAAAACTAGAGTGTATCCAAAACAGCTATACAACTATGCAACTTATTAGCAAACAATGCAAGGAGGTGCGGAGTACACATAATGAAACAGCAGAACAGGTCTCATGTTCAAGACTAGGCATTGGTGGTATGATCAGCAACAATTACTTCGAGTGGTCATCATCAGAACCAGTGCGAGATTTACAAGCATAGAAGGAAATAGAGAAGCTTGAAAATCTGTAATTTTTTGGTTATTTAGGATCTATCTCTTTTGCCTAGTTTTTATTTTTTAGAGACTTTTAATTATATGGTGGAGCTTTTTATTTTTCATCAAGTATGTACCAGTAAACATTGATTATAATATAAATCACCTACGTGTTTCAAATAATAAAAAAAAGGGGAAATTGGGTCCATGCCACTCCAAAATGGTGAATTTAGAAAAATGCCACTCCAAAATTTTCTTTTTTGCTAAATACCACTCCAAATCACATTTATTAAGAAAATTGCCACAAATAACAAATTAATGTATAATTTTAAATTAACAATTTACAGTTATAGTGAACTGACCGAAATAGCCTTCATCTTCAAAATTTCTTTTTCTCTTCTAAAATTTCTTCATCTTCAAAATGTCTGCATCTGACTTATCATCTCACATCTATGGTTGATAACCTTGCTCGCCTCCTCTCCGTGGCACTGTCCCCCTTGCTCGCCTCCTCTCCGCCGTTGATAACCTTGCCCGCCAACCCTAAACCCTCTTCTCCGCTCTCCTCTCCGTTCGCCTCCACCTTCGGCCCGCCACTTGCGACTGGGGTGGCTGCGACTGGGAGGAGAGGCTCGATGGAAGAGAGGAGAGGCTCGCCGGGTGAGGAGACAGAGAGGAGACGGGTTGGTTTTACACCATTTCTATTGATCGGATCGGACCCATTAACCCTTACTGTGAGGGGCATTTTTGGAATATACGAAAATACTATTCAAAATACAACATATTCTATTTATTTTTTTATTACAAATGTATAATAATTTGTTAATTGTGGCAATTTTCTTAATAAATGTGATTTGGAGTGGCATTTAGCAAAACATAAATTTTGGAGGAGGAGGGTTCCAATGCACCCTCTTTTGGTGCACCTAACGTGCACCCAAAACTCATATCTTCATTTTTAAAGTTCAAATAGTCGATTCGAACCTTCCAACGTGTTCTTCATATTAAAATGTGCTTGGAGACCAAATTTTACATTTTTTGGAAATTTTTTACTATTTTTTCAGAATTTTTGATTAAACTAAACAATAATTTAAAATTCAGCAAAGTGATGATTTTCAAAAATTCTGAAAAAATAGTAAAAAATTCAAAAAATGTAAAATTTGGTCTCCAAGCACATTTTAATATGAAGAACACGTTGGAAGGTTCGAATCAACTATTTGAACTTTGAAAATGAAAATATGAGTTTTGGGTGCACGTTAGGTGCACCAAAAGAGGGTGCATTGGAACCCTCCTCATTTTGGAGTGGCATATTTCTAAATTCACCATTTTGAGGTGGCATGGATCCAATTTCTCCTAAAAAAAACTATGTAACTTATTTAACTTTTGTTGTACAGTTTTTATTACATCTCTACAAAACGTTTTAATTTTCGTTATGCATATAAAAACATTTTATACACTTTTCTCTCCACCTCGAAAAAAATTACTGTAAGTATGCAAGGTCTGTCTAGTTTGGATTTGTTGCTAAAGGCAACATTTTCCAAATTTTTTTTATAGCATAAAAATAACTAAATACATGAGATGCATTATTTATGGAAATCAAATTTCTATTCCCACAAAAAAATGATCTTTTGAATATGAATCTAGTTCAGAGATAACATAACGTAAAACATTTTTTTTTACATTGTGGTGTTGCATGTTTGGATTTGTTGCTAAAGGCAACTTTTTCCGAATTTTGTTGATGGCATGAAAAAATTAAATACATGAGATTCATTATTTATGGACATCAAATTTCTATTCCCACCAAAAAAAAGTGATCTTCCTTTGAATTTGAATCTAGTTCAGATATAACATAAAGCAAAGTATTTTTTTATATAGTCCGTTAAGATGTGTAAAATTTGTAATAGCTGTCAGTATTTGATATTCAAATCTTGATTTATCACGATGTTTTAAATTTTATGAAGAACTGTTAATGACTAGCTCAAAGAGAGGTATAACACGAGAGGTATATCCTTGCTAAATTGGAGTACTTGTTGTATATCAAAGAGGAACTGGGGCGAGGGATATCCGACATTGAATTACATAATATAGCTCTGTTAATTAGATGGTGGTGGCGATTATATCATGCTGAAGAAGAGTTGTGGGCTCAAACTGTGACTACTTTGAATTCAAGAAACCCAGGTACCGGCAAACCTAAGATATGGAGGTTAGATGGCTCCTTTTAGAAAATTTTGTGCAAATTGCAACTTTTATTCCAATGGAGCATCTATTGACAAGTAGGTGATCGAAGGACCTTTTGGTAGGGATGGCAGGGCGATTGTCAATTACCTAGCAGACCACCTTTACCCCTTATGTCACTAAGAGAAGCTCTCCCTGTGCTGCAATCAGGTGCTCCTCAAATTCAGATTGACCTGTTGAATCAGCAATATGAAATTATATGGAAATGGAACAGTACCGGGTCTATTCTTCCAAATCCATTTACAATATTCTAAGAGGAGGCAAGATCCTATGGCATTTTTCTGAAGTTTGAACAGCCCAAGTCCCTCCATCAGTACGTATTTTCGGCTACCTGGTACTCCAAAATAAAATTTTGACAAGAGATGAGCTCCAGCATCGCAATATCAATTGCGATGTCAACTGTGTCATGTGCAATTCCCACTACAGGGAAACTACTGCACACCTCCTTTTCACTTGCCCCTATGCACAATTAGTGTGGAATTTCATCGAATCCTCCATCCAAAAGCGATTGCTGGTATGAGATATGGTATCGGAACTGTCGGTACCGGAAATATGGGAGGCGTCTTGGCACGAGATTAAGCGTTTAGGGACAATGCAAAGAAGTGAATGGGTTAACAGAATGTTATGTGCAGGTTGGTGGTTGTGGAGACAGCGAAACGCGGTTGTTCTCAGGGTGAAGTGGATGAGGCCTGAAGTGTTGGGAGGGAAGATTTTACCGAATTTTTTTTTGTTACCACCTAATTAATTCCTAATTAAACAAATACCACTCTAATTAACTTATTTTCAGAGTTACTATCCACGCTTCTCCCGTCCACGCACCAAAATAGGCTGGTGCGCACCGTGGGGAAGGGTGCCATTTGGTGCCCTTCCCCAGAGTGCGCACCAACCCTTTTTTTTGCGTGGCTCTGTTCTGTTTTGTTTTGCAATTTTGAAATTATGAATTTTCTTTTAAGGAAAATAAATTCTGTCTTTTAAGAAAAATAAAATTATAATGCAAATAAAATTCAGCATTCAAAACAAAATTCAGCATTCCAAAACAAAATTCATAATTCAAAAATTTCAAAACAAAAAAAAAAACATAACCACAAAAGAAAAGTAAAGGGTTGGTGCGCACCTTGGAGAAACGTGGGTGGTATCTATGAAAAAAAGTTGATTTGAATGGTATTTATTTAATTAGAAATTAATCCAATGGTAAAAGATTTTACAGGAAGGGGGCTAATGAGCTATGGTTTAACTTTGTTGAAACAGTCCGTGACAGAAACTGGGATGTAATTTCATTATTTATTTTTGTACCCTTTGACACCCTCTGTCAAGAATTAAAAAAAGAAGAAGACTAGCTCACATTATTCTTACTTTTTTTTTATGGAATCTCTCGCCAAGTTGGTGGTTGTTTTAGTGACTAATTTTACATGACTTTACGTATGAAATAATTATTTAATTTGTTGTTGATAGAAAATGAAAGAGAGAGTGTGTAATAAAACCCATTAATTAGAATCATTACTATTTGTATTTCAGATTTTATATACAAAAAAGGATCACTTGACAATCATTTATTTTGATAATTTGATAATTTCAAAAATAAAACTTAATTTAAATTCAACATTATTTTAGGTATGACCTTTATGATGTACATATTGTGTCTACAAAACATGTTGAATTTTGATATATGTTTCGTTGTATTATGAAATTAACAATTCTTGATGAACAATTAAACGATACTTAAATTGCATGAAAATTGATTGTTAGACTATCTATATGTCAAGAAACCCACATATAATTTTTGGCAAATTCTTCTATGGACATAAGGACCTATTTGTAAAATGAGCATATTTTTCATTTTCAAAGTTCAAACAGTCGATCCGACCGTTCAACATTATCTCCATATTAAAATGTACTTGGAGGTCAAATTTTACATTTTTTTTAATTTTTTTACTATTTATTAAGATGGGTACAAAATTCAATGGTCTGAATTTGACTAGTTTTGTACCCATCTTAATAAATAGTAAAAAAATTCAAAAAAATGTAAAATTTGACCTCCAAGTACATTTTAATATGGAGATAATGTTGAACGGTCGGATCGACTATTTGAACTTTGAAAATGAAAATATGTTCATTTTACAAATAGGTCCTTATGTCCATAGAAGCATCCCTCATAATTTTTTTGGGTTTAAATTATGTTTGAATTATTTTAAAAGATTATTATTAATATTGTCAAATTTTGTATACAACTCTGTAGGTGAACACACCTCACTGACTCTTTTTTTTCGAAATTAAAATTTCAATGAATTAGACTCTGAATTTCAATTTAATTTAGGGGGAATTTCATGTATCCCCTCAAAAACCTTGAAATTACATATTTCCCCCTCTAAAATTCATAATATCATATTTACCCTTCTAAAATTTAAAACTCACAAATTTACCCAATTTATTGACCTTTCTATTAAAACTCATTTTAAATTTATAAGTTACCCATTTTACCCTTTGTAATCTGATAGCTAGCTTGCTTTCCCCGTCAAATTATCCCCTTCATTTCTTTAGTTACGTGCCTTCCGTAACTTCCCAGTTGGTTTTTGAACACGGGTGTGGGTCTTTTCCAAAGGCTTTTTATAGGTGACCTGCTTTTCCAATGCCTATTAGCTGATCGCTACTAGTTGTTTCTGACTACTTTGTCTGCCTTGCCTATACAGTTCATTGTTTTTCTTTGCTTGTTGTTTTAGTGTTTTTTCATAGCAGAGAACATTCCGCAGACACCGCTAGGTTTCCAATTGCTTGTACCGCCTCAATCAAACAGCCAGATTTACATCAGTGACAAGCTGGGGATAATAAATTCATGAAAGTTAGATTTCTACTTGAATTAATTAAGTTAGCGCATAAATGAAAATACACATGGTTTCTTAAATAAAAGACTGTGTCAGGAACAAAGGTTTCTTTTTCTCCACCATCCAACCTAGCTCGTCAAGGATGAAAGTCATTCGTTCGATGCTCATTAAATGATAAAAGGTTATCGGGTGTTGGCACTCCCTTGCCTTTTCATATGATATGAGAAGTTATTTCTTCCCTGAGTTGAGTCTGTAGAAGCTAGTGAGGAGTAGATTGACTTTTTACTCGTATTAGCATTGACCCAACTAGGAAAATAGCAGATGGATATATATTCACTTTTGTTTGGTAATTAATGGATCCATCACTATGAAATCAATGAAAAATCTACTTAAAATTTCTATCTATGTGAAGCTCTCCAGGTGAGTCAAATCTATTCTCTCAATTCTTTTCCAAGTGGCAAATGCACATCAACCATTAGCATCAACCTGCCTTGTCGGTTTGTTTTATAGCGACATTCATTATAGTACAAAATAAGTAACATCTCAGGAGTTTGGAGAGTCGAATGGGGTGTTGAATGAGTGACATGAATTGTAGAAGAGAGATAGAGTTTTGAAACAATAATGCTTTGAAATTATTTTTGGTCTTGAGAGAGGGGAGGGAAGATTTTAATCTTTTAATAAAGGGTAAAATGGGTAACTTATAAATTTAAAATGAGTTTTAATAGAAAAGTCAATAGATTGGGTAAATTTGTGAGTTTTTGAGCTTTAGGAGGGTAAATATGATATTATGAATTTCAGAGGGGGAAATACGTAATTTCAAGGTTTTTGAGGGGATACATGAAATTCCCCCTTTAATTTAAAAGCTATTTGAACCGTTCATTTAATTTATTTAACGAACCAAGCATTTTCGTTCCTTTTTTATTTTTCAAACTTATTTTATATGAGGTTAAATTTAGGGGTGTCAACGGATACGATACGGGTCGGGTGCCGGTATTTTCATACACGTACCCGTTATGATAACAAGAACATTTTTTTACTCTTGTCTGTTTTTTCAAATACGATACAGAGCAGATAAACGGATTAAAAAAGTACCATTGACATCTCGATTTATGCTTTCTATAAAAAAATTTAAAATAAGAAAAAAATAATATAATCAATACAACTAATTTGTATTATGAAAATTTAATAAAATACAAAACTTTATTATATCATGTATTATCTTTATACAAATATATATCTATATATGTAATTTTATTTTAAAAATTATCTTGTTAAATAACGGATAAGATAACGAAAAGAAATCATTAACTTACCCGTATCAATAAACTGACGATAAAAAATTCTTATCAGTTCGGATACGGTACGGGTCGGGTAAACGGGTAAAAGGATTGACACCCCTAGTTAAATTATTAAAAATGGTTGAATAATAAATATAAAAAATAATTACTTTTCACCTTTTTATTTGATACAAAATGAACTCCAAAAAAGTTTGGACCACAAAAGCTTGTCGGCTCATCAAATTAACATTTCAATTTTTTTTCTTGAAGCCCGATAGTATTTTAAGTCAATCTAACAAATTCTTTGTCGATTGCTTGTTGTTTATATTCATGTTCCCCACACAAAACTTGTAAAAGTTTCGGTTTTTTTATCTCCCACACAAAAAATCCCTAACAATCCAGAGATATTTCGATTGCTTGTTGTTTATATTCATGTCGTGTTGAATTCGGCTACACTATCTATTGTTGCGATTTATTTTTCATGTTTCCTCCATACAAAGCCATACACATTCTATCAAAACATAGTATAAACCATACTCTTTCCGATGCATGAAAATATCAGCATCTAAGTCATCAGCACAAACAGAGAATGGAAGGAGTCAACTATATATATTCAAGCTTTACCAAGAAAATAACAAAACTACGAGAAAGGACCTAGAGGCAAAAACACATTTATCTACTAAAATTTAGCAGCATTTCAATACCATTCTCTTTTTTCCAACTACATGTCACTTGTCTACTACGAATTAACCATAGCACAAGAGTCATGTAACTGCGATAACAGAATGTGCCACTGTAACTACAATAACAGAATGAGCACAGTGTCACTTATTATCTCTAACATGAAGAGTTAAAACTATTAAAGTTGGTCATAGAAGAGCCTCCTGCCAATCTCAAAGGAGGCAAATGCATCTGCACATGCATACCTAATCTGGGGCATAGTGAGATTCTCGCGGTCCCACTCGCCTGCTCTAATGTGCCTCGGTTTGCTCATGCGCAGCCCCATTACCTCTTTGACAAGTGTTGCTAGCCCTGCACTGCTCAACTCAGGCCGATCCATCTTCTGTGCCGCCAGCTGTCAAAATACAATTTACCAATAAAATCTTCATTTTTAACATGAAACTGAGGGAAACCTTTTTGCCTTGCAAAATAGGGACCCTCAATTGCCCTCAGTATACTGTAGTTACTTAATTGGTCTTTCAAATTGTTTCTACTCAGTGTTGTAGAGCTTTGACAGTGTTTTAGTGTTTTTCGTAATTTGAACCTTAGATCTTATTTTATTTCGATTTTTGGGTTGAAAGTTGGGTCGGTTTTCATAATTACTGCTGCAAACTCGAAGACTCAACAAAAGGGCCACTAAAATGAGGGTGCTGTGTAGAAAACTTAAAAGTAACTATCATTTGTACCCCTGCAAATTTGAAAATTGTAAAATTACTGTGCCCCCTGCCAATCCAAAGGCCAGAAGCACCTAAACAATCCTCAATTCCTCATTTTCTGTTTGTAGAGACTAGACACTAAAATTGTGCACAACAATCCTATAATTTGTAAAGCTGAGAATGTGTATTTGTATAATTCTAGGGGTATCAGGGCATGCATGTTATTTCACTAATTTTGTAGTGATATGAATGGTATTTCTTTAGAGGTGTTCCTCATATATTGTTAGTTTAATTAACGTCCCTATTATAGTTAGTAGTTATCAGGACTATTATCAGATAATAACCTCTATCCTCCTCTGCAAATTATACCAATGCACTAAGCCCAAGCATTAGCAGTATTTGCTAAAATACTGACAAACAATGGGGAAAAGTAGCAGCAGATTTACACTAAGAAAAGAAATTAGGCGATTAAAGACTTTAGTACTAAAATCAAATATTTTAACAGATAAAAAATTCTACGAAAATAGTCAAAGAGCAATCAGTTCATTAACGCACCCCTCTCAGATCTACGGGGTTAGCAACTGTCAGCTCGTAATCGTCCTCTAGCTTAGCCACATCAGCATCGATCCCCACGCCGACAAATCTGAACCGCTCATCCGAGAGAAATTCTGACAACTCATCTGGGATGAAGTCGGCGTGAATGATCTGAAAAATGAGGCACCTGTGATCGACGCAGAGCTGGATTAAGGCGGTAAAGTTGACATCACCGCCTCGCTGGAAGGTTGGGCGCCACTCGAGGTCGAGGCCGATGATGAGGTGGTTCAGTCGGTCCTGGTTGATTTGGCGGGTGGTGACGATCCAGTTGGCAGCGGTTGCGCCAGAGGAGGTGACGGTTGTGAGGATATCGTCGCCGGGAAACGTGACCGTGTAAGTTTCTTCATCGTCGTTCAGGTAAATTCCTGTCGCCATGGCTTGGTAGAGAGAGAGTGTGTTAGTGCTCTGTTTGCTGTCTTCCCCGCTAAAAGTAAAGAAGAGAGACAAGTGGGGTTTTTGTCATGACTCGGAATGAGAATTCATATCTCTAATGTAACATAATATTTCTGTTTATATTCTCACCGTCAGATCAGAATCGGAGCCAATCCGGACCAAGGTGAAATGCACGGGGCCTTTTTTAATATTCGTGCTGATTCTTATTGGACAGTCCTGATGTAAATAGAAATATTCTGTTACCTTAGATATTTGTTTGGAGAAGACGAGAAGTGAGCTCTTTTCGCGAATTACACCCGGTATATTACTACCATATTCACGATTCATGCTCTCAATTATTTGAGTTGGTTACAGAGTCAGAGTCTACGATAGCATTTGTAAAATTTATTACAAATTCATTCAAAGGCTGGTCGTTTTAGCAAATAGGTCCTAATCCTACCATTCATGTGATACATTGATATTTATTAAAGGCATGCAAAATTAAATATGAACAGAACATATTATTACAGTGAATAAATCATACTAACTGAAATTGAGGTAAATTGTAAAGATAAATATAGTTTGAAATTGTTTAAAAGAATAATCCCTCAGTTGCAAAACCCCACAAGTGTTACATTTGACAATTACAAATATTAATCGTAGCACATGCATGTTTTAATAAATTTATGAAAACATTTTTGTGCGAATGCTGAGAATTTAAAGGAAAGGATTAATTAGTTTTCTAATTTTCTGTGCATCTTTTTGGTATGATCTTAGAACCAACCTATCTCTTTCCTAAATCATATTAGCTGAATGCCTGAATTATGAAAGAAATCTTGCATCATCGTAGGTTTCAGCAAAAACTTTCTACAAATTTTAGTCGTTTAAATGTAATATTAGGCAGTTTGAAGGGGCTACATTAGTAAAGGTGCTTTGATATATCAATCCGTTTGTGCATAATACATCTGCATAATTTCTAAGTAGACCGGAATAGGTCCAATGAACATCGGATCTACTTAAAGTTCGACGGACTTTAAGATTCGTGTAGTCTGTATTAATATTTGTGTGTGTCTGCTTCAATTTTTGTGCGTACGGATCTTAAAGTGGATTGGAAGATCTTGGAGACCATCTAACTCAAAAATAAGACAAGATTTATCTAAGGTAATTCGTGAAAAGTCCATTTAAATAAAAATGACTATTTCGCGAAATAAAAATAAGTAAGAACTAGCTCAAAAATAAGACAAGATTTATTTAGACATTTTAGACAAGATTTTTATTCTGTTACCTTAGATATTTATTTACTAGACAAGATTTATTTATCCATTTAAATAAAAATCAAGATGTATCTAATCACATAAAAAGTCCATGACAATTTATAGAGTCCAGATCGAATAAAATGTTTAGAATCTATCTACTAAATACATGCAGTTACAAAAACAAACCACAAAAATCTCCTACCACAATTTATAGAGTCCATGACAATTTACACTACATTAATAATACATATAATAAATCTCCTACCACAATTACCCCATCAGCCAAAAAAACAAACCCCACTTTTCTGATAAATATACCGATTTTTTTAATATCTAACATTAAATAAAAAATAATACAAATATCTAAGTATTCTAAATTTTTTTAAAAATGTCCGGAATGTCAAAAATTTCGGCGGCCGAGAAAAAAATTAGGCTGCCAAATTTTTCAACGGTCGAGTAACATAAATTTTCCACTTGATCTCTTTGATTTTTTTCATTTCTGACTTTTATATTTATGATTTTTTATTTAATTAGAAACTTTTAGGATATTTTTATTTTTTTTAATTAAAATATTAAAAATATTTTATATATTTCTTCAAAAAATGGAATATTATATACTTTGATTTATTAGAAAAACTACAACAAAAACTCGGATCAACATTTTTCAGGCCCGATTTTTTGCAGCTGTAAAAAAAATTAAAATATTTTTTTTATGTGTTACTGGAAAAAAATAAAAATATTCTTGAGTTATTGATTCCGATTCAAAAGTCACTTCTGAGTAAATAAAGAAAATATTGTGGTCCTTCTAATATATTTAAATTCTAAGATATTGTATCTATTTAAAAAAAAATTAAAAAAATCTTTCCATACAAAAATAAGAGAAACTTTTTATTTTTTTAAAAATAGAAGGATCATAATATTTTATGTATTTACCCACACAGAGTTGGAGCAAGGCGACAGGATTATCTCCAGAAGAAAGAAGTGCCATGGAAGCCGGAGGGACACCACTCGAGATCGAACCCAACGATTAGGTTGTTGAGGTCACTGTTGCGGAGAATGCCAGTCACAAACCACAGCGCCGGAGGCGGTAACCTTGGCCTTGATCACCTTGTTCAGGGTGCTCACTTTGTAGGTTGAGTCTGTACAGTCGTAGAAGATCCCCATCTCGCCCTTTATCGATTTAGATTTTTCTCAGAATTGGAGAAAATGCGGAGTAAGGGGAAGCAAAAGGCCGACATTTTTATTAATATCCAAAGTTAATTACAAATTAATAAATATACTCACAGCTCTTGGGGTTTTCGAAAAATGCCCAAACCAGCTAGAATCTGGCCGGTTTTCTCCTCTCCAGAAACTGGCTAGAATCTAGCAGTTTCTTATTTTTTTAGAGACACTATGAAGAGCAAGATAATGAAATCTAACACTGAAAATTTGAATTTTTTGTTTAAATTATTTGTTATATTACTTCTTTTGATGTATAATTAGCATATTTATACTAAAATATGCTAAATTACTTGAAATTATGTTGAATTACACTATATTACATTAAATTACGCTAAATTATGTTAAATTACGCTAAAATACGGTAAATTCCGGTAAATTACATATGAATATGGATGATATCTTTACTGAGAAGGCGAAAAATGACGACGAAACTTCAAACGGCCATAAAACGGCGCTCGAGTGTCCGATTTCAGCAAATGACCACTTTTCAGAAAGCTTGCGAAAATACGCATGCATTAGTGCCTATGATGCCGGATTTCAAAATTCAGAATTGCCAAAAAATAAAGGAAAGAGCCTCAAAACTTGAGTTGAAGTTTCCGATTAAGATTTTCATTTCTATTATTCAATCTAAGTAGCTCAGTAAATTAGTTATATAATGAACTTGTAGAATACTAATTTTTACTATTTTGAATTTTTTTTTACTATTTTTTATGATTTATGAAAGATGGCACAAAATCGGCCTAATTTAGCATAATTTTGCGTAGTTTAGCGTAATTTACCGTATTTCATTATAATTAACGAAATTAGTGTAATTTAGCGTAATTTAATATAATATAGTGTAATCCAACATAATTTCAATTAATATAGTGTATTTTAGTATAAATATGCTAATTATAAATCAAAAGAAAGTAATCTAACAAATAATTTAAAGAAAAAATTCGAATTTTCAGTGTTAATTTCATTATCATGTTCTTCATAGTGTCTCTAAAAAAAAAAAAAAAAAGAAACCGGTCAGATTCTGGCCGGTTTCTGGAGAGGAGGAAACAATCTAGCCGGTTTGGGTATTTTTTTAAAAACCCAGAGATTCTATTTATTAATTTGTAATTAACTTTGGATATTAATAAAAATGTCGGAGCAAAAGGTAACCGGTTTTTGGACAGACAGTGAGAAAGGCGGGAGTATATATGGACTGTATCTATCATATTATCTCAAAATATAATCGAGATTTCTTGCAAGATTTTCCAACTCACAAATCGGATCTGTTTTCCCATTACTAGGTTTCTAATTAAGGAGATATTGTTGAAAATTAATATAAGGAGACAGCAAGACTACCGTAAATTTGTTGAGATCCGCTTCTTACAACATGTAATTCCTTCCAATTCATATTAGGTTTAAGATTGAAGGCATTTATTTTCACAATAATATAACTTATCTGAAAAGAAATTGTAAACTGCTCTTTGTTTAACAAAAAGTTTACCGAGTCAATTGAATCACTCTCTCTAGCTCTAGCTTGATCTTGGAAAACAGCAGCTCCAAGGTCAACGTTTTCATTACTAGAATCTAGCATTCGCACTAAACACATGCATTTACACCACATCAATTAATGCTAAGATGATCTTAGCATGGCAGATCAAAATAGAACATATAATAAATCTCCTAGCACAATATTTGAGCCATCAGCCACAAAAACAAACCAGCTTTTATGAACATGATCTGATAAATACACACGAGGTATTACAGTTCCGGGGTTGCACGATCCAGCTAGGATGCTTACTGTGCAGATCTTTTGCGATAGAAACTACGGATCATATCATGTGAGCCTGTCCATGTGCAAAGATATTTTGGCACAGTCTTTTCGCACATTACAACATCCGATTTCCAGTTGGAGATGGTATTACAAATGTTTGGGATTTGGCGCAACCTAATTTATCAAAGCGTCAACTCAGGAATGTGGTTTGGTTAGAATTCAGATCCAGTGCAGCTGTAATCCAATTTTTGAGTTTTGATCCAAACCGTCCAAGATGCTCTAACACGAATCTTAAAGAACCTGGACCCCACAAATAATACTGGCCCCCTGCGCTACCACCGAACAGGCACCGTACACGTCTAAACTCAAAAATTGGGTTACTTTAGGGGATCCGGACTCGTTTGGTTAGCGGGAGCATGGGCTGATTGGGCTCTTTGGTGGAAGAGGAACATGAGGTTCTTCTCCAATAAGCATAAACCGGAGTCTATATTAATCAATGATACAACTCTCAATGTTATTTTCTGGTTACAGAATGTATAAGTTTATAAACGGAGGATTTGTTGGGCATGGGGGGCTTTATTGCGCTCTCTTGGCAGCAATTAGGGATAGTTAAGTTTATTTTGTTCAAATCCATGATGGCCATTTTGGCTCCACTCTTTTGTAAATAACATTTTTTATATAAATCAATCCAAATGTTGGAACCTTAAAAAAAAAAAGATTTTACAGGCGTGCAAATTTTAATATTGCACTGCTAGAGAGAAACAACTAAATTTATGCAATGATTAAACTTGTCACCTTCTTCCACATAACATAGTATGACAAATAGTTCTGTTGCACATCCTTGTGCTTTATTTTGAATCACATTATTTTCTATACCTTTCAGTATTGAATATTGAATTATTGATATATACTAAATACCAAAAATATTGTTGATAAATACCGGTATAAGTGTAGAGAAAACAAGAAGCAAAGACTAAGATGGTAAAAACAATACAAAACATTTTTTTTTTTCAACAAATTACTCCACTTTTCAAAGAAACAACGTCCACATCCAGATTTTCGTTTTCACAAAACACACAAGCTCAAAAAACCAAATCTTGTGTTTGAATTTTGAAACCCTCACTCTAGAACCATCACACCATCTCATTCAGTCCATTCCACTTCAGAAATCTCCAACATCCAGTCGCCGGGCAACTTCAAACGATGCAAAAGCATTGACAGCAGCATACTCAATTTGCTCTATGGACAGCACGCTACTCGCCCAGTCGCTGGTCCTGACCCACCATGGTTTCTCCATGTGCACCCCCATAATTTCCCTTACCAGATTCTGCAACCCACACTGCCTCATCTCATTCCGGTCCATTTCCATTACTGCAAAGTCCCTTAAATCATAGGCATGTGCTACCTCCAGTTCATACCTGTTTAACCACAGTTAAAAGTTTGAAAAATGATTTAAATACAATTAATATAATAGAACTGATACACATATATTACAGTTAGAGGAACTTAAAACTTTCGCCAAATAGAAGAAAATGAGTTGGAAAGAAATTAAGCATTTTTAAGCGTTTTGACAAAAAATCATATCCTTAAAAAAAAATTGCATCAAGTCATCAAAGTGTAATAAATAATTAAATATAACAAAGCACAAATAATAGCAATTTGCCTACTTCCTCAAAAGCAAAACAAAAGAAGAGTAAATACTATGCCTGATAATCAGATTCCTTAAAAAGGGAGAAACAGAGATTATAACGAGGCAGCATATAGTTTTCCTAACACTCAAATGATGCTAGAAAACAACCGATATAAATAATCAACTCCATTTATAGGTTTAGGACCAGAAGTTAAAATGATTAGATTGAAACTTACTCGCTCTCAAGCTTCTCCAAATCATCTCCAATCCCCACTCCGAAAAATCGAAACCTATCATCCAAGAGAAAATCATCCAACTCTTCAGGGATGTAGTCGCAGTGGATGAGTTGAAAGATGAGGCAACGGCGGCCTACACAGAGTTGGAGCAAGGCGACAGGATTTTCACCATAGGTGCCATGAAAATCGCGGGGACACCACTCGATGTCGAGCCCTACGATTAGGTGGTCTAGGCGACGGCGGTGAATGTGGAGGATGTCGTCGATCCAGTCAGAAACCACTTCGCCGGAGTCAGTAACGGTGGTCTTGATCGCTTCGTCGATGGCGCAGACAATGTAGGTTGAGTCCGTGTAGTCGTACAAGATGCCCATCCGTCTCTCCCTTTTTATCGATCTAAATCTCTCTCAGAAATGGAGAAAATGCAGAGAAGGTGAAGCAAAAGGTATGCCTGAGAGAGAGAGAGAATTTGGACTGTATTCTTGGGAGGAGGGAAGCGTAGTATCCTCCACGGTAACGGACCGCGCAGAATACTCCCTTCCGAACTGAGATTGCTTTGGATACTATAGAATATAAGGAATTTGACTTGAGAAACGTGTCATAATAAATCAGACGACTCAGAACTCATTCTACACAATCCGGTACCGCGTAGGATTTGAATTCGGGAAGTGGAAAGATCTCTGTATTTTTGCATGTATACACCCTATTTTATTTTTTGTTTACAATGTTTAACTGCTTCTCCAAGAAGATTTATCATATTATGTGTACTGGCCCAGACTTTTGTGGATATTCGCCGAGACCCGGACAAAAAACTTTGGTCACTAGTTCGAAGCACGCGCACGCCGGGTGTATTGAACATATTGAGGTACATTATTGTAAAATCTTTTAAATGGGATATGTTAACGAAATTTTTAGTAATATCCAAAAAAAATATTAAATTTGCAAATCTACACCCTATGCAGAGGAATTTCGAAATTTGTCCAAACCGTAATTTTTTTTTGCGATAATTCACTAAAACTACAAAAAAGTTACGATTTTGATTTTGGAATTCCAAAACCGTAAATAGTTTTTGCTGTTTTAAGTTTTGTTTTTTTGTTTTTTAATTAAACATAAATGTTTATAATTTATTTGTTTTTTTTATTAAAATATTAGTAATATTTTATATATTTCATTGAAAATAGATGAATAACTATATAATTTGATTTATTAGAAATACTGTGACAAATAATTCAGATCAATATTTTTCAGGCTGAATTTTTTGCGGCTGTAAGAAAAATTAAAATATTTCTTTGTGTGTTATTGGAAAAAAATAAAATTATTTTGAATCTTAGTTATTGATCTTGGTTCAAAAATCACTTTTAGGTAAATACAGAAAATATTGTGATCCTTTTATTTTCACTGACAAAAGTTTTGTTTGAAAAACTTTTTCTACACATTTTTTTTGTTTTTTCAAAAATAGATGAATCCAAATATTTTATGTATTTACCTAGAAGTAAGTTTTGAACCGGGATCAATAACTCAGATTCAAAATATTTTTATTTTTTTCCCAATAACACACAAAGAAATATTTTAAATTTTCTTACAGCCGTAAAAAATCCGGCCTGAAAAATGTTGATCCGAGTTATTTGTCGCAGTCTTTTTAATAAATCAAATTATATAGTAGTCATCTATTTTGAATGAAATATATAAAAACATTTACGGTTTTGGAATTCCAAAACCAAAACTGCAATTTTTTTTTTGCGGTTTTAGACTGAATTACCGTAGAAAATTTTTGCGGTTTGAACATATTTTGAAATTGAGATGTAGATTCTGAAATTAAATTTTTTTTTTTGAAAATTAATAAAAATTTCGGGATATGTTAAGATGTTTTTTCCTGATGCAAATCGATAAGACAAACTTCCAAGAAAAAAACAGGATAGAAATGGAAGAATCGTATCTTTTGTCCCGCCCTTCAATCTGATTTTTTAAGCCTCAAAAGTTTTTCATACCAAATTTTAGGAATATAATTAAACTTGCCATTATATCATTTAACCGTTTTATTTACTTTTTAATGTTAAAATCTCTAATGACACACTTCGTTAAATGAAGTTTAAAAGCGTTTAAACTATTTGAGCCATAATGAAATTCCGATGTTAAATGCTTTTTAAATATATATTTTTTTAAATTTGTTTCATACAAATTTAACTTAATAAATATTAAAATGAGTATTTGTATGAAAACTATCAAATTCAAAAGTTCTAGCTTATTACTTTTTTTAAGTTAAACCCACAATTTATATTGATATTTAAGTTAATTTTATAAGAAGTGTTCTCTGCACACTAAATTTCAAGGTATTTTTTTAGAAGGAACTCCATCCGTCTAATAAACACAGGGTGCGGAACTTGTCCAAAGGGCTTTGGACCATCTTCATCCAAAGGCCAATAGTGACCGTCTGATATCTGTTGCTACTAATCATTATAAACTGTAATTTAATTGCCCTTTAATAAAGCAATAAAGTCTTTCCATATTCTCAAAGCATTATAAATCCAACGCGCAAAATGTTTTTAAAATCTTCATTTACCCAAAAAGTGAAGATCTTCATTACCTTCTCAAATGTTTCATTTCGTAGAAAGTAGAAACAAATGAAAGTAATTATTTTCATCATATATGCAAAATATAAGACAACATAGTTTAATATTAAGTAAATAACAGTTTTAATTATGTGAATTTTCTATATAATATTAAAAATGTCTTCTGTCATGAATAAATTTAATTATTCGTACTAATAATTACAAATTGTGAAACGAATAATTGTGTTTACTAGAAATTATTAATACTAATAATTAACGAAAAAAATATTTAATATAGACACAATAGTTTGTAAGAAATAGAACAATTGAAAAGGTAATGGAGACCTCCATTTTCTGGGTAATGGAGGTTGAATTTACAAAGTTTCACAAAAAGGGAAAGACTTTACTACCATGACGGTTCGATGCATTAGCAACGCTGTATATCAAACGGTAGATACTGCTCTTTGGACGATGACGGTCCAAAGGCCTTCGGACAAGTTCTGCACCCATAAACACAAGGATAAGATTGGAAATTTTATTTGAGGTGTAATTACTCTTGTTTTTTTATAAAAGAGTAATTATTTGGTAACATTTCTAAATTAATGCACTTCTTTATTTGGTCTTAAGAATTTTTGTCACAAAGTTTATTTGTTGGTTGAGAGAGCCAGTGATTTTTTGGGTTCAAAACCAGCCTTTGTAAACAATATTTATTTTCACGAACTCTCGGTCCATGATAGTTTTAAAAAAATTAGGATAACCAAGTTATAAAAATGAAAATTCAAGATGAGCCATCCCTCGAATGGTTAGCCGTGAGCATAAGCGCGAGTATTAATTTCCAGCTTCCATCTTGTCCATGTTTGATAAATATTAACAACAAAACAAAATTAAAAGCTCGAGAAATCACGTAAAATGCCTTGTAAGATCACGTTCATTCTTAAAATTACAAAAAATATTCTTTTTGTCACATCATAATTTTAGAAATTATTTCTATATCAAGTTTATATTATTCACGTCCTACAATTAATATTAATTTCAAATGTGTTAAATTTTGTAATTTTGGGTCTATATTCTTATAACAGTTAATTGCAAACTAATTGCAATGTCATGAGAAAATTTTATAAATGTGTTAGATTTCTCCGTTAGAAATTCTCCGTTCCGAAAATGTTTCATTAATCAGACGCGGATGTAATAGTGTATCGAACGGTTATTAACTTGGCAACATATCTCTTCATTTACTTATATCAACAGCATAGCTGGACTCATATTGTTAATTTAGTAAGATTATAAATTAGTAATTACCATATTTACATTTTTAAGTTTCTGACAAGCGAAATAATGGAGGTATTCTAAGAGTTAAGGTCGTATCATATATCATAATTTTTAATTAAGAAAATGTCTATGTCTAGATGGAAAAAATTCTTTGTTGTAATAAATAAGAGTATTAAATAGTTGAGAAGTTTGATCTCCAAACTTTATTAAAAAAAAAAAAAAATTGGGAAGTTTCGTTCTGGAATACATGGTTTCTAAATTTTTGTTAATTTTTTTCTTCACATGATTCATTCTTTTTCGTCCGTTAAAAATGATATCAATGTACTGAACAAGACCTGAGATTTTTATCTCGAAACGAACGAAATGATTTCCCTTTTATATATGCACAATTTAAAATAACTTAATCCTAGAACATTACTATGTTACGACAAAATCACTTTTAAAAGTAGGAATGGCATTTCAATATCTCAGAACATTGCTATGCTACTATAAGATCACTTTAAAGGGGAACCTATTTCAATGTATAAGTTTCAAGATTAGATGTTCAGATTACATTTTAATTTTCATATGTATATATCAATTAAATAAGGGCATAATCTTTATTTAAAAAAAAAAAAACTCTATCCTTATAAACACTTTCTAAAAAGTTGCGCATCAGTGTAGCACGCTGAACAATAGAGAATCAACACGGTAAACATGAGTGAAGCCATCCTTTAAAATTGTGAAGATCAAACACACATTGAGATTCAATCATATAAAATTTTTCATGCTAAAAGAGAATAAATTTTACGGTACTCATAGCATTTTACTCTAAACTTTTTTAAAAAGTACGTAAAATAATTTTTTTTTTTTGCTAAAGATCAGATGGATCCACCCTGGCTATGGGGGTGTTGCTAAATCCTGATAAAGAGTAGATAATGTTGGATTTATTGCCAACCTCGTTGGATTTAATGCCAACATTGAGCATATATGTAATCTAATTATGGATTGTTTACTGTCATATATGGTTGTCAATTAAAGTGATCAAATAAGGTAATAGACAATCAATATATTCATTAGGATGTGGTCCATAAATGTGTAGAACAATTTAGGCAAATATCAAATCATTGATGGACTGATTCTGAGATTTGCAATTTAGAAAACTGTCATTTAAGAGGATTGTGTGGGTCACACGGATATCAATGCGGCCGCACGGATTTTGATGTGACAGCACGGTTTTTGATGCAGTCACACAAAATACCTTTTTCAAGTTGACAGATAACCAGATAGGTTACTATATATAAGGATTGGTCCCCAAGGCACAAGATAACACAGAAAAGCACAGAAACTGAATATACGTTTTTCTTTTTAAAAAAATACAGCTCTGTGTGCCTTCTCTTCTTCTTCCACTATCAAAGAATAGAGAAGAGAAATCCATTAGAAATTTTGGAGAGGATTTCTCAAGGGCCATATCTTGCTGTCTTGGAAGACTTATTCCTACAACTATACGACAAAACAACAAGAATGGCTTCTTGCCATTAGAGTCTAGTCTCGTGCTCGCGTAGACGGTTGGCGATCTCTCAAAGAATCGAGTTATTCCATAGAAACATCCATGGAATCAGGTATTATGTTCCGCACTTAAGATTTATGTTTTATGAGTCGACTTTGGCATATGACGGTCCTTAGGTTAAGGTGGGGAACTGTTTCTCCTTCCCCGGGGTGTAAGTGTTTGACTCCTAGATGAGTTGTAATTGTTTGATCACTAGATAAGGCGTAATTGTTTGGCCTTTATGATTCCCCAACAAGTGATATCAGAGCCTTCCTATGCCGAATGATTAAGTCTTTTAGGATCTAGAGAGAATTATGAATTAATGATGATTTTTTTGTTGATTTTTGTTGAATTTTTCTTGATTGTTTTAGATCTGAAAATTTTGGTTTGGAGAGCACAAAAGTTGTAAAAGTTTACAGCCATAATTGCCAACTTTTCAGTTATTAAGTTGGTTAGAATTTGCTAGAAGATTTCCAATTAAAATCGCAAAATTCTAATAAAAAATTGGTCCTGACAGAGTTTGTGCGACCCTCTTTGCAGACGCATAGAGGCCACACAAAATTCCGCATAAAATTTTAATAGGCAGTTATGAAATTTAGGGTTTTGGTGAAATTTATTTTTTTAATAAATTTCCTAAAACAAAATATACAAATTCGGAATTAAACTTCTAAATTTGAAAGGTTATATAAATTTGAAATTAAATTTCTAAATTTGAAAAGTTATTTAAGGTGCTTCCAAAATTAAGAAATTTCTCTAGATCATGGATTAATTTCAACATAATAAATGCAGTTTTATAGTTACTCAGACAAAGATACGGTCGCACGGATTTTGAAGCAATCGCACGGTTTTTGATGCAGATGCACCAAATACCTTTTTTAAATTGGCAGACCGCACAAAATTTCGTGGGGGCCGCACAACTCTCTGAAAAGTTAGAGAATAGTTTCTGAGATTAAAAATGCAGTTATTATGATGCAATTATTTATATATTTATTTAATTGCACTTTTGTTTTATGGCTAAGGTATAAATTATAATTCTTATAAAGGCATTAAAGTTATATGTATCTTGAATTGAATTAATTGAGTTCTAATTGTACCCAAAGGTACCTCTTTTAACAAGATTGATTTAAATTCATTTTACAAAAGGATATTTGATGTGCATTTAATGGATGCAATCATTTATCGGCCCAAAGGAAGATAATAGTTGTTGAAATTATTTGTACAAGTGAGTGATAATAAAGTATAGTGATGACCAAAAATTTTACACATATGTCAACATTGTCATCCCAAAGGAAGGCATGTTGTTCGGTATGTTCTAGGTTATCAGTACTTTATTATTGTGCCAAAGTATTATAAGAAATTGACCAGTTACCCAAAGGTAGCCGCTTAATAGAATCCGATACTTTGGTTTTAAGATGGTTTTAAGGCTCATAAAATGTGATGATTTATTAAGATAAATTACGATACTATGAATATAACAATGTCAAGGAAAGTTCTGTCTAGGCAAGTCGGAATTCGAAGTGAATCCTTAGGGATACCTGACTTACCTGGGAACTTACCTAGTTGTGAAATTCGTGCATATAGTAACAAAAGGAAAAATCATCTCATATTTTTTGAGCAATTTGGGCCTTTATTTGAATGTAATTTATAAATTCATAATTTTTTATTCGTGTTGTTCTTGGTGATTTTTTGTTCGTAATTTTTCAGTTAGCATTGTTAAAGGCCTAAATAACATTTTTTATGTTGAATGGAACCAACTTCAAATTTTAACATGAGAACATAGTAATAGTTCTCGGTGTCAATGATCTAGACCTTGCATTAAGGATGTATGTCCCACACTTACGGATAAGAGTACTTCTGATGATCAGAAGAAAATGAAAAGTGGGACAAATCAAATTGCATGTTACTTGTGATGATGAAGAGGTCCATTAAGAGGCATTAAGGGGTGCGATTTCCGATTTGATTATTATCATTAAGAAATTTTATAATCCCACAGAACATTCAGTATTTGAGACAGAAAATGCAAATTTTTTTATTATGTTGAGTTTGCAGGGGGAGATACAATAATGGATTTTGAATTCGAATAGGAGTATGCAAATATTTCCACAGGTGTTGTGAGTTTTATAGACATAGATCTCATTTAACTCAAAATACAAGTATCTTTAACGGGACCATTATTGAAGACCAAACTCAACATAATCAAACAACACAAAGTCAGATTTTAGAATCTCTAGAAGATGTTGTTGTAGGCCAAATTGCTTCAGACAATGCTGGAATTTCTCGAGAAAATTCAGAAGTGCCAATAAGAAAATATAATCAATGACTGACAATGACATTGGAAAAATTACCTCATTACCTAAAGAAACGAGACCCATTAGTTTCAAATGGATATTTAAAACTAAAAGGTATTCAAAAAGTAATGAGGAGTAATATAAAGCTCGTCTTGTCACTTAAGATTTTGGAGTTTTTTTTCTTTGATTTCATTTAATGAATGCAAGCATTAACCGGTCCAAAGGAAGGTTGATGATTGTTAAAATTATGTGTACATAGAGTATAGTGATGATTATTATGTTTTACGTATAATCAATATTGTCGGTCCAAAGGAAGGCATATTGATTGATATGTTATTTGAATCATCAATACTCTATTTTTGAAAGACTCTTTAAAGATTATATTGGCATTAGTTATGCATTTCAATTTGGAGATTTAGTACATGGATATTAAGAGAGCGTTTCTAAATGGTGACATTAATGAAACAATCTATATGGTGCAACCAGAAAACTATGTGTCGAGAGACACAAAGTCTATGGTGTTGCAAACTTAAGAAATTCATCTATGAACTAAATAAAGTGTCTCAACAATGGTATTGCAAAATTCATAGTGAGATTATCTCGTTTGATTTTGAGATAAATTTATTGAATGAATTTCTATACCTTAAGTTATGTGGGAGTAAGTTTGTATTGCTATGTGGATATCATATTGCTTGCCAATATCGATATAAATATATTGCAAGAAACTAAGAACTTTCTGATGAAAGATCTTAGTGATGCATTATTTAGAATATGAAACAATGCTAAACTAAAGTAAGATAAAGTAAAGAAAAGAATACAGAATGGTGAATTGAAAATAGAACATGTAGGAACAGACTCTATGTTTACAGATCCTCTTACTAAGAGATTGACACCGGCTAAATTTGAAGAGCATGTTGCTTATATGGGTGTAATCTCTATTGAGGATATTCAGTTTTAGTGAGAGTCTGTTATTTGTAACTTAATGTTCTATTTTTTATTGTAATTTTGGATATGTAACTTGTGACATGTAACAAGTGTTATATATATTATGAAGTTTTGACATTCTGTTTCTTGTTTATGTTTGACCTCTAATTCAGTTAATTTACGAAATTCAGTTTCAAGATTTAAGTAGGAGACCAAGTTAGAAATAGGCATGTGAAGATCACAATTGCATGTAATTTCTATGCTACACATCCACATCATGATTCATGTCATTCAGCTGTATTAATGATGTGATTATTGAGAGTTTAGTTGCGAATAAATGCGACGAATGCCGCTTTAGTCCTTTGCTGATATAGTTGATGGATCGAATTGGTTTGGAAATATATAAGGAAGACAGTAAAGAAATGTATGCACATAAGGAACACAATGCATAATTAAAATGTCATAACATATATATTGCTCAAGTGGGAGATTGTTGGATTTATTGCCAACCTCGTTGGATTTAATGCCAACATTGAGCATATATGTAATCTAATTATGGATTGTTTACTGTCATATATGGTTGTCAATTAAAGTGATCAAATAAGATAATAGACAATCAATATATTCATTAGGATGTGGTTCATAAATGTGTAGAACAATTTAGGCAAAGATCAAATCATTGATGGACTGATTCTCAGATTTGCAATTCAGAAAACTATCATTTAAGAGGTTTGTGTGGGTCACACGGATATCAATGCGGCCGCACAGATTTTGATGCGATAACACGGTTTTTGATGCAGTCACACAAAATACCTTTTTCAAGTTGGCAGATAACCAGATAGGTTACTATATATAAGGATTGGTCCCCAAGGCACAAGATAACACAGAAAAACACAAAAACTGAAAAACATTTTTCTCTTTAAAAAAAATACAGTTCTGTGTGCCTTCTCTTCTTCTTCTACCATCAAAGAATAGAGAAGAGAAATCCATTAGAAAATTTGGAGAGGATTTCTCAATGACCATATCTTGCTGTCTTGGAAGACTTATTCCTACAACTATACGACAAAACAACAAGAATGGCTTCTTGCCATTAGAGTCTAGTCTCGTGCTCACGGAGACGGTTGGCGATCTCTTAAAGGATCGAGTTATTCCATTGAAACATCAATGGAATCAGGTATTATGTTCCGCACTTAAGATTTATATTTTATGAGTCGGCTTTGGTATAGGACGGTCCTTAGGTTAAGGTGGAGAACTGTTTCTCTTTCCCCGGAGTGTAAGTGTTTGACCCCAGATGAGATGTAATTGTTTGATCTCTAAATAAGGCGTAATTGTTTGGCCTTTATAATTCCCAACAGATAAAACATCAAGCAAGACTGGGATGGTAATAACAATAGAACACATTTTTTTTCAAACATTATTTTGCTTTTGAAAGAAACGTCCATACTCAATACCCAGCTTTTCGATTTCAGAAAACACAAGTTCAATAGGCAAAAACCAAATCTAGTATTTGAAACCCTCACTATATAACCATCACACCACCATTTAATTGGTTGATCCATTGATTCCATGCATCCTTGTCAGAAATATCTATCATACAACCGCCGGAAAACTTCGAACGACACAAATGCATCGACAGCAGCATATTCGATTTGCTCCTTGAACAGCACATGTCTTGCCCAGTTGCTCATCCTGACCCACCTTGGTTTCTCCATGTGCACCCCCATAACCTCCCTCACCAGACTCTGCAACCCCCACTGCTTCATCTCATGCCGGCCCAAGTACCTTGCTGCAAAATCCCGTAAATCATAGGAATTCATCACCCCCAGACCATACCTGTTTAACCACAGTTAAAAGCATGAAAAATCATTATGGTACAATTAATATAATACAGCTGATGGAAATATACTATAGTTAAGCGGGATTTATAAAGTTTTGCCAAATAGAACCTAAATTTGAAGATATAATTGATGTGCATGCAATTATTAGCATTAATTAGTTCAAAAGAATTTTGAGTTAGAAAGAGAAATTAAGCATTTTTATGCGTGTGGACAAAGATCACATCCTTCAAAAGTAATTGCATCAAGTCAATATCAAAGTGTAATAAATATAACTATGTATAATAAGAGCAATCTGCACAACAATCAGATTTCCAATAAGAAAAGTTTCTTAAGAAGGATGAAACAGGGGTTGTAAAGAGGCTACATAATATTTCTAAAAATCAAAGGATGCTAAACAATAACATATATATAAACGCAACTTCATTTAAAGGTTTAGGATCGATACAAGAAAATACAGCAACGGTATGGTGAAGTTCTATGCGTCAAAATTAAAAAAGTCCACACAAGTTTCGAAACACTACTTTAATCTTTCTTATGTAAATTAATTAGATAGAAAATTACTCGCGCTTAAGCTTCTTCAAATCATCTCCAATCCCCACCCCGACAAATAGAAACCGCTCATCCAAGAGAAAATCATTCAACTCGTCAGGGATGTAGTCGCAGTGGATGAGTTGAAAGACCAGACAGCGGCGGCCTACACAGAGTTGGAGCAAGGCGACGGGATTCTCTCCATAGGTGCCATGAAAACCGTGAGGACACCACTCGATGTCGAGCCCGACGATTAGGCGATTAAGGCGACGGCGGTGGATGCGGAGAATGTCGTCAATCCAGTAAGAAACCACGTCGCCGGAGTCGGTAACGGTGGTCTTGATCGCTTCGTCGATGGCGCTGACGATGTAGGTTGAATCGGTGTAGTCGTAGAAGATCCCCATCAGTTTCTCCCTTTTTCTTGATCTAAATCTCTCAGAAATGGAGAAAATGCAGAGAAGGTGAAGCGAAAGGTTAGTGACTTTGGACTGAAGGAGAGGAGTATTTGGACTGTTTTCTTGGGAAAAGGGAAATGGGTAATTATCTGCGTTACCGGACCGCGTAGAATATTTCAGCTGAGACAATATCACTCTGGAATATGAGATCATCTACGTCTCTAGTACTATTGAAATTTCTAATCTAATGTGGTAGTTTCTAATTCAGTTTTAGAAATGTGGAGAGTTTCTTATTTATAAACTATACAATAAAATTTCTTATTAAGAAACTGTTTATAAACTTCATACTGATCAAATGATTGGCTCAAATTATTTCTCCTTTTTAATTTATTACTGATGTGGCTTAATAGAAACTCTAAAATTAATTTTAGAAATGTGAGAGTTAGAAACTTTAGAGACCTTAATTTCTAAAAAGTGGTTAACAATTATTTAGAAACTCATTTTAGTTGTTGGGAGTATATGCTCTAAGGAGTCAGCTTTCAGATTCGTGTCAGACGAGTCAGATCTCATTCTGTACAGTCCGGTACCGCGTTTGATTTGAATTCGGAGACATATGTCCCATGCGGGGAGTTCTAGGTTCGATCCTGACTAGTAGGATTTAGAGAATGTGTGTGTTTTTTAAAATGTTTAAATACTTCATGTTTCGACATTTTTATTAATATCCAAAATTAATTACGAAATATTAATTATATCCAGCTTAGTTGGGTATTTTTAAAAATGTCCAAACAGGTCATTTTTTGGCCGGTTTTTTTTTGAAATATTTGTTAGATTACTTATTTTGATTTATAATTAGCATAATTATATTAAAATATGCTAAATTACTTGAAATTATGTTAAATTATGCTAAAATAGGCTAATTTACGCTAAATTAAGCTAAATTACGCTAATTACGCTGAATTACGCTAAATTGCTCTAAATTACGCTAAATTATGCTAAATTACACTAAATTACGTTAAATTATGCTAATTACGCTAATTATACTGAAATACACTGAATTACACCAAATTATGCTAAATTATGCTAAAATTAGGCCGATTTTGTGCCATCTTTCATAAATCATAAAAAATAATAATTTTTTTTCAAAAATAGTAAAAATTGGTATTCTATAAGTTCATTATATAATCAATTTACATAGCTACTTAGATAAAAAATAGAAATGAAAATCTTAATCAGAAACTTCAACTCAAGTTTTGAGGCTATTCTCTTTATTTTTTGACAATTCTAAATTTCAAAAAATGGCAAAGCCGTCACCGACGCATGCATCTTTCGCAATTTTTCCGAAAAGTGGTCATTTGCTGAAATCGTACTCAAGCGCCGTTTTATGGCCGTTTGAAGTTTCGTTATCGTTTTTCGCCTTCTCAGTGAAGATATCGTCACTCTTAGCGTAATTTAGCATAATTTAACATAATTTCAAGTAATTTATCATATTTTAGTATAATTATGCTAATTATACATCAAAAGAGTAATCTAACTTTCAAAAAAAAAAAATCCTTCTAACCGGTCAAAAAATGATCAATTTGAGCATTTTTAAAGTATAATTAATATTTTAGATATTAATAAAAATATCGGCTTCTTTGTCCGAGATGATTCGTCGCATTATGCCTACTAGGCCTTGCCTTTTGTGGAAATTCGACGAGTCCCGGTCAAAAATCAAAACACGCCGGGTGTATTGAACATATCAAGGTACATTATCGTGAATCTTCTAAATGGGATATGTTTAAATGTTTCTTTCCTTAAGCAGATAAGACAAACTTCCAAGAAAAACCAGGATAGAAATGGAAGAGAGATGCTTCCAAAAGAATCGTATCTTTTGTCGCCCCTTTAATCTGATTTTTTTTGGCGTCAGAAGATTTTCATACCAAATTTTAGGAAATATAATTAGACTTGCCATTAAGTCATTTAAAAGTTTTATTTAGTTTTTAATGTTAAAATCTCTAATGACACACTTCGTTAACTGGTGTTTATAAGTGTTTAAACGGTTTGAACCATAATGAAATTCCGCTGCTAATTCCTTTTAAGCATTTAAAAAAAATCATACAAAATTAACTTAATAAAATGATTATTTGTATGAAATATATCAAATTCAAAAGTTCTAGTTTATTAATTTTTTTTAAGTTAAACCCACCAATTATATTGATGAATTTAAGTTATATTAAAGATGAACCTATTTTAATAAGTTTCAGGATTATATGTTCAGATTATGGACCGTGCAGTACATTTTATTTAATCTTCAAAGCTCAAATGTCTTAAGCAAATTGTTAACAACACCCTTGTAAATTTCATTTATATCACTAAAATAAGGTGATGGCCACTGCCAACATTTTTCAAAAAATAAATAAATATGGGGATGATTTTTATGCTTATAATAGTTTAAAAATGATTATAATTTACTGTAAGATTTTAAGTATTTACTTTAGAATAAACTTTTTGGAATTAATAAAGGGGTCAAACATTGAGAAATATTTTTGATTCGATCGGAACATATTCAAAATTTCCTCATTATTAAAATTTTAAGGGGATCTAAAGACTGTCGTCAAGTGGCATATTGAAATCATTGTATTTATTAAATATTGCAAAATATTATCTATCCTTTTAATAATTTAATTACTGTTAAAAAAGAGGAACCGTCGCATCGCGGGAAATCGGCTGAAATATTCATGACAATATTGATAATCATGCAAAATCAACATATCTACTTTCTGTTCGACATACTCAATTAGATTCGAATTTTGATTTTATTCAAAGTCCGCTGACATTTAATTTTAAAACTTGGTCCAGAAAATATCAATTACAGTCAATACGAAATGAACTTTCCTTTAAGAAGTACTTCAATTCATAGGATAACCGCCAGTCAAAGTCAAAGTCAAAGCAAAGACTAATTAGTTAGTTACACATTCTGTTATGATTGTTTGTTAGAAGATCTGTAACTAATAGTAGTTAAGGCAGTTAGCTTAGAAGGCTTAGCTATTAGCTGAGAAGGATTAGCAATCTATAAATAGGCAGCTGCTGTAACATGTAAAGACAACAATTCATAATAAAGAAATGAATTCCTAAATCTCGTTTACAAGCTTAAAGCTTTTATCAAGGTTACGAGAGACTATACGCATTTTTTTAGAAATAAAAAAAAAATCAAATTTTCATTTCGAAAAATAGATGCATAAAACTGCATGAATAATACAGTGCTGGTTATATCTATCTTTCGAAAAAAAAGATCTTTTCCGAATAATTAAATTTTTAATTTATAAAAAAAATCGAGTATTTATATAGCTGTATTTGTAAAGTATTTTTGCATTTTGAATTGACATGGAGCTAGATTTAGTAGGTGGGGTCTTGCTGTCATTATTCATTCCATTTATCCACAATGCTATTTTACTTTTCGTTATTTGAAAAAAAATATGGGGTGATTTTTAACGCCATGTTTAAATTCCCTATTTTTTTTTAATAATACAGTTCATTCTCTCTATTATGTAATAATACATGTACTACTTTTGTAACATTTAAAGCGTGTCTTTTTTTCTTATGATGCCTTGATTCTTCTATCCAAATTCCAAACACTTCTTTTTTTATATATTTTCGAGAAAATTTTATTACATTTTTCTCTGCCACATTTCCTTAAATATTGCATTATAAGTTTCATCATGCATGTTGTGAAACTGTAGATTAAAAATACGTTCGAAATTAATAAAAAAAATAAAGTAGATATTGTAGCACAAATTTTATTAGCTATGGCATACGCAAACGCTATTGTAGTACAATGGGTGCACACATATGCATATTGATGGAAACATTATACAAATAGTAGAGTTGAAATGCACCGTTGGTTTTATATTTCAATTACACTCCATATCTTTTGACATACAAATTAACCTTCTTTTCAGAAAAAAATTATACAAGTTTGACAGAATTTTGTTCTACAAATATGAAATCATGCTCCAATCCTGTGTTGCCTTGATTTTCTGTATAATTTTTCTATATAAAACATCATTAAATAATGCTTAAAAGTATATAAAATTTTACAAGAACAGAAAAATTATAACTAATTTGATTATTCTCAAGCAAGGTACAGTAATGGCGTAGATTAATCACATTAGAACTAATATGATTAAACTTTAAGTTCATTAATCAAATTAGAACTAATCTGTGACTCAACTAATTTTATTATTAGTCGAAGACAAATATAATTAATCTAGAGGGAGAGGGAGGGAGAGTAACCTGGAGAGGGAGAAGAAGGAAAGGGTCATTTTTATCAAGAAATATGATAAGAAGGTATATATTTAATTTGATTGACTTTTTAGAAAAATTAATTTGTAAAATTTCTCATTTTTTAATAAAGAGTCACCACGCCATAACCTTTAAAAAAAGTTACTTTGCTGGTTAACTCTTTTTAAAATAATTTCTAATAATATCTTTAACGAAACTTAATGATTAATTGTTGACTGGTTATATATATTTTATTTAATGAAATTGACGTGAGTTGAGTTTTCTTTAATTAATGAGCTAGAGTGTTGGGGAAACCAATCTGCTGAAATTTTCATTCATGAACAATGTTCTTAATATTCCTGTTTTTTCATATAAAGCCGTCGAGCTGTTTTCAGATGCATGCATAGAAAAAGTTGGATGGTTTTGGATTCGGAATTTCAGCAGATTTCAATTCGTCCTAGGGGTGAAAATGGAGCGAATACGGAGCGGATAGTGGTAAAACTATATCCATAACCTTTTTAATTTTCCTGATACGGATACGGATTGAATTGGATATTTATTAAAATAATATAAAATATATCAAAGTTTATAATATTTATCTAATTTTAATGGTGAATAACAATATTTTTTCATAATATATGTTAAAATATATAATATATATCTACTATTCGGATACGAATAATTGAAACATAAAACCATATCAGTATCCATATTTACACGGATATTCAGATATCAAATATCTACATCTAATTTTTGAAATACGGATCGAATACGAATCGGATATTATCCATACCGTTTTCACCCCTATCTAGGACAGTTTCCCTCTGATACTCTGTTGATATTTTAGCAACAATTGGTACAATGAATTAATAAATATAGGAGCTTAAACTGTAGTATTTTAGATACAATTAATGGACCAAACAAAAAGTTAGCTAATCATGCAACACTTCTTGCAAGCATAAAGACAACAATTTTTGAATGCATAAAAAAAAAAAAAAGAACAACAAAAATAATTTTGACAGTGCAGTTATACTGCATTTCTATCTATCTTCAAAAAGCCGTAAAGACGAAAGAAATTAAACTATATGAATGTCATAACGGATTCGAATGCAACCACGGCTGCAAAAACATACGACCGTACATAACATTAAAATGATATTACTAAACTATTACAAACTTCCATGTCTATTTTATCATTTTCACCAAACAGAAAACAAATAAAGAAGAAACCCTAACTTCAAACCACAGCGCCATCCTTCACAGAAATCTCTCAGAATTCTCCGGCATAAAGCATCCGCCCAATTTCAAACGACACGAAGGCATCGACAGCGGCATACTCGATCTGCTTATTTGAAAGGACGCGCTTACCCCAGTTGCTAAGCGTGACACTCTTTGGCTTATCCACTTGCACCCCCATGACCTCCCTCGCCAGATTCTTCAACCCCCACCGACTCATCTCCGGCCTCACCATGTGCTCTTCCGCAAGGTGTCGGAGATCCACTAGGTGCGCAACCTCTGTTCCACATCTGTTTTACCGCAATTGAGTATTAACTCTTAGCATGAGGATATAAATATATATATAATTAACCATACAATACATAACATATATAGTGATATGTGAAATTGTCGGACTTGCATAACACTCAGATAAATTTAAATTCCTTCCCTACATTTAACTTACAGATGTCATGGGCAACTTGAGGAAACAGGGAAAGGATCATTGGATCAATATATTAAAAACATCAATAAACCTTTTATTCAGAAAATTAACCCCTCATGATTCAAAGACTAACACTATTAGTTATTTCAAATTTGGTAGACTTCTATGCACAAAAACCAACAAAATCAGGAAATCAAAACACAAAGCAATCAACCTTAACCCATAACTAGAATTACTGAGTATAAAGAAGTTATGTTGAAAATAAAAGATAATAAGAGGGGATTGATCTCAGCCACTCATCATTGATCAATTAAAATAGAATAGTAACACTGTACTGTACAGTACCAACGGTACAATAAATAGCCGTTAGAATCTGTTGTGTATATATATAGAACTTAGGAACCTTGTAACAAGATAGTGAAAATAATAGAAAGCATTCATAAATTCTGTTTCTCCTCAGAAAGAAATAGTCTCATAATTCTCAACATGGTATCAGAGCTTCAAGCTCGATTCTGATAATTCAATATCCAATAACCCGATAAAGCTTCCGATAAAGTCTCAATCAAAACCATAAGCAGTGCAAGAATGGATCAATGGGGGCAGCAATCTCACGAAGCTACCAACCCATCGAAACTCTCTCCACAATTGCTAAACGGCTCGAATTATATTTCATGGGCCAAATCAGTCTCAATTACCCTCAGCGGTAGAGACAAAATCGATTTCATCACCGGAGACAACAAAAAACCAGAACCAGCCAATCCAGAAAAAATAACCGAGGCCGAGAAAATCCAAATCAGAAAATGGCAAAAAGAAGACCACTATGTAATGTCTCTCCTATTTGGATCAATGGAACAGCAAGTCCTCGATTTATTTCTCCAAAACTGCAACACATCAAAAGAACTATGGGATGAAGTTCAAACCTTTTATGGGCAGCGCAAAAATCATTCCCATATTTATCGTTTGCAACTCGAAATCCAGCAAGAAAAAAAGGGAACAAAAACCCATTTAGAATACCTCGCATCTTTAAAGAAGAAATACGATGAACTTGATATCTATCGGCCATTCACAACTGACCCGAAAGATCTCAAAAAAAGAAAAGAGGAAGATCGAATTTTCTCGTACCTCGCGGGCCTTGATGCAAGCTATGAGAATATTCGGTCACAAATTATTCGAGCTCCCGACCTTCCCTCTTTTTCCGAGGTTGTAAACCAAATCCAACGAGAAGACTCCTTACGGGAGGCTATGGGGGGTCCACAAGCCAGCCATGGCGAAGGACACGAGCCCCACAGCCATGCCGTCCGAAACCCTAGCTTTCAATCTCAACCAAATCGACAAAATCAAAAGGGTGAGAGATGCACTTATTGCAAGAAGGATGGCCATAAAACCGAGAGGTGCTTCTTCCTTCATCCACACCTCAGACCCAAATGGTGGAAGGAGGCAGAACCAAAGAAGGGAGCCGACGGAAATGAGGAGAAGAAAAAAGAGAAAGAAAGGGAGGCCTTTTCGCGTGGGGGTTATGTCTCTCAAATCGGATCTAAACTTCACTCATCTGGTTCAACCGAACCAAGTGCAAATCGAAACAGTGAGGGGTTTTTCACTGGCGGGTCAAACGGGTCAGTTTCAGCTGATCAAATGCAACAGCTACTCTAACAGCTCTCTGTGCTGATTTCCAATCAAACTCAAAATCAAAGCTCATGTGGTACTGTTTCTTACCCTAAGAATTTTAATTTAATCGACCAAATAATTATTGATAGTGGTGCAACTGACCACATGTTTGGAAATGAAAAATTTCTTACCAATCTCAAATTGCCAAAAAATAACCAATATGTGATAGTTGCCAATGGTATGAAAGAAAAAATAAATTGTGTAGGCGAAATTAATTATGTAATAAAAAAATTAATGATGTGTTATTTTTAAAGTCTTTTCCTATTAACCTACTCTCCGTAAGAAATTAACTCAAGAATTTAATTGTGAAACAATATTCTCTTGTAAAATGTTGTATTTCAGGACCGGATAACCGGGGAGAAGATTGGTGAAGGTTTTCTCGAAAATGAGCACTATCTTTTGAATTTACAAGAATTAAACTTTTGTGCTTCGGCAAGCTCAATTAATTATGATAGATGGCACAAACGACTTGGGCATCCTTCCGACAAGATTTTAAATTGCATCTTAGACATTTCAAAAAATGATTGTACTAATTGTGATGTTTGTAAAATGACAAAACAAACGAGACTTCCTTTTTCACTTTCTAATAGCAAAAGTGAAGCTCCGTTTGATTTAGTACACTCCGATGTATGGGGTCCGGCCCCAATTATTTCTTATAATGGATTTAGATATTTTGTTATATTTATTGATGACTTTTCTAAAGCTATATGGTTGTATTTACTTAAATCCAAAGATGAAGTATTTAATTGTTTTCGCGAATTTCTATGTCTTATAGAGACTCAATTCAATACTAAACTCAAAGTTTTTAGATCGGATAACGGAACGGAGTTTATAAATAAAAATTTTGCAACTCTTTTTAAAGAAAAGGGAATTATACACCAAACAACATGCATAAACACTCCCGAACAAAATGGAGTGTCAGAAAGAAAAAATAGGCATTTATTAGAAATGACACGTGCATTATTATTTCAAAACAATGTTCCAAAAATATATTGGTCGGATGCAATCCTTTGTGCTACTCATCTAATTAATAGGCTACCTAGTGTTATTTTAAAAAATAAAAGTCCAACCGAAATTCTTTATCAACAAAAAAAGAATCTAGATTATTTGAGAATTTTTGGTTGTGTATGTTTTGTTCATATTAAAAGGAAGGACAAATTTGACTATATGTCAACAAAAGCTATTTTTTTAGGATATTCATCTTCAAAAAGGGGTTATAAATGTTATGATCCAATTAATAAAAAAGTTTTTATATCTAGAGATGTAATATTTTGTGAAGATGAACCATATTTTAAACCAAATGAAATTACTAAAGAAACACATAAGAACAATCTTGTAAGGCCTATAGTACCTTATTTATATGATCTAGATTTCATACCCAATGTGAATTATGAAATTGAGCCGAATAATGATGAGGAGGAAATAAATAATAATATTGATCATGAGAATGACAATAATGATAATATTAATGATAATAATGAGGAAGAAGAGAACACTATGGTACGAAGATCAATTAGAGTTCGTCAACCATCTACCAAACTTAGAGACTTTGTAACTTATACGGTTCAATACCCTATACAAGACTTTATATCATATCAAAATATTTCACCTAGGTATCATGCATTTCTCACCTCTATTGACAAAGAAATTGAGCCAAGTAATTATAAAGATGCTATAACCAACCCGGTATGGTGCAAGGCCATGAAAGAATAATTAAAGACTCTTGAAAAAAATAATACTTGGGTAATCGTTCCATTACCAAAAAATAAAAAACCCGTTGGATGTAAATGGATATACAAAACCAAACTCAAAAGTGATGGTTCCCTCGAACGGTATAAAGCACGATTAGTGGCCAAAGGGTACACTCAAACCTATGGTATAGACTACAATGAAACATTTGCACGGTGGCGAAAATGAATACCGTTAGAATTTTATTTTCTATTGCGGTAAAACAATAGTTGGAATCTATACCAAATGGATGTAAAAAATGCTTTTCTTCAAGGAACACTTGAAGAAGAGGTGTATATGACATTACCACTAGGCCATAAAATGGAAAATATCTCTAATATAGTTTGTAGGTTAATAAATCAATCTACGGATTGAAGCAATCGCCTCGAGCATGGTATGGAAAACTTAGCTCTTATTTACTTTTGTGTAATTTTAAAATTAGTAGTGCCGACCACTCCTTATTTACCAAAAGCGAGGGAGAAAATATAACTATTGTATTGGTATATGTAGATGACCTAATTATTACCGGAAACAATTTTGAGGAGATTAAAAAGATTAAATCTCAATTAAAAGATAAATTTGATATTAAAGACCTAGGATACTTAAAATATTTTTTAGGAATTGAAGTAGCTTTTTCAAATAAGGGTTTTTTTATTCACAACGAAAATATACTTTAGAATTGCTAAGGAAACCGGTAAAATAGGATGTAAACCGGCCTCTACACCAATTGACACCAAATATAAATTAAATACCGAGGATGGTGAACCCTTAGAAGACATAAGCCAATTTCAAAGACTTGTAGGAAAATTAATTTATCTCACGGTAACCCGTCCGGATATTTCTTTCTCAGTAAGCCAAATTAGTAAGTTTATGCACTCTCCAAGAACACCCATTTGGAGGCCATAAATAGAATATTGAGGTATTTAAAAAAGAATCCCGGAAAAGGCATAAAAATGATGAACAATAATTCTAACGAAATATGTGGCTATTCCGGTGCAGATTGGGCCGGTAGCTATGATAGAAAATCCACCACCGGCTTTTGTACATTTGTAGGCGGGAATCTAGTCACATGGAAAAGCAAGAAACAAAATGTCGTGGCTCGATCAAGTGCGGAAGCGGAGTATCGGGCTATGGCATCTACCGCAAGCGAGTTAATATGGATTAAACAACTACTTAGAGACATGGGCATTAAAAATGATCAACCTATGAAGATGTATTGCGATAATAATTCCGCTCGTCATATCGCATCGAATCCAGTGTTTCATGAGAGGACGAAGCACATAGAAGTGGATTGCCACTTTGTTAGAGAAAAGGTCCAAGCCAAAGAAATAGAGACACCGTTCGTATGTAGCAAAGAACAACTAGCGGATGTTTTTACCAAAGGCTTAGACCCGACGCATTTCGAGACTATCATAGCAAGCTAGGATTGTATGATATATACCTTCCTAGCTTGAGGGGGAGTGTTGAAAATAAAGATAATAAGAGGGGATTGATCTCAGCCACTCATCATTGATCAATTAAAATAGAATAGTAACACTGTACTGTACAGTACCAACGGTACAATAAATAGCCGTTAGAATCTGTTGTGTATATATAGAACTTAGGAACCTTGTAACAGATAGTGAAAATAATAGAAAGCATTCGTAAATTCTGTTTCTCCTCAGAAAGAATAGTCTCATAATTCTCAACGAGGGGAAACAATTACTTCACAAATAATGAAGTTGAATTCGAGCAACCTAGCTCAACAATACATGCTCCAAGGGAACAGCCCCACTAATTTGATGTTGAGGATGATTTTCTAAACACTCACGGAGAAAATTCTCCCATCAGTGCTCAGCCGAACCTTAACTTTGCTCAAGAACCATCTCTAATTCAGCCGCCTATCTCTACTCCAGATCCAATACATGATGATCACCTAGCATCCAGGAGAGAGGAAAGGCAGCTCATTTGTGTTAATTGTTGATCACCAAAATAATACTGGGGTAACTGTAATACCAAAATAACTGTAATACCAAAATGATTGTTGTGTTAATTGTTGTGTGGTCTTAACAAATAATATTGGGGTAACTGTAATACCAAAATAAATTGCCCCATGCCCTTCAAATGAAAAAATCAAACGGCATTGGCCAAGTGATTTCCAAATGGCAACAAAATTGATATACAACTTTGGTATGTTTTCTATGATTGTTTGAAGTTCTTCAAATAATTTACCATTCAGTGCATTTCAAAAATTTCCAAGTACATAGATTACCCAAAATTTTAGTAAATTACTTATTTTGTACTTGAGGAAAAAACAAAAATAGAAATAGTTGATTTACCATGTTTTCAAGCTGAAATTCTGTTGTAGGGTTAGGCTGAGTAAAAGGCTCAATTTCTGGACTCTCTGTCATGTGAGAGAAATTTGAAGAATCATTAGTAAAAGATAATTAAAATGCACCTAGGAGAAGAGTCAGTGTAGTCACCAACTCTGGTGAGAAATAACACATTTTTCTTCCCATTAAAAAACACAACTGACGAGGAAAAGACAACACGAGCTAACTTTTCTATGCCCCTCCAACTCTGGTGAGAAACTGGATCTTCAATGGATATAGAACACATATATTCTGCCTTTTGGGGATATATATAATGCTTTCTCCATTTGCATATGTGGAACCAGTACTCTTAGTTGTTATTGAGATTTGAGAAATATATCATTGTTGTAAAGAAATTATAATGGAGGTAATTTCATTCTGTTCTATTTTTCTTTTGTATGTAACAAACGAAGAAAATTCCTTATTGATGACATAAAGAAGGCTAACATTAGACGAGGCATACTGAATAAACTACACAACGAAAGAGGCTAACTTAATTACTTGGTAAATTGGCATGTTCTCCAAATTTGCATGGTCAGGCTCCATACGACACGTTTGCGCATGCTTAACAACTTTGTTCCAGGCATTTGGCTGCATATCCATGATCTGCACAATCAAAATTAATTAATGTGACAGCGGCTTTCATGAAAAAAAAGAGAGCAAATCAAATAGAGAAGTTACCTACCTTTTCAAATTTTAGGCTGTGTAATGACAAACTATATGTTCTTTTTTTTTTGATGAAAAATATGGGTCTACCCCATATTGAATTAAGATGAAGAGTTCTGTTACATTGGTGATGTGACTACAGAGTTGAAAAAAAAATTGTACTCAAAATAGCTTGAGTACCATGAAAATAAAACAAGTGGGTAACAGTAAAGAAACTAAGAAAGCAAAAGATTGAAAATCAGATTCGAAACAAAATAAATTGCCGAAAGTAAAAAAAGTTTGGTCCATAGCTTGTTTGATTACTCGCCGCTTCTTGTCGTTCGTTCTGAAAAGAATTGCAGTTGCCATAGTACTTCTTCCTTGATATCTTTAGGTTCTTTGTTTTCTTCCGTGAAGGTTCTGTTGCATCTCTCCCTCCAAATGCAGAATTGCGCGATCAACAGTACCCATCGACTCTTTGTAGTTTTGGAATGGAGGTCTCTGTTATTAATTCTAATGCGCCCGCTACAGCCAACAGTGGCATCCTATCAGGAATGGCCTGTACCAACTGAAGATACACCGATTTGGAAATGCACATTCATGAAACATATGATAAACCGAACTATATGTTCTTTTTAATTGTCTTAATTATTCTTAAATTATCAGTTAATCTACATTTTGTTATTCCTTTTTTAAGAAAATTCCATACTTAATCAGGTCATGTTATCTAGGTTGTTCAAAGTAATATAATGAGGAGCAAACGACAAATTGCAGAAAATTTACCTCCTCCTTTAACACACTTGGATTTGCATTCAACAATTTCAAGAAATCTTGAACACTGTTAATATTCTTTTCCTTCAATCTCTGATGAAATGGTCCATTTCTCGCAATACCCTCAAGTCGCCAAACGTCGTCGTTGAGCATTGGGGGTAGTGCTTCTCGTACACTACAAAAAAATGCACAGTTAATAGAATTGTGGATTCTACATTTCCCCAGTAAAAATGTTGTTTAATTATACAAGTGCTTTTCTTTAAAAAAAATCCAAAAAAAGAGATAACTTCTCGTTAACTTTACTTACATAAACCTCGTTGCTCCTTGACCACAAATTTCTCAGACAACCCCTCCTGAATCTTTATATTAGTTCCACAGCGCTTTGAATCAATACACGCACCAAGGCGAAATTTCCTGCTTCTCAGCCAACTTGAATTATCGGCGAAACATATATACCCAGTAGTACCAACTCCTTGTTGGTTAAAAGTTACCTCAGTGTTACCACGAGCAATGGTCTCTTTCCTTCTCTTTGTTTAACAATTTTGCTACTAAATTTATCACTATCCAAACCTTCTAGCTCTAAATCCCCATCAATCACCACAATTTTCACTCTTATGTTCAAGCCCTCCACGTTTGTGCATTGTCTGCCTGTATCAATGTCTATGAGTTGGATTCTATGGGCATTTTGTTATTATCTGTGATGTTATTGTCAGTGTATAGTGATTGTGGGACTTGATTTGCAAAGACGAGTTTGTGTGTCGGTAACTCTTCGATGTGCAATGGCTGGATTCTACAAAGAAAAATATGTGCGGTTAAATTATGCCTAAAATATATAAAAGCTTTTTCGGAATTCAAAAGTCAAGAAGATCAAATTGTGAAACTAAGTACTTACTGCACTGTTGGTACCACTTCTTTTTAGTATTGGCGATTTCTGCACATAAAGGTAACCCATATATTTATATAAATTTTAGATAAATTCAAATTCAAGCTAATGAGTACATAATAATAGCCAGAGAGAAAAGTATATAAATCAACCTCATCACAAACCTAAATACGGAGAACCTCATGATCTGAAGTTGGAAATCATGTCATGAAGCTAAACAATTTGAGATTAAAATGTCAAAATTAAGCACATAATTAAATCAACTGCCTTATTTTTTTAGTTTACAATTTAATAACATCACCTCGTTAAGCATGATTTCTAACACATATATGGAAATGTCCTTTACGAACGTCGTGATCACCACGCCTGCTATCATACTGTGATACATTAAAAAAGAAAAGGAAACTCATGAGTTTTTGTTGTTCCTTTTATTTTGTCCTTGACCTAATAAGCATTGCATTATTAATAATGTTTGTAGTAATATATAAAAGTTGGTAGAATCATAGAGGAGCTAGAACTCACGAAGAGGAAGACGTTGTTTCGCATTCGACTCGACTGAGGCTGATTTTGGTGAGCATCCTGCTCAAGCTCGTCCCACAGTCGCATCAGACCATTTAACATAAATAAGATTACTCGTATCCGGCTCGACAGAAGCTGATTTTGGTTGGCATCCTGTTCAAGCAGTTCCCGCTGTTGCTTCCGACCATTTTCCATTTATGAGATTACTCGCGCCCGGCTCGATTGAGGCTTGATTTACCACAATTAAATAGTGACTGACATCAGTCGTATCAGACAGCTTATAGCAACTAGAAACAAAATTGAATGACTAATATACACAGTTCATGGCTTCATTTAGGAGACACAATATGGTCCATAACTGGATTGTTTGAAGTACTAAATACATTTCAAAATTTTCAAGTACATAGGTTACCCAGAATTTTAGTAAATTACTTTGTTTTTGAACTTGACGTAGAAACCAAAATAGAAATAGATGATTATTCCCATGTTTCTCGGCTGAAATTCTGGCATAGGATTAGGCAGGGTACCAGATTGAGGCTGATTTTGGTTGTCATCCTGTTCAAGCTCTTCCCACGGACGCTTCCTGCCATTTTCCATTGATGAACACTCCCACTTAAAAATGTTTTTCATGGTAAATCCAAACTAAATTAAATTTTTCAAGAGAGGAAACAAACAAAGGGGAGCGGAAGAGTTGGGGTGGGGGTAAAGTTTTAGGGCTTGTTCGGCAATGGGAATTTGATTGGTTGAGTATGGCCTCCCTTATTTCAATTAATGATTCCCGAAAGAAAAAAAACCCATGGGAAAATTTAACTTACTGTTTTGCCTTGTGTTGATCAATCATTGCCTTAATCCAGGGCCCTATTTTCTTCATTACAAGACAGAAATACCTCACACACTTTAGCATTATCGATAAATATAGTGCTTGCAATAACAAATCCCCTTTGCTGAAACCTTCCAACTGTTGAAAGTTCTTCACAGCTGCGCTAACTGAAAACTTTTCATTATGAGTTGCACTTCTGTCAGATTTCTTCTCTATTGAAGCACAAATGAGCTGCCTTTCCTCTCTCCTGGATGCTAGGTGATTATCATGTATTGGATCTGGAGTAGAGATAGGTGGCTGAATTAGAGATGGTTCTTGAGGAAAGTTAAGGTTCGGCTGAGCACTGATGGGAGAATTTTCTCCTTTGAGTGTTTAGAAAATCATCCTGAACATCAAAGTGGGGCTGTTCCCTTGGATCCATGATGATCACCTAGCATCCATGATGATCCAATACATGATGACCACACAACAATTATTTTGGTATTACAGTTACCCCAGTATTATTTGTTAAGACCACACAACAATCACCATCATACATTAAAAAAAAATATATCTTATCCAAGAATGAAATTATTTGTTAAGACCACACAACACAACTGACTCCTCTTATTAGGTGCATTTTAATTTTCTTTTGCTCATGATTCTTCAAATTTCTCCCACATGACAGACATTCCAGGACTTGAATCTGGTACCCTGCCTAATCCTATGCCAGAATTTCAGCCGAGAAACATGGCAAATCATCTATTTCTATTTTGGTTTCTACGTCAAGTTCACAAACAAAGTAATTTACTAAAATTCTAGGTAACCTATGTACTTTAAATTTTTGAAATGTATTTAATACTTCAAAAATCCAGTTATGGACCATATTGTGTCTCCTAAATGAAGCCATGAACTGTGTATTATTAGTCATTCAATTTTGTTTCTAGTTGCTATAAGCTGTCTGATTGAAATACAACTGATGTTAGTCACTATTTAATTGTGGTGAATCAAGTATTAGTGATTAGGGTCTGTAGTTTCTATAGGCTGTATACATATTGGGATTCTGAACTGTCATATACTATTAAGTTCTTGAAGCATATTCATTTAAATAGTGGAATTATGACAACTAAGTTTAGGTAGTGGATCGATATCTGTCTGGTACCATAATTGGGGTTTAATTGATGTCATGCCTGATGTTGTTCAGAGGCTCTTATTTTAATTCTGGCTTGTACAAATATAATAATAGGCAAAATTTAGATCAACAAACCCTATAAAATACTTCCAAAAGTTTAGTTGAGATATAATTTTGGCTTTTAATTTTTTATGAAGGGCATGGGGAAACAAGTGGCTCCTGCGTCGAACTTAGTATCAGGTCAGATGGAGAGATTCCCCTCAAACACATCTTTCAATTGAAACAATGAACCAAGTAATTTCTCATGATTTTAAAATTGAACGAATTTATTTTTTATTCTCTTTCTGTGTCCATAATCTATCTTTTCATTTTCTTAAGTTTCCCTCTTAATATACCTGGTAATTAGTGCTAACATATTGCTTTATGGCCTAGCTAGAAGTATGCAATTCGGTCATTAAAAATAGTATATTTTGCAAAATGTCAAGAAAGGACTAGGTCTATGATTCTATCTCCTTTTTGGTTCACATTTTGTGTTTCCTACTATATGGCTCTTCTAAAAAATTAAATAACAACAAAAACATAATTCTTCTTCCAATTTCGTCCAATTTGCATGCAGATGAGAATTTCAAACGGAATGTTGAAAGATACAACAAATATACCAGATTTAGTTGGACTAGAACTAGCAGATTTGTCCTGGCCAGAAAGTAATCGAAGTAATGCAATTTCCAATTTCTTCTTTTTGTGGGCTTTATTTGAAGTATTCTTCTTAGTTTCTGCATCACAGGCTGATTGTTGTTTCCTTTTTGCCTCTAGGGGAAGATAATACCGATTGTCGGTTTTGGATTATATAATGTTGGAAGATACAACAGAAAGTAATCAATGTAATGCAATTTCTAATTTCTTCTTTTTGTGGGCTTTTTTGAAGTATTCTTCGTTTCTGCATCCCAGGCTAATTAATTGTTGTTTTCTTTTTGTCTCTAGGAGAAGATTATTTCAATTATCAATTGATCTGCGTTATCGGATGGTGGAAGCACTTCTAATGATGATCATGCACTGTGAAAGTGAGATTTTTCATAAAAAATTTTATGCCAATTGAGGAAAAGAAAAGGTTTATGAGTGTTTTTATTCTCTTCCATAAGACAATAATTTTTGTTAACTTGTATATTAGTGGCTGCATCCACTTGAATCATTTGTGATTGTGGATTTTTTAATTGTTTTTTGTTTCTTTTCCATAGCAAAACCCTTGTTAGTACTTAAAATTTTGTATATATTGTTTGATGTTAATGTGTAAATATTAGTGTGAAATTTGCTTTTCCTTCTTTTTCTATTTTTAATGTTTCACAAATGAGAGAGAAAAATGAAGGAAACAAAAACTTGATTTAGAAGGCCCCCCATGTCATATTCAGGAGACGTCCATTTGAAAATGTTGTCCAGAATATACACGGATTATTCAATAATAAAATGCCCTTTTAGTCAAATTCTTTGTTAAAAAGTAGTAATTGTATTAATATGTTGTAAATATCTCTTATCTCACTATTTGTTATTTTCTATTTACATAGGGTTATATTTATAAGGTTTTTTTTGGCATATTTGTACACAAACTTTAGATCAAATTCAGAGAGAAAATCTGGGTGCACCGCGCGCGGTGGAAGGAGTCCCTTGTGTGAGCCGCGATGGTGGACCAGGAGAGGGTTTCGTGGACCTACGCCGAGACCGTGAAGATCAGCACGTCTCCGTTTTGTTTTGGTCCGCGACAACACCGGATCCATAATTTGTTCTGGATGTTTTGTACACCGCGCAAGTGAGCCAAGTTCATTTATGTTTAGTTCCAAAACCAAATTTTCAATTAAGTTTGACTTTGGCATTTGTTGAAATTTTGACTTCGGTCTAATTAAATTAGAATATTGTGTTGTGGTTTGGATAAATTGGTGACTTAAGAGATTATTCTGATTTTATGGTAATTTGTGTGTTAAATTCAAATATGGTAATTAATGTGGTGATTAAACAATTGTTACCATGAGTTCAAGTTTATTTATATCTACCAAATTTGATGTTGAGAAATTCGATGGCACAAGCAGTAATTTTGTTCAATTTGAGTGTTAATGCCGTCAAAACTGGTAGGCCTAAGAAGTTAGAAGGAGATGAAAAGAGTAAGAAGTGTGAGACAATGAATGAAGACATCCCTTTCAACCATGCCTTATTTTGATTCTATGTATACATTTCATTTTACCAGAAAATATAAATTGTTCATTTTGTAGTCAAAAGCTCATTATATGATAATATCTTTGGATCTTAAAAATCAGTGTCGAGTAGGTCTGATGGGCTCCAAGTCAGTCCGATCTTCTTTACGATACGTGCGCTCCACTTTAATATTCGTGCGTGTCCACTTTAATTTTCATGCGCAAAGATCGTAAAGTAAATCGGATGGACTTGGAGCCCATTTTCTAGGTTGTCATTTAAAAATCTGCAAATATTAACCAAAAAGTTGTATAAGCAACTTGTCTTCTAAAGTCTGAGCTTTGGTTTTTGAGCCCACTAAATTGTATTGAAAATGAAATGAATGAGTACAATATATGAAAATATTTCGAGAAAAAAATTGATAGCTGAACGCTTAGATGAGTTTATAATCCGATTTGGTCCAAATCCATCAAAATTTTCAGTGGAAATTGACAGCAGAACAAGCTCTAATAGATGAGTCCGCATCGTCTGCATTAATTCAAAAGAGCATCTTTTAAGTTAACGCATCTCGACCGTCTGATTTTAAACAGAGCCAATCTAATCTCAGCTTATAATGCATGATGCTTTAATATTTATATAAATATAATCTGCACGGATCTTAAAACAGATCGATCAGTTTAGAGGCATTAACTCATAAGATTCTTTTTTGAGTTAATGCATAGGATACGAATTCCTAATAGATCGCCGCAGGTAACAGTTTTATGCACAGGTCACGAAACAGGGTATCTAGAAAGGACAAAAGTTTCTTAAAAAAAAAAAAGCGCAAATGACAGGACAGATGCCCAGATCCAAGGGCTTAGAGAAAATCCAGTTGTCCACTAAAAAGTATCGGATGGTCCTGAAGCCTTCATACCTTTAGTCCTCTCTGCGTGGCACCATCTCGTTCGTCGTCATTAGTGAAGCGGACTCCTACATCCACATGGGTTAAGATAAGCTGTGACATGATAAAGAACAGATGACTTTGAGGCATAAACTTTAGACCCATTTGCAAATAAGTTCGTACCCGTTATACAGTTTTTATCATAGTTCGTGCCGCATTTCTTTTTGAAGAAAGATGATGATAGATCTGAGCCAATCGATCAATAGTATGCGCAGATCTAACCGCGGCTTCATCTCCCCCAAATCCCAATCAAATTAATGCCTTTGCTTATTCTGAAAAATCGCTCTCAATAATGAGAATCGGTGAAAATTATATCGCGGGGAGGTCGCCTTCAATTGGTGCAATCGGTCTTGTCGACAATCCCGGTTTATCATATGAGTTGTTTTTGCTTGCCCAAGTGGGTCATTCAGCGGATTGACAAAATTCGTCGAACCTTCTTATGGGCTAAGCCAAAAAATGGGTCTCGCGGGATTTCACTCACCAATTGGGAAATGGCCTGTGTGCCGAAAGTATATGGTGGCTTGGGCATTTTCGACCTTCAGATGTTCAACAAGGCCCTTCTGTTGAGATGGTGGTGGAAAGCATATTCTGATACCAATTCCCTGTGGACGGTTACCATTCATGCAATCCGAAAGAAAGGCATAACGGCTCAGGGACCCAACACTTGGGTGGTTAGCGGCTCTTTCTTTTGGAACCAGCTACAAAAACTCAAAAACCTATTTAACATGTGCACTGCTTGGAACATAGGTGATGGCACTTCGATTTCGTTCTGGTTTGACTCTTGGAATGGACAACCGGCTATGGTGGGCAGCGGACATGGTCTGCACAAACCCAATATTAGCCTAAGGAATGCATGGCCTTCCAGAAACATCATTGATCCGGATTTAGTACTCACAAATGAGGTTCTTTTTTCGTCAGAATTGGACGCCATACAGTGGCACCTAGAGCCAGCGGGCACATACACTTCCAGATCCGCATTCGAGTGCTCACAGGGGTTGGCAAAACCAAATGGGATTTTAATTACACGTGGCAGTGCAAAGTGCCACCCACAGTCAAAATATTCACCTATCTGGTCCTGAACGATAAAATTCTCACAAGGGATGTCCTGAACAGGCGGGGGATGCACCTTGATCTTACGTGTGCTCTTTGCCGCACATGCCCAGGGAGACCACCCTTCACATGCTCTTTTTCTGCTCCTATGCCACTGCGCTCTGGAGAAGGGTATCTTACACACTGCGGGTACCTATCATGACTTAGGCCGATTCAATACAGGAAGTCTGGACACGATCGTGGGCGATGGTTAAGCGGGCCAGAATTATGAGCCGCAAGCGATGGGGAACTAGTTTTATCTGCGCATTATGGTACATATGTCATAAACATAACTGGATACTAATTAAATACAAGTGCCTTTATAATCACCAGTATCTATATAATTTGGATATTATATTACTATTATTTTTTTTAAATCTTCATATTTGCATGTATATAATTTGATACTCTTTTTTTCCTTCATATTTTGCTTTGCTATCCTCTTTGATTCACCCCTCTCAACTTCTCCCATACAGAGGTGGAGTCAGACTTTTGAACTATGAGGATCAATTATATAAATTTTTTTGTGAATTTGATATTGACTGATTAGTCTCAAAAAATTAGTATGTGAGATTACTATTTTTTTTTTGTGGATTTGATATATGAATTTTCTAATTAAATTAAATAATGCATACTTCATGGTGTAATTTTGACCAAAAAAGAACAACGTTTTTTAAATTTTTTTTCCGGGTTTTGAGCTTCTAAAACACACAATAAATTGTCATTAGCTATGAAAACAATATTTTGTGCGCATCATTCTATTGTACAAATTTGCATATCATAAAATAAAAAAAAAAAAAAAATATTTCCACTTGTAAAGGTGAGGAAGGTTCTCCTGTGCTGCATATTAAGCCAGATTCGATGTTTACCAGTTCGATTCGGAGAACAATAGGCCGATTTGTGAATATTTCAGCTAAGAATTCATTAGTGAATCTAAGCATCTGTGCTGGTGGCGGCTCAATGAGTTGTTGTCTTGGCACACAAAAACAAAAATGCCTTCATTCACAAAATGAAAATATTTTTCATTAAGTGGTACAAGTATGGATTTGATTTTTCATTAACAAAGTGAAAATATTTTACCAATTCAGAAATTGATTGAAGAGTGCATGCCATAGGGAGCGAGTCTCGATCTTCTATCGATCTCTGCTTGATGAAAAACATAATTAGCAAAAGGATAATTAATACGCTTGTTAATTACTCCAGGATGCCTGTGAGTCTCTGAGACAAGAATTTCCAGACTAATTAATTTCAATGCAACCGTTCAATAAATGTGTTCACTTTCTTAATTCCTTGTGTTACATGACATCCGTTGCAGTCAAATAGTACAGCACCAATTGGACCTTAATTTGAATAACTCAATTTTTTTTGCGAGGGAGGCAAATAGTTTTTTTTTTAAATTAAATTTTTTAAAGGACATAACTGAAATTTTTTAATTTACTTCAGCCACTGTATTTTTCTCATACTAGGTCATTATAGAGAGAATATGGATATGTCCTTGAGAAAAATTAATGAAATAAAGTGTCGCTAGGATATCATAAAATAAGCAGGGAAACAAAAAAGGTATAATGAATTGTAATAGTTATAAGAGAAAAGGAAGTTATTGGCCAAATTTTTAATTTTTTATTATAATTGAAAAATAAACCAAAACAAACAGTTTTTATTTTATTTTATTTTATTTTAATATAAAAGTGGGGTTACCCACCGATTTCATTGATGAAACTTATTTTCTACACCAAAAAATAAACCAAAAATTTGTATAAGGGACTTATTTTCTAGGTTGTCATATTAATACTAACTTTGCAAATTTTTTTCTTTTAGTGTAGCGGGTTATCTATGAAAAAAGCAGGGCATCACCATAGTGACAAGACTTGCGAGAAATTCGCATTTTATTTGGGTATTATTCTTTTTTTGATGTGACTGAACCGAACTGCGAATAAATGCAAAAAACGTATAAAACGTTTTATTCGCGATAAAAATGCAAAAAATCACGAATTTTTTTTAAATTTTTTTTAGGATTTTTTTTTTGGTTATTTTTCTTTCCTTGTTGTACCAAATCATTCATGAATTATACCCGAATTATACCTAAATCACAAATTTTTGACCCCGCCGAACCGAACCCGAACTTTTCATTTGTCACTATGGGCATCAGTATTCTGGCCTAATTGCTCACAGCTATCTCCGCCAACACGGCACCACCTAAGGGTTTCTATATCTCAAACTTTGTAATATTACGTGTAGCGAGTTGAATTTAAGGTAAACATAGGCTTCAATTATTGTTCATCACAAATTTTTCTTCCACAGAATATCGGCCCAACTGTTGGAAGTGGACCCCGCTTCAATGGGTGGGGCCATTTTTTCATGGATCAATTAGATCGATTTCTTTTGTTATTTAAGATTTAAAAAAAATGAAGTTAGACAATTTTTTTTTTTGAAAATTCATTATTTAAAAAAAAATATGATGATTAAATTTTTTTTTTTTTTTGAAATACCGAGGCAACTAACTGAAACCTTAAAATGAACTATAAATGCCTGTGTTGACACTTCACCTTAAATGCATGCGTTCATAGTATATTTTGAACACATGTTCAAACTGCTTGTTTAACAAATACTTGGCATAGAACTTCAATTTGATCTTCATTTCTCTTTTTCTAAAAAATAAATCTGAGTGATGCCTCAATTGAATATATATCTCTCCAGGAATAATTAAACCATGTGATGCCTCAATTAATCATTGGCTTTAAATAAAGGTTGGTAATAACAATAGAAATAATTTAAGAAATATAATGAGGAATGTAATTGATCTTTATTATTCTTGATTGATTGTACAATGGGATTACAATTATCCATTCATAGACTACTCTCTGCCTTCTAATCTATATATGGTTACATCAATGTAAACTCTAACTACGATTATGTCTTCTCTGGTTGACAGTTGGAGTGTTGCTGTTACCATTTTGTTATAGTTGGTATATGTTTGACTTTCTCCCATTCCTCCCCCGACTTGTTCTCAATTTTTGAGTGGAGTTGTCTGTCTATCTCCAGCTCCTGTAGGGTGGTCACATACTGTAGGTTGGGAAGAGCACGTAAATCCCTGCAGTAATAAATACGAAGGTACTTGAGCATGGGCAATGCTCCGTACTCCACCTTCCATTCCTTTATATTTCTGATATCATAGAGTACCAGACTTTGCAGTTGAGGGAAACCTCCATACGTACAAACCATGGTATCCGCCTCAATGTTAATGCCATATAGCCCCAGACACTTTAAACTACGCAGTCTCTCAAGTTTCGGCATTGGATCATCATTCAAATTATAAGATAACAGTGTTAGCTTGGTTAAGTTGGGAGGCATTTCTGCAATTCCAATATATGCATCATTTGTATCAAAGTTCCCATTGAGACCCATGGTATGTATGTTTTGATAACTTTGTGAGGTGCTGAACTCAATCATCCCTCTTGAAGGACCAAAGTTCACTAAGCTCACTGAGAGGAGGTTATTCATCTTGGATATGAGGTCATGTATCAGCATGTCATCATTTTCGTCACCACACGAAAGTCGCAACTCACGGATACCACAGAGGTAATTAGGGAAGCTTTTCTTCCATGATTTTGAAACTTTGAACCATCCAAGGGTTCTTAGGTTAACTAGGTTTGCAGTTGATGGCGGTCCCACCAATCGCGGGGTAAGAGAGGAACGAACATGCCTCAGACTAGTGATTTTCCAGAGACTTTTTGGCAACGGTTTGACATCTGTATCCCTTATATCAAAGGTCTGGAGATTTTGCAAATGACCAATCCATGATGGAATTACAGTTACATCAGTCTCTCTCAAACCCAAGTATCTCAAGTGTATCATGTTCTTCAAATCAGTCGGTAGGCATCTTATTCCTATGTTACTTAGTTCCAGGACTCTGAGTAACATAAATCCTATACCTCTGATGTCAGAACCGTTCTCGAAATTTATGAATGTTCGAAGATTGGGCATTTTGATCTTTCTGAGATGCATTGGACGGATCTCATTGTGAAATGCCACTCGTCGTGTCATGCTTACATCCCTCTCTGCATTTTCTTCCTTCCAGATGAGAAGGAAATCATTTTCTGTGGCTTCCAATGCAACTTCACGCAAAAGATCGTGAACCCTGATAAACTTGATAGCACCATGGGGAGACCTCTCAACAACTTGAACCAAACATCTGTATGTTTAATAGTAAATAAATGTGTTAAAAAAAACAAAGATATTCTGTACCTGTTAGCACTCTGTAAGCACTATAAATTGTCAATTAATCAAGTAAGGTTGCTGCTAAAGAACTTGGGTAACAGAGTAAAATATGCTGACAGCAGAAACAGTCTTCTTTTTTTAAGAATCTGTGTGTAACAACGGCTCTGTTTTAGTTACCCAAGTTCTGTAGCTGCAAGGTGAAGTAATACCATCTACAAATTAATTTTTTGAATATGGGGGTAATGCTGCCTAATACTTATGGACTCTCTGAGTTGTTACCAAGTTCTTAAATTGCGAGAATTTCCAACTTTGTATCTATTTCAAATAACACATTTAATTTAGCTCTTTCCAACAATGATAAAGTATCATTTTGTGTGAAAATTTATGTTTTTTATTTTGAGGTAAAATAATTTTTGTGTTTGAATCACATTTTTTTGTTACTATATATGAAATTAAATGTACATAACCATTTACTTTTCATACTCTCATTCTATATGATATAATTTTTTCTGTAACAAACCGTTTCAGTCTTTCAGAAATCAATAAATAATTGGTTTAACTGAATTGTTAATTAACATATATAGAAAAAGAAGTGATGAAATTTCATAACACACTTTCAAGTGCTAGTTCCTATAAAAAATACCGAAATTTTTATTCATAGTAAATAGAAAAAGAAAAAAAATTAAAAGTGGGGAATGATATGGGCAAATTTTAAAAATGGAAAGGAATGTGTATGATATGGTGTACGTCCTACTGAGATGCTATACCATAAGGAGACCTCTGTCCAAAAAAAAACGTCCCAGGGACGCCATACCATACAGAGTCCCTGATTTTTTTATTATTTTTTTTTAGAAAAGTGGGACACCATATCAACATAAACAATGGAAAAAAAAACGAAAATATAAAATAAAAGTGGGATGCCATTTAGAAACTTTGATTTGAACATTTCATTTAATTTTTGTTCAATTTCTGTTTGCTAGATTGACCACTATTGTTCTAAAAAAATAAAAATTATTTTCATTACAAACAGAGTGCCTAATTTATTTGTATTCTTCTTATTGTAATGAGTCCTTTAAGTTGATTTTGTATGAAATAAAAAAAAATAATAATTCATCTATCTTAAAAAAAAATAATGGTTAACATTTGACCTTTGATTTTTTTAATTCTCTAGAATTTATATTTTGAAAAATCAACAATATTTCATCAACAATTTTACATTCTAAAATTGTAGATGTACTCTTAATTATTTAGATATGATTTGTTTCAAATTTGAGTCAATTTGAAATTTGATTGATCATTCATCATATAACCATTGAAATTCCCTCATAAAATTTAAAATTGTTTATATTTAATAAGTTTATATTTAATACACACTATTTAAGAAATAAAGAATATACCTTTAATAAATTTCTTAAGTTGAATAGTTTTGTAAGATATCAAATGGATGTACATAAAAATTAGATACCCATATTCTTGTGTGTACTATAATTTTGTCCTGGAGGATTTCGTGCCACTATTTTTGAGCCCACAAATTATCATAACTTCTACAGAATTAATATTTCAAAATATAAAATCAAAGGTCAAATGTGAACCATTAATTTTTTTTAAGATAGATGAAATATTATTTTTTCTTTATATTTTATTTCATAGAAAATCAACATAAAGGACTCATTACACAATAAGTGGAATACAAATAGCTATAGCACTCTATTTGTAATGATTTTTTTTTTTTTTTAGAAACAATAGGTGTCAAGCTATCAAACAGAAATGGAACAAAATTAAATGAAAAGTTCAAATCAAAGTTTTAAAATGGCGTCCCACTTTTGGTTTATTTTTTGGATTTGTATTCAATTTTTATGTTGATATGGGTCCCACTTTTCTAAAAAAAATTAAAATTCGAGGCCTCCGTTGGCGGCTGTGTCTCTTTTTTTTTTTTTGAAAGAGGTCTCCGATATAGCGTCCCAGCAGTATGCCATATCATACACATGCCTTCTGATTTTTTTTTTCTTTCTAATTACCATGAATAAAATTTACACATGCAAGAATTTCCAACTATATCCATTTCAAATAACACATTTAATTTAGCTCTTTCCAACAATTGATAAAGTATGATTGTGTGTTAAGATTTAAGTTTTTTCATTTTGAGGTAAAAATTTCTTGTGTTTGAATATATTTTGTTACTAACAATTAAATTTACATAACCATTTACTTTTCATACTCTCATTTTATATGATATTACTTTTTCTGTAACAAACTATTTCAGGCTTTCAGAAATCAATAAAAAGTTGGTTTAACTGAATTGTTAATTAACATAGAAAAGAAGTTATGGAATTTCATAACACACTTTCTAGTACTAGTTCCAATACAAAATAGAAGTACCATGAGTTTTATAGAAAATTGTTGGTAATTCCCAGAAGTATTCTATATAATGTTCTATACATATGACAACAGTACCTTTGCACTAGCTCCTCCAAATAATCTTCAGCATAATCTTCAAATTCCCCATCTTTTTTGACCTCTATTAAGCCTTCAGCCATCCACATCTTCATAAGATGTTTCGCCTGAATTTTGTAGTCCTCTGGGAAGCAAGCTAAGTACCTGAAACATGTAACCGGCTTGTTTCATAGTTTGGATGGCCAAAGTACATTTTGCATAAAATAAAAGATAAGGTAAAATTTTCAAATAACAATGACTGATTAAACAATTTCATGTGCCTGCAAAGGGGGCGGATATAGCTGGTCTCTGAGAAATGGCCGAGGTATTAGATGACTTATTAGGGTAGATATATTATGACTTGAAAATTTTACAAAAAAATAAATTCTTATATAAAAATTGCAAGTGTGTTAAATTAAAAAAAATGATAATATACCGGAAACATGACTTGAGATGATATGGCAAGTCATCATAACTGGTGGCTAGAATTTTCATGCATTCTCCTCCGTCAACTTTGTGCCAATCCAATCTGTTGATCACTCTACACCATTCTTGGTATGTAGGAGTTTTACTTGACAAGAGGCCACCCAACACAGTGAGTGCGAGAGGCAAGCCACCGCATCTCTTCACTAGCTTTCCAGCTAGATCCGACAGTTCGTCCGGACACTTCAGCGAGAGATCGCTGCATGGAAATGCCTTCTTTAGGAAAAGCCCGAAGCTTTCTTCTTTGTTGAGAAACCGAAGAGGATACACACCACTAGAATCTGCACGATTCGCTACATTAAGGTTACGGGCCGTCATTAGCACCCGACTCCCGTTCCCGACATCGATGAGGCCCGTCTCGAGCTGGGTAAAGACTTCTCGGTCCACACATCATCTAAGACACTTAGGTATTTCTTCTCTTTAAGTAATGCATTGAGTTCTTCTAACAGAAATACAATCTGATTCTTGTTGTAATTCCTTTAATACACCAAGAACCCGCTTCAACTCTTTCTCATTTACAAGTTTTGGTGTATTTTCTTTAATACATCAAGGAGATTAAAATCTTTGGAGACAGTTATCCATATGCAAGAATCAAAATTATTCTTTACAGTTGGATTATATATCTTTTGAGCAAGAGTGGTCTTGCCAAGCCCACCAGACCCGACAATGGAAACCACATGCCGGCTTTGGGAGCTTGCCCCGTGCAACAACAAATTGATATATCTCTCTTTTCAGCATCAAAACCGACAACTTTGATGTTATCGACATCAGGGAGCACACGGCGTTTGAAAGAAGGTTGTTTTTGGAGAAGGCTTCAGAGTGACCAGCTCGATCTCCACTGAGATCTTGTATAGCAAAAGTAATTCTACCTTCGGAGATTATGCGGAGTTTGGCTTGGATCTTAGAAATCTTCTCACCGAGAGTGCGATGAGCAAATAGCCCATTCGGAATGAGACCGAGCCAGTGATAGTTGGCTTCAACAAGGAATGTGTCAATTGCATCCTCGGTCTCATATGTGACACTCCTCACATTGTGCCCCATCCCTCGATCCTCTTATCACCTGTCTTCTTTTTGGAGTCGGCATCCTCTAGAAAGTTCTGCATCTGAACCAGTTGAAGCTTCACCTCATCGATTTTGCAGTCGACCCGCGCAGGGACTGGGCTTCATTGAAAAGTAGGTCTGCTAACTTCTTTACCACAGCAGAGACGATCGCATCAGTCATGTCGCTCTATTACAATCTCAAGCTCTGTCGCTCTTAATTTGTGCTGGTAAGATGCTAAACGTATTGTATTTGCAGGTATTTCAAGCAACAGAGACTATTTAACTTGGACAAGGAGTGGTGACTTTGTTGGCGCCCACTAATTAAATTGACTTTGTTGGCGCCCACTAATTACTAATTAAATTGACTTGGTTAATTAATTGACTTTGTTGGCGCCCACTAATTGTATCCATGGTATGCCGGCACCCATCAAACATGTTCAATTTCTTTTTG